>JAGTXR010000181.1:0-600000 GCA_022606575.1 Glossosoma conforme | reverse complement strand
GGTCGGACTTAATGAGATAATTACCGGCACATTAGTCAGCCGATGGCTTTAGGGACTCCTGAAGCAAATATTTGCCTCTTTTGGGCCCGAGCTGAGCCTCTTATCTGTGGAAAATTTAAAAGCCATTGAAATTTTAGCCCGACCCCCTAAAAGAGCCTCTGTTGAATCAGCACACAGAATGTTTTTAAACATTTTCAATTATATAATGGGTATTTTTGGTCATGGGTTTCAAAATAAATGAGATGTTTCATGTTATATAAAACTAAAAAGTACATGAAGTAAACTTTAGATTGCTATTCATAGTATATGCTTAGTATATAAAATTGACGACAAGAATTTCATTAAATTTCAATGTTCTTTGAAAAAACAGGGTAATAAAATAATTTATTTCGCCTTAATTATAAGTCAGTTTAATACTATATAGTAGACTAAAAGGAATAAATTATTTATTTAAAGTTATAATATGCTTATAAGTTTCTGTTTTCTGGGAATATGCGATGGTAAATGATTTATGTAGAAATCATAAAACGTAGAAATATATTATTATATGGTAAATTATGAGTTTGTTCGTCGAGTTGTGTATAAGTATAATTGTTTGATTTATATATTCTCCTTTTCAATCCACACCGATATCATATAGTCAACACGAATTGCTGCAACTTTTTATAAGACGATCGGATGATTAGCGCGACGCTCGAGGCATGAACCATTTGAACGTAAGGAGTGATTCTATCCGACCACCAGCACGTGGTTAGCAACAGGCGGTGACTCATCTATTTATGTACCGCGATAAATATTAACTTACGTGATCTAACGTGAATCGTATTTACGATGTGCTATTGTCGCTATACTGTTATAAAACATAAAAATAGCTGTTGTATTTTAAAAGCATCCTTTTACGAAGTATGAATCAAAAAACATCCGTTACATAAATTAGTTTTCGTGTGATATAAGTCTAAGCTTTGGTTAATCATTTTAATAAATTAAAGTATATAATTGTATCAAATATATACGTTGGATACTACAAGTATGTATGCTGTATATCTATCTTAGTATTTTGGTGCCTACCTTCATGATCAGCGTGGAGATCTCCTTTGCATAGTCCTCCGGCACACGGCAGGACCTGGACGTCCTGTCCCGGACACGAAGCATCCGCCCTCGAGGTGCTTCCCAGACAGGAACGTCTCCTGCTCTGGTGACAATCTCTCCCGCAGCGGCTCCACTCGGACCAGGGTCCCCATCGGACACCCATCCCTACATTATATACACACACCAGTTAAATGGTGACTAATTACAGGTAGCAGACAGGAGCATGGTGTGGTTGTCTGACAATTTATTATATATCTAACATCATATATACATTACTTAAATAGTGACTAGTGATATGTAGTTAAAAAAAGTCCTGCCTTAATGTGTTGTACGTCAACAGAAACTTCCATGATGGCATAATGCGGAAATTTTAAATTATAAATACATAAAAAAATATATAAGCGATTGACTTATAAATAAAGCAGTACGTGTTAATTTCTCGATTCATAAGATGGAACAAATGGCTGAGCGGTCATTGAAGTGTAATTAAATGAACATAGCTAAGGTTCGTAGTTCAAATCCCAGCGTCTGCCGTTAATTTTTCTCCGATTCGTTTGCTGTAATTTGTATGTTTATAATTTGTCTTACATATTTTTATTAATAACATCCTTTTAAGGAGTTAATAATCAAAAGAAGTGTGAGGCTAATTTCTGATGGTAACAAAAATACAGTATTTTTCATTAGCATTGTCCTTTCTTACTATGAAAATGAACCTTTCTAAATGATTTCGAAGGTTTCGTGTACCTTTCTTGTAAAGAAGGATATTAAGCCGTAAAAATCCTAAGTAATTTTACATAAAATATAATACTTACCAAGAAGTGATTCTGTTTTGTCAAATGTAACTGTATTCAAATACAGTCCATCTGCATCCGGTTAAAGCACAAATAAAAAACAATATTTGTTAGAACCAAAAACCAATATTTACTAAACTACTATGCGTTAATTAATTGTACTGCTAGAACATACAACCTTATTGAAGAAAACTTAATTACTTTTTACTGGTGTCAATGGAAATATTATTTTAATCTACTCTTCTTATATTTCCTTTCATGCTGGGTTTTATAGTCACCGCTATTTAAAAAGTGTTTTCTACGTCATTTCTTTACGAGAGTATAGGGGCTTAAAAAGAAATATTGACGACATATTAATATTGTTAATCAAGGTTTTTATAGGAAGACAGTGATTTGTATAAGGTGGTTAGTGTGGCGGTCTTGAAGCATGAATCATTTGGTCATAAGTTGCGTCTTATCCAGCAATACGCGGTGTTTTCAAGTGAACCTTTTCTTAAGTATCACTTGCACTTAGTGGTGTTGCTTAACTTCAGTAATCAGATGGAAGGTGGTGTTTTTAATGTGATATGGACATGAGTGATGAAGTGTTACCGTTGTGGCAGGGCAGGCAATCCTGGGACCGCTGCAATGCGGGTCCCCCGCAGGGCTGGCCGCCGTTCAGGGGCTGAGGGTCGGTGCAGGATCGAGTGCGGCGCTGCCCTTGGGGCGCCTGACCCGGGCACCTGCATTCGGACCACTGGGACCATGGAGTCCAACCACCGTTCACTAAAACAAAACACCAATCAATTCACAAGTTCCTTTCACAACCTTAATCTTTGAATTCACTTTGATATGCGAGTGTTATCTTACCGTATACTGTGAGCAGAGCAGGTTCGGATACTCGTTTTCCTGCAACATTCTCAGCTACGCAGCTGTAGTTTCCCATGTCCTACAAAAAAATATATATTATTGCACGGAACTAAAAATCCAATAAATTCTACAGTACACACTTATATACAGATTCAGATTGAAAGTAAAATTATAGTCAAAATTAAAACCTATGGAATAAACATTATTATATTTGAGTGTTCAAGGCAAAAATGCTATCAAAAAAGATAGAAGAAAAGATAAAAAAACGTTGGTTTTTTTAAAAGCGCCATTCCAGTTTTCGGATAAAAATGACAAACAAATAACAACATGGATTAAAAAATAAATAAATGACTATGAGCACATCTTTATTTATCTGGAGCGTAAAGCTTATAACATTAAACTATCCCATGATAAATAACGTTATAAAAAGGAATAAACGCGTATTTCAGTGGGTCCACTTTTACCGTACTTTAATGAATGAATAAATATATGCATTAATAATAGTGAAATCATTCATAAAACGTTCACTGATATAATTGACCAATCAAGTTCTGATTAATTGACTAATCAAAATGTTTACACGCGTCAAGTAAGTGACGTACCTGTAGCGTGGCTTGCGACACGAGGAGATGCCCTTCGGCTGACAGCATCAGCGTGGAACTTGGAGTAGCTGCCCACGGAAGACCGTTCTTGAGCCAGCTCAGTTGAGCAGGTGGAGCACCAGCAGGACCAATGCATCTTAAAGAAGTCTGTCCGTACTCTTCAACACTGATAGGAACCGGTGCTGAGATAAACTGCTTCGGGAGATCTAATAAAAAGAAGAAATTAAATTACTTAAGATGCATAGATGCAGAGTATACTTGACAAGTTTCTAAATGTAGAGCTTCAGGCTATTATCCATACTCTTTGTAAATATCCAAATTTTGTCACCACCACAAATGCTGAAATCTTTATGCAGATTGATTGTCTTAAATAAGAAATTGAAGCAGCTTTTGGTTCAAGTCTCACAGCTTTTGGCATGCTAAATAACAGAAACGAATACAACGAAATTCATGGACACATAGCAATGCTGTAGAATTCCACTGACTCGGCAACCAAGTTCGTTAATGTCGACATAGAAGATGCTTCTCCACTTTTAGTATTACTTGCTCATAGCTGCATCAATTCTTATCCGTTATAAGTACTGATTTATTTGGTTATATTATTGTATAGTGAAGACTTTATGTACTGTACTTGTTTCCAAGTCATCTTAAAAAATATTTAAAATTACATATTCTGTGCATAGCCGGAGCATATGATGGTCGCAAATTGTTGCCTCACAATTCAGTCAGATGCCACTCTCTTTGTCTCATCTTAGCAGTTTAAATCATCCGAGATATACTTATACTAAGAAGTTTTTGTATTAAAGAGTAATTCAACCCAATACGTAGTAAGTACTAAGTTGTGACCCATCCAAGAAAGATTCTCATCTATTGTTGCTTAACTTCGGTAATTTAACAAAAAGTGCAATTCTATTTTGTCGTTAATCATGGAAAACTATGTTGCTTTTTATTATAATTAAATGCTATGATGATACAAAGACTCCAGTGAAAACTGCTTTGTAAACTATTTTTTCTAGGTTATGTAAAATATGACGTCTTAAAAATATAAATATTTTTTTTAAATCTAAGGACTATGTCTTCACATAATTTTGTTTACACATGCCAGCCTTTTTTCTAGTTATCCTGGAGTCATTTCGAGTATGACTGTCATATGCATGAGTTATTTTTTCGAGCTGAAGGTCTTGCATTTCATCATTTCGAGGATAGTAAGCTACACTTGAAAAAATATTATCTTCTTTGTTTATTATTTATTATCGCACCCCTCGGTTAGCTGTCAAACACTTGCCAACCCATTACGAACAGATGGTGGATACTAATTACCCAAGGCATGTACCCAATTACTGCTCTCAAATTATTTCATCGTGCCCATAACCTACCCTATTATGAGATGATTACATGTTTGGAGTGATGGTGTGTAATTGTCATTACCCAACCATGTTGCGTTGTAATTACGATATTCACTGAACTGATTTTTTGTGTTTAATAAAAGTAATACACGAGTTCTTACTGAGAAGTTAAGAATTTTTTACATCAGATACATTATATACATAAGATATCAACTAAAAATAAGTTCATCTTACTCTGTTACATATTTATCATAATTATGTTCAAGTTAATAACTGACGATTATTCGTTAAGCTCCTTAGTTCTAACAGTAATTTTACTATTAGATGTAAGCAGCTTAACCAAATTTTGTACTATCTCATAAAAATAAATGCTTAAAAAAACTGAATATTTGTTATTTGTTATTTAAAAAAATACTGTCAATTTATAACCTTAACGTTATTTATTTTGCTCAAAATTTAAATATGTATATAAAAAATTAAAATATATTAATTTTAATCACGTTTCTTTGTTCTGGCTTTAATTAAATTTTGTACTATTGACAATATCTCCGTAGCCTTCATATACCTAAAATAACAATACAATTTAAATAACTTTTATTTTTATAAAGTCTTTTAAAGGGTTTTCTTACGGGTTATTAATTAAAAAATAATGAATGATTTCCGTGAAAATATAATAAAATACAAAACACTTAATATCAAAGGATCGCAAATATCCAGTTAATATACCTTTCAACAGTAGAATATCAGATTTCTCATGTGAAATATAAAAAGAGAAGGTTTGCATATATACTGATAATTAATATCCAGATCCAGTATAAAATATAAATATTTTTCAGCAAACATTTGCCTTAAGCAACCCTAGCAATATCTTTAAGATCCATCTCATATAATATTACCTCTCTGAAAATTTATTTGGTTAACACAGTAATGTAAATATATATTATTCGCTTAGTCTAAGATAGATGCCATTATGATATAATAGTTGCAAATACGAAATAAAACGTTTTCAGTAAGTGGGCGAGCATCTCGATTGAAATTCGCCACAGCCTCGCCATAAACACACATAATACATTACGGTCGGAACTGAAACTGATAGTATTTCCATAATTACACCTGAAGTATTTACGGAGAGCCGAGAGCGCGCTCCGCTAACTTCCGTCTATTGAGGTGAAGCAAACTTCACTTCTTCAATGGCGTTTGTTTGAGTTTCTATGCGGTCCTATTAAATGCCGTATTCAGGGAAGGGGCAGGACAAAATTTAATATAATTAGTAATTAAATATACACATACTATACATCAAATTCTTTATACGCATCAATTCATTCAGATAAAATACCGGCAGATGCGTGATGTTTTGATCGATCAGGAATCCATTGGAACGTAAAGCACTCTATTTGTGCTCTAAAAAGTGTCAAAATAGTCAATGCTTTAATTGTTTTAAAGTATAGCAGAAACCTTGGCTGGCAGATATGGAAATCATTAAACAGACTAAAGATTAAAAGTCGGAAGAAAGCTAGACAACCTGTATTCACGGGGAGTGCTGGAACAAAGATGGTCTGGAGGTCACTGCAGTGCGATTGCAGAGACCTCCAGAACGCATCACATATAAGATCATGCCTATGTACCCCCTACTACTATTGCTTCCAAGACATAATGTTAGTCAACAAACATACTATCTATGATGCTAGGTATTGGTCTGAATAAATTTACCGTCGCTGACACAATAAATAAGAATATTTAAGACTTGAAATTCTGAGTCAATATTTTTAGCCAAATTCTGTAGGCCAATTTTAAGATAGATGATCGTCTTTTAATCATCATTTTTGTGATAAACTTGAGTATGTTTCTATCTGTTGTGATTCATATTAATCATTTTTCGTATTAGTATTTCGTAAGTGAATATTTATCCAATTAGGCAAGTATTTAGAACGCTACTGGTTTAAGAAGTACCAAAACGATGCGCGACGACCACTGAGGCGGTCCGGGAAATACACACCGAGAGTTGCGGACTTAATACCCCTTTGATTTATGCTCAAACATTTCACGGCGGCGCAAATTTTCCAAAACCCCTAATCGCGCTCAGGTAAAATAACCCGCAAGATTTGATTATACACCGTGGCATAGAAATCCATTTCAATTTATTGCCATTCAAGAGTTTAACTGTCCCCGAAGTAGTCGTAATCGGTCACGAAATTTTATCCCGTCCCACCATTTCCGGACTTGGTTTTATCAAGACTTTTACCTGATTCTTATAATCTAAGTAAATTTAATAAATATCGAGAGAATATTTCACATACACAAAAGTCACAATTATACATATACTCAAAAAATATGTATTGTATATTTGATAATTTCATAAAAAATAAAATAGATAAATCATAGTTAGAAATTATACTTCTAAGTCATTATATGATAAAGTCAATTCATTGAATTATACTTTGACGCAACGAAAACCTCTTCAGTAGAAAAATATATTATTAAACTGCGAAATGTTATGACCAACTACAAAAACACATTGGTTCTTTCTCATACGATGACCGAAATTAAAAAACATTGGACGAGAACTAAAACATAGATTCTTCACTAGTTCACGTACTTGATGGACCTAGCTGGAACATGTGCTACGGATGCCGCAAGAGAGCATTAACTATAGCTGCCTTTTCTTCAAGATCTCGGGCTTGCGCCGTTCTGGAGGGTCGTCGGGAACTATATATATATACAATATACTTGGAGAAGCTTCGGGAGGCAGAACTGACATTGGATGATGCTAGGATCAACGCAGCTGACAGATTTTTATAAAAGCGGCTCATGATGTCCATATGCTTCAATTAAGGGAACGGACATGGAAATAATAATGATCTGCAAACTTTTTTATTTAATTATCTAGTAGAGTAATAAACATGACATTCTCGTGTACATTGATATTATTATGACAATTCAACAACTGACCGTTTGCAGAAAATTTACTATTGAACGTAAATAACGTATTATTGACTACCGCATGTTCACAAGAACGTTGTGACAGTTTAATGGTCAAGGGACGATGATTGATGAAGAAAGTGTATCTAGTAATGACTGCGCAAAGATAAAACGGTGAATTTATCACTACTTTATTCAGGTCATACTAGTAACTGTACTTGCCGTCACTGCACTAAACTTTAAATAAATTGTTCTTAAGTATATTAAATTTTTACCTCATAACAAGTAATATTTTTTTCTTTAAAAGTAAATATTAAAATTGATTACTTTATGCTTTCAATTTTGATTTTGGCATAAAAAAAATGAAGAATCATCGTTACTTTTACTTTCAAACATAAATTCTCTTATTTTAATCAATATACAATAATATAAATGTGTATGAACGATTACGTCACATCAAAGTTGATATATATATCAACTTTGATGTGACGTAATCGTCATCCAGTGCTCAAACGAATGATATTAATAATTATGTTATCTTAAGAAACTTTAATAAAGTTACCTAATTACACTTAAGACAGTTTTATACGTTGAATGATGGTAATTTTATAGATTGATTATTATATTGTGGCTTTTGGGTTTAGCCGTGTGTGGGGAATTTCTTCATTCCAATATTTTATTTTCCAATACAGGGCTAAACCCAAAAGCCACAATATCAAATCTCGCCGTAAAAGCCTTAGAAGTTATTTAGATTGATTATTATTTATCGTTTTATATAACATGCTAAAAAATATGTGTCTTTTTCGTAGTTTGTAATCTGTAACTGTTAATGTATATCTACATTATGTAATTCAGTTAATTAAATAAACATAAAATTAAATTTGTGAATAGTTTCTTCAAGTATGTTTACAGTAAGGCATGTAAGTCATCGCTATAGTTGTACATAAATCGTTCATAATTCCAATTTAGTCCGGGCTTAAAAGGGTATCCGAAGCACGGGTGTCATTGTTTCCTTTGGAGCTTTAAGAGCCCAACCTCGTCTAAGCTGAACCGGACTGTTTTCCGGCGTCGAGCTTTTCCCGAGCGAGCTTTCCCAGTCGAGCAGGAATGTAGCCGGAGGTCGACACGTCCGGCAGGAATTAGCTGCAGTGACCGCAAGAGGGGGTAAGGACGAGACGTGAAGGCAAATTCAATTTGCCTCATTTTAATTCTCCGGTCAAGTAGAAAAATAAAAGGATTAAATACGGATATTGTTTAATCAATTAGAAAAAAATGCGAATTATTTTCCGATAAAGTTTAAAATAAATGTTTATAATTTAAAGCTTTAATGCTACAGATACGAGTGTAAGAAAATTTATTTTGATCCTCGTTTAAATCATTTTTCTTTATAGTATAAGTGTGTAAGATAGATCAAATGGGCACTACAAAAACAACACCTGAGAACTCCACAATGCTGCCAACTGTCTTTTAAATATGTACTCGTGAATGACGAAGGCTTACAAATATTTTTTTGATATATGTTTTGTGACAACCACGTTCGAGACAGTTGTGGTCGTAACAATCTGAAGATAATATTTAAGCTAAAGTTTGTTAGAGGATTTCCTGATTGATTTGATCAACTTTAAATAGGAAAGTTTACTCATAAATAGAAAATTTCATCACCTTGCATTAAAAGACCTGTAAATGTTTGTTTTTGAGATTAAAATGATTAATATACTTTATTAACAAAGAAGCAATTGTCGCAGAAAAAAGAACACCAAAGCCTTCGATCTTTAATTGACAGAACTTATCAAGCCTTCAGAAATAAGCGCGCGTGGAGAGACACTCAGATCGGCTAGAGCAAATAGAAGCACCCTGCAGCTGACGGGAGGTAGTCCTAGCACGGTCTTTGGCAATCGGGCTTTCATCTACGCTGCACCAATGGCCTGGAACTCACTACCGGAAAGCATAAGAGAGCTTAAAGCGGAGGCATCCTTCAGAAGCAGACTCAAGACCCACCTTTTTACTCAAAGAGGCAAAGAAGCGCTTTTGGAATGATCATTCGGTCATAAAAGAGCGTTATAAAAACACTAATATAATTATATTATATTAGTGGATTATTATATTATATTATGGATCTCAAAGTGAATGCTCAAAACATTGAAAATACTAATATAATAATAATAATAATAATTTAACTTCGTTCTCTAATGATCATAAATAGATGTTACTATATAATGTATTCGCAGAAGTTTTCTATGAGAATCAAATTCTAACCAACGTACGAGACGGTCTTATGGAAAGAATCAACTTTATATTCTTTTGGCAAGACATTGGTTAAAGATAATATAGTTTTTTAAACAGAAATACGACTACTCTCTTTTTTTTATGGCATCTCAACTAATGGCATATTAACTCGGTGTTATATTATGGGCATATATAAAGGCGTTTTGAATGCTTTTTTCATAGCATTCTCCAGTTCGCGCGCTTGAATGCCTGAAAGCCTGAAAACTTGAAAGCCTCTCACGCAGCTGAAAACATCGCAGGACTGAAGCTCTCGCTCCTGGCCAATTAACCTGACAAGGGTTAACGCAATTTTTAGATTAAACTGCGGTTCGCCCGCCCGACATGGATCCATGTTACGGCTGACAAAACGGTACCCGCAACTATTATCCGCGGCATACTAAGGAATTAATTTGGCCCAGTTTGTAAGCCGAAATTAAAAACATATCAAGTGTCACACAAACAATTTTAATTATCAAATAAACTTTTATTCAATTGCGCTTAAATCGATAATCTCGGATTTCTATTATCAAATTACATACTCACTTAACATGATCATAACGTGGTTCTTAAACGTGAATTGATTTTATTAAGGGGATATTAATAATGGATTGTAATTTAAAATTAATTGAATTAAATCATCATAGTAAGATGAAATAGCTTGGCCAGTATTTTTCTTGCAAAAACTTGTAATTATCAAAGGAAAACCAAAAAAAAAATGCATTATGAATAACGATGTATCAATAATGTTCAATTACGAATGATATTGTTACAAATACCACGGGGTTCATAGACATAAGAGTATTTTATAATAAATTGCTTTATTATAGTATTTACTGAATTAAGTGTTTTACGCAATGAAAACGTAATTCATACATAAAATGTCGTTAATTACCTGGACAACGTCAGTATCACTGACAACTGATTGACAGGTACATGATAGTCATTAAAATAATATTTTGTGCAATTTTATCATTAACGAATGAGTAAATTTATTTTAAAATTAACTATTGCCATTAATTTATATTAATTAAATTAATGCATATTAAATCATGCTATCTTGCAAGCTAAGAGTCCTAAAGTGTTTGCTAACCATACTGAAGGTCGTGGGTTTGATCCACTACCGTGATAAAAAAAAAAGTTTTTAATTCGATATTTAAGCTTTATAAATACTCCCGGTTGGTGTGAATTTAATCCTTCACCTGTAAAATGCAATTCATAACCTATAATTTAAAATTGCTGGTAGATGAAAGTTGTTTCGCAGACACCACTTATTCTCAGTGAATTAATCAAATAAACGTAATAGAATTTATAGACGAGATATCTACACCAGCATCTGTTAGTATACTTTTTTATGTGTATACTTAAAAAAAACTCTAAAAATATAATTAGTAATTGTTGAATAATTTATTCAACGGGAAGTTATTTCATTAAAAGTGCAATTAAAGTTATACGATCTGCCTAAGCATCGTCTGAGAGGCTGTGAAAGATGCCGAATTAATGAATCGAAAACGTGGACGAGAACTCTCAGCGAAGAGAACGAGTTTCATATTTCGTTGTTTGAAGGCGAATCACGTTCGCCGCCACAAAACTGAATCCGACTAATAGATTTTTCCTCAGTCTCCCCAAAGGATTCTCAGGGCAATAATTACGGCACCATGACTAATGATCATATTCTGGATGGTGGAGAAGAAGCAGCGCGGAGAGCAACCAATGGCGCAGCAAAAGATGGATCCCTCAGGGAAAGATAAATCTCGCATCACGCACAGATTGTTTATCTGAGATGTAAAAAACCACGAAGAACAAAGAAGTTTGCGGCATCTGTGTAGATACAATCAATCAAGGTTTATAACAAGATACATAGTACTTGTTTATAATCACGGTTTGATTGGTTTAGCAAGCGTTGTTTATAATAGCACATTTATTCACAAAGTAACTATATTCGCTTAATGTATACATCGGTGCGAAAGGCCAAAGATTGAGATGGATGGGGACTCATTTGGGAGGCCTGCATTCAATAGTGGACGGATACAGGCTGATAATAATATATTGTATTTGAGCAATGAGGATGCCTATATTTGATGATATATTTTTTGTATAGAAATAACAGAAAGAATTAAAAAAATATCCTTTGGTTTTTCAAAATTACATAGCGTGTACATTAAATAAATATTATTTTTATTAAGCTGAGTACTTTTAATATATTTATTGATAATAACATGACCTACATACTTATTTTTATTACATGTGAATAAATGTGTTTTGACTCGAGAAGTTATTTTCTATTGTGAACATGTTATTTTTGGAATAAAATTGTACAATCAATGTTTTAATACTTTATGGTTAGTTAGATGGGATCCCAATAATTATTTTTGAAAATAATTAAAAGATTGAAAGACATAGATATTATCATGTTTCTAGCTCGAAACGAAGTTACCACGCAAAACATAATTTAATTAGTCAAAACAAGCAAAGAGGGTAAAATTACAATTTAAAGCACATACGCTAATTATATTTTTATACAGAAATGTAACCAAATTTTAGTTTTGCAGACTCACTAAATTGTTTGCCCACGAATCATATTATAAATATATTTTAGACATTTTCAGTGTGATTGCAAAAGTTTCCTACGTGTACTATCATGTCGAATAATATTTTTACTCGCAAGCTCGAGCTTTCTAAGAAGTAGCTGCGCCACTGTGGGTGACCATTAAGGCATGCAGCACGATTTCAATTTGGCGGCTTCACGAGCCGATATGAACTATCCTGAGAGTCCTGAAGGGAGCTCTCCCAGGCTGTACCGAGGGATACCAAGGAAAATTACTACCAGAAGCTCAACATGAAGCTGTGCAATTGCATCAAACGTGCAAAACGATTTAGCAACTTAAAAGGGCTCGAGATGGTTAATAGCGATTGCACAATGGTTTATGAAAGGTTATCACTAGATTCTTCTCGTGAAGGTCGATACTTGATTTTTTGTTTAAATAAAATGAATAAGTTCAAGGTCAACTTTCTCAAAGCTGCTCTAATAATCAGTCAGAATCAAAAGTAATTCAATATTAATAGTTTATAATTCATGCATCTTGCTGTAAACTAAGCCTTGGGAGTCATTATCTGAATAATTAGAGCACTTGCGTAGAATCCAACTAAAAATGAAGCTTTAAAACTACTCGTTTTATGTAGAAAAATATAAATTTTATTCGCTTAATTAAAAATATCCTTATTTATACTAAATAAGATCTTAATGAGTATAAATGAGATCATTGACATTAAAATTAGTTATAAAATATACTTAAAAATTGTGATTTGATATACATTGAAAAGACTTTTAACTGTTTTACTAGAAACGACAGAATCGTTTGAATTTTTAAGTTCTTTTGGAAAATTCAGCAAATAACAACAATGGTTTTTTTACAAAAGTAGATTTCAACACTGAGTTTTTTATTCACTTTGTAAATAAACATAAAAGACACTTTTATGACCGAAATTCGCAAAAATATTTCACTTATAATTAAAGAAAAGAAGCAACTGATAATTTCATCTAATACTTTAAATAAATCAGTCATATCAATAATAAATACATACAGAAGTTTTATATATCCATATTATATAATTTCATATAAATATTTTTTTAAACTACAGTGTTTTTTAAGGGCAGTGCTCTGCACTATAATTATCAAATTATGTATAATTTCTTGTAAAGACTAAGTTCCATCAGATACGTGGTATTTGCATCATTTTTCGTTATTAGTTTAAGTAATGCCATTAGCCAGGGCAAGGTGGGCTTTGTTTTTTATTAGAGGGTTCGCGGTTCAAACACCGACTCGCACGATTCCGACCTTATTATGCAACCATTATCGTTTTATGTCTGAATATTTTTTTCTGAATTTTTAAATTCAAATATGAGAATTACTATTTCGTGTCTACGTTGCTGGGTAACGTATCTTTTTTCTATAATATTATCAATTTTATACTCATTAAAAACGTGAATAATACAGTAATGCTATGTATTTACTGTGATTATATTTTATATATACATAGAGTACTGTTTATAAAGAACGATTATCTATATATTTTTAAGCGAACATTTTTATTTTATTTATATAATGTTTTTCTCATAGCAAAGTATTCATTTTGATACCTTAAAGAATTTGTTTATATTATTTCAGAATTTTAATAAAAAAGCAACTAGTTAATATTTTAAATAAATTAACTGTTAATGATTTATTGAAGTAAGAATTTAAAAAATGTCTTATAAGTCCTCGACAATTTTAATTAAATATATTTGATTTAAAATATCTTGAAGATTCAAAACATTCAATTTACAAAGGTATTCAAAAGTACACATGGGATTAACATATAACCTATTTTTTGTCTAACATTGCATATAAAACCTTAATTTCTTCTTCAGTATGAGCAATTTACTCCCACTATTGTCTAAATTATAATATTGAAAAACAATACAAATAATTTATACACATTTTGAAATATCGTCCTAACTTTGTAGACGATTTAAAGTTCCTCGGTTTAACCCAGCACAATACCGCAGTGGTACCCAACTATTAAATACTCAATGCCTTGAAAAAATCTAGTGACTTTTATGCCGAATCTGTTCCCAATTTAGAGTATGCAGCCAGCTTAACAATCAACCAAGACCTTTCAGATAACATTCTTTATTACTGCCCAAGTCAAACCTGCTTCGCCGATGTTGATCATGATTTTCTAAAACAAGATAAAGCTTGCATAAAAGCCTTACCTATCCTTTTTTCATTCAAAACCACTTTTTATTTAAGGTTTATTACGGTTACAAAAACTGAAAAGCGTATTTCAATTACGTATACCTTTATTATTAATACTTTTTATTGTTTGCCTTTTATTGGCAAATGACTTAAATATGTGACTCACGATAAAAATATGTATTGACGCATAATTGAATTAAATTATTTATGGAAATGCTTTTTAAAATCAATGCAGATTATATACATTAAAACAACAATTCTTAATTAATGTTGAAAACATCGTAACTATTTTATGCCTATTCGGTAGATTAGATAATCGATATTTAGACATTAAATGTATATAATGTTTAATATTTTCTAGTAACCAAATATTTAAGTTAACACCAATAAATTCGACTGAAATTCACTACATAATATGTTCCATATAATTAAATAATTTTGAACATTCCAAAAGTAAAATATACAAGTTGTTAAATTGGAGCTCAAAAATATTTGCAATACCTATATAAGTAATTAATTATTTTAAATATTATATCGATCGCTAAAATGAAATAGCAATTAGGTTAAGTTACGAAGGAACACCAATAAAAATAATTTTGTTAGTATTCTTCTTTTTTTGTGTGCTTACATAAAACGATAAATATCTAAATGAACATCGCAATTTATAAAAAATCCGATGAAGGTTCAGATATCAATTGGTTACATATCGCTGTCCTAGCCCATTAAAGCTTCTCTATGGCCTCGGGCATAGCTCCCCGTCTTGTTTCGAACGTGAGAGAGAGAGCTTTGCTAAATTTGAAGGTATAACACATTAAAACACGTATGCCAAAGCAAAGTTTTAATTTAATTTGCAATAATTGCTTGAAGGTATTCGCCGCGAGTTTGCATTACACGCCCATCATTCAGAGCAAAACGCCCGCGGATATAGATGAAGAATTCGCGATAACATACACAGCATCATTGATGGTATATTCATTACTTTGAATGATTACTTCCGTTGGAATGAAATGAAAATGTCTTTTAATGTTATGCTAAATAAATAGGAATACATTTAATATTATTTATTTAGCTCTGGTCGATAAATTTATGGCTATCGGCACATCAAATGTAAAAGCAAATTATTTAAATACATTTAATACTACTCGTAATTATATATTTTCTTTTTTATAGACAGATTGAGTTGTAGGTGTTGTAGAGACTATAAATATTTTAATTTAGTGATAAAATATTATTTTTTTATGATTCCACGAAACATTTCCAAACATATATAAATTTAGTAATAAATATTGACATCGGCATGATAAAGCCCTTGATGACTTGTGTCGAAAACCTCGATGTACAATATTTTGTCTCTTATTTTTGTTCGCTCGGCTTTTTTATATAATAATGCACGGTGTTTGCATACACCATTTTATTTCTTATAACAGTTGCTCCATTTCATGTTGGTACAACTGTCATCTTTAATTTGATTTTTTGGCGCAACTGTCTTGGCGGCGCTAGATGTCAGAGTGCTCCATCAGTTGGCAAGTCGTTCGCGACCGGTATGGCGAACGCCATACCAGTTGGACGAAAAATCAAGTATCTAATAAAATAAACGCGAATTGTGAACCAAAAACATGTTATTTTGCTTGGGAGCCAGCTCCTGCATCCTTCCCTCCACGCAGCCACGCGACTTAACCGTCTTTTTAAAGACGGGAGATGTCAATATCTTTTAACGTCAAACAGAGAAACTTCGGCAATCACTCACAAAAACAATGTAAAATAACCTTGCTTTTACAGTTTCCCAATGTATGTATTCCTCCAATCTATTGTCTAAATCAGTGGTTCCCAAAGTGGTCCACATGGACCCCCAAGGGTCCATGGGATCATCCAGGGGGTCCATGGAAAATTAAAATTGATTTGGGGGTCCATGAACATCGTTAGGGGGTCCACGGAGGGTTCAATATAAAATTATTAGAAATTTTGACACATCAGTATTAATTTGGAAGTTACAATAAATAGCAATATATAAATGAGATATGTGTGATGTAAATATTTTAAAGTGCATACAATTAATTTCTCACAAAGCTTTTCCATTGTACTTTGGGTTATAGGATCGTATATATATAAGATCGACTAATAAGACGTGAGCAGTTGCCCCTGCCCCACCCCCAGTCTTCCATCAACTCTCGTAATGTAAGTTTAATATTCAAATATACACACACTCCTCAATAGTGAACTTTTAAGCAATCGATATAATAATATTTCCGTATATTTAAAATGATTTTATTATTGCTATGTCTAATTTGTATATAAAATTATTTTGTCAACAGATAACTGATACTAAACATGGCCAAATCTAAAAAGAAATATAGACAGTACAATGTCGGTTATTTGAAGTTTGGCTTCATTCCATCACAGTCGAAAAAACAATTGCCTTTGTGCCTTTTATGCAACAAAGTTTTAACCAATGAATCTATGAAACCATCCAAGCTGGAGATTCACCTGAAAAGATGTCACCCTGATAAAACAGATAAAGATTTGGAATACTTTCAAACACTCAAAAATAAAGTGATGGTACCTTCGCTAAACGAAATGTTCGGCTCGACGTCAAAAAGAAACGATGATGGTTTGCGGGCGTCGTACAATATAACGTTACTTATAGCAAAATCTGGAAAACCACATAGCAACAACCAACTATCGGAGAAAAGTTAATTTTGCCAGCAGTCGAAGAGGTTTTAAAAACTGTTTTACACCAACCTGCATCTGATATAATTAACAAAATTCCTTTAAGCAACAACACAGTTCAAAGACGTATTGATGAAATGAGTTATGATATTGATAGTTTCTTGTGCAATGATTTGCAAACGACTCATTTCTCTCTACAGCTGGATGAGTCAACTTTACCTGATAATGAAGCATTATTATTGGCAAATACTCGTTTTATTATGGATCAAGAAATCCACGAAGAACTGCTATTTGCGAGAACTTTGCCAACCGACACTAAAGGCGAATCAATATTTCATGTTTTGAAGGATTACTTCACAGAAAAAGAAATTCCTTTGTCAAATATTATCTCAGTTGCTACAGATGGAGCTCCTGCCATGGTTGGGCGTTATCGTGGCTTTATAAGCTATTTAAAACAAAATGTACCTGGGGTGTTAGCAATACACTGTGTCATTCATCGACAACATTTAGTTGCTAAAAATCTGAATATTAGATTACATGAATCTCTTCAATTAGTCATTGATGCTGTAAACCGAATCCGAATCAATGCGTTGCATACGCGGCTATTTGCGCAGTTGTGTGACGAAAATGATGAGAACTTTCATCATTTACTCCTTCACACCAAAGTGCGCTGGCTGTCGAAAGGATTGTGCTTGACAAGATTTTTTGCTCTCTTTGACACTATTTTAGAGAAAGATAGAATTTTAAAAGAAAACTTAATGATGTGGAAAACGGACATTGCCTATTTAACAGATTTGTTTGCTAAATTTAATGCGGTTAACTTGCAATTACAAGGTGACAGTCTTAATTTGATTCAAACAAAGTCCATCATTTCAGCGTTTCTTGCCAGAATAAAGCTAAGGAAGCAAAATATTGGACGGGGCGAATTTTCCCAGTTCCCCAATCTATCACAGATAAGCTGCCAGGAAGACGATGTTTCAACCTACGTTCAACATTTAAATGCCCTATATTCAGACTTTGAAACAAGGTTTGAGGATATTTTGACTATGGTAATACCCCAGTGGATAATAAATCCATATGGTGGTGACATTGAAGAAACGAACGTCATATTACAAGAGGAAATAATTGGAATATCAACTAACGAAGAACTCGAAGCACAGTTTAATAAAGGATATCAGCAATTCTGGCTTCAAAAAGACATACCTGTCACTTATCCCGCATTGTGGAATATTCTTCTTCTTCGTAGTATCAATCCGGTGGATTGGTTTGCAGCAACAGAATCTTGCATCTCGATCTCCATTCCTCTCGGTCCTCCGCAACCCTTTTCAGCTCAGCATAAGCGCTACAATTCATGTCCTCGAATACTTGCTGTAAATACTCCCGTCTAGGGCGCCCTCTACAGTTTCTACCCTCAACCATCCCCTCCACAATATCGTGAAGAAGACCATCGTGGCGCATGATGTGACCAATCCATCGGGCTCGCCTCTCTGAGATGGTTCTTATTAGGTGCCTATCTTCCTTGATTATCCTGAGAACCTCATTGTTCGTGACGTGGTCTCTCCAGGAAATTCCGAGAATTCTTCTGTACGACCACATCTCAAAGGCCTCTAGTCTTTTTTATCACTTTCAGATAAGCACCATGTCTCACAGCCGTACATTAAGATGCTCCAAACAAGTGTTTTGGCAAGTTGCTTGCGGAGCCCTAAAGTAATATTCTTTGACTCAAGAATTTTGGCTTTTTATTGAAAGCTAGCCTTGCTTGATGTATTCGACTGTTGACTTCTCTTTTGTTCTGGCATCCCAGGTAATCGTACTTCCAAGGTATACAAATTCTTTTGCATCTTTTAGGGGTACTCCTAGCATTGATATGTTAATTTTCTGCTGCTCATTGCGGCTTACTCTCATGACTTTGGTTTTTGTGCTGTTTATCTTCATATTGTAGTTGGAATTAAATATGTTTTCCATGGATGTCAGCGCTTCAGTGAGTTCATCTTCAGTTTCAGCAATCAGAGCAATGTCGTCAGCAAACCTTATCATATCAATCTTTTGGCCATGTATTTTAACCCCCTCTCTGGAATATTACGAGAAAGTTTTTACTTGCTTTTCCATCTTCATACCTAGTGGAAAGGGGTTTCAGTGCAGTTGCCAATCTCATAACAAAAAAAGAAACAAACTGGATATCATCAAACGAGGAGATTGGAGATTAAATCTCACGAAATTGATGCCAAATGTTGAAAAACTATTATTAAATCATCAAGTTCATCCCTCCCATTAAATGCATTTATTTTTCGCCTAGTTGTAACAGTTCGTAAATTATGATTGGGTTCGTTACAATTTTAATTTACAAAATTGTTACAAATATAATGGAGTAGTAAACTTCAATAGTCTGCCTCGGGAGAATTAAAGCGATCACTGATATAAAAAAGTGATCGAAAAGGTGAAAAAAGTTCTATAAACTATTAACAAACAGAACTGACGTCGTCACATAACAATGAGAACAAGGATATTTACCTGAAGTGATATTGTGGCTTTTGGGTTGAGCCGTGTGTGGTGAACTTCCTTCAACCAATATTTCGACCGCCATTGCAGGGGTCTTCTTCAGGATTAATAAATTTATTTAGTATTGAGTTGGTTTATTCAGATTATATATATTTTTAAAGATAAAAAATATGTATAATCTGAATAAACCAACTAAAAACTAAATAAATTATTAATCTTGAAGAATACCCCTGCTATGGTGGTTGAAAGAAGTTCACCACACACGGCTCAACCGAAAAGCCACAATATCATCAGGGGGAGGCCTAACTCATGCGGGAGGCCTAACTCATGCGGGAGGCCTACTCATGGGGGAGGCCTACGTTTAACAGTGGACGGACACAGGCTGATGATGATGATGATGATGATCAGGGGGTCCACGGATAACCGAAAATCGTGTCAAGGGGTCCACGAGTGAAATAAGTTTGGGAACCTATGGTCTAAATATTATGATCACAACACAAATATCATCCCGATTGGCCGTTTTGATTGTATATTTCTCGGTAGATGTTCGTAAAAAAAAATGACAGAAATATTGGCACTTACTTTTTTGTATTTAAAAAGTGTAAAATACAGCCAGAAGTGAATCTCTTACGATTATATACTCGCAAAATTTTATACCTTGTAAATTTGCACAAGATAGCCGAGATTTGCTGACCCCACGCCGTGATTGAAGGTTATTGCGAAGGAATTTAAAATAAGTTCGGAATTATCTGTATGGCTGTTTAAAATGCCGACCGAGGAGCGTTCGCGTCGACTTTATACTTAATCTCGCATGAACAAGATTACAGGTTAAATGGCTTATACATCATTTAACAGCGGATTGAAACGCGAAACTTGCCATCGAGATAAAAAGGTTCACCCCCCCTCCTTTCTGAACTCTGTTTATTTTAATCACAATAAAATACATTATATTTCACCTTGCATTCTCTAACAAAAGATCTTAAGCAAGAATAATAAAAAATATAAAAATCATTTTTTATAACTCCGTTTCTTTTCTTCCAAAATCCTTAATTTTCTGCTATCTTTCAGTTACCGGTATCCTCTCCTCGGGCACAATTATCTGTACATTTGAAGTTCCTACAAATGCATTTACATTAGCATGATGTAGCCCTTGCGGAATGTTACCGAAAACCTCGATGTACAATCTTTCGTCTCTTATTTCTGTTCGTTGGACGTACATTTATTTGTCCGCCATAATGGGACCCGTTATATAGACCGCCGCTTGTGGCGCCGGTGCGACAGCCTATCACGCCAGTCGTACCCCGCTCTTCTGCGAGTGCATATTATATTGTGGCTCGGCTTAATGCTGTGACTAGGTCGAGCCATAAATATATAAAGTTTTATCATAAATATATGTCAATGTGCTTCAGAAGAAGTCTGTGTTATTAATCTGCTCCTAATCCTGTATCATGCGACGGAATAACACCCTTTTTTAAGAAGAGAAATATGTTAGCATTATATACTTCCCGGTAGTGAGACAAGATGGCAGCTGTTATATTAGTGGTATATTTCGGCATTTTTTCAGTTTTTTAAATGATATCGGGTGAAAAGCGACGTTTTCAAAGCTTGAACCATTTGGTACTAAGAGGCGATTCAATTCAACAAACGGCATGCATTGTTCTCAGGTAGACACCCATCTAACAGTCTACTTGCTTAATGGTTATGATTATGTAGACTTGTATTGTGGTATTGTTGTTTCTATATGTATACTCGCATATTTTATGACTAATCAAAGGTTCATACTTAAAGTATTTGTATTATTTATTATATTTTCATAAATATACTCGTATTGTACTCGAAGATCGTTTTTATAATAACCTTGCGACCAATTTAACATATATATTTGCCAACTATTGGATTGCCCCGAAAAAGGACCTTGTCGCTGGACACAACAAGGGGTAGAATATATGGAGGTCCCTTAACAGACTTCGGGCCGGAGTATCCAAGACGAGGAGACAAATGAAAACCTGGCAGTTTTACAGCAGACCGACTGAATTTGACTGCAGCGTGGTGCAGAACCTGTCACACCTTCTGGAGTGTGCGCTGTGTCCGAGTAGCTGCACCCAAGAAGACCTGATCATGGCCGGGAGTAACGCCATCGACGTCACCCACTTCTGGGCAGACAGGTTCTGACCCTGTTGTTTCACGTTTGACAGGATTATATATATAACTATATATATATATTCATATTTTATATAATTTATTCAGTAAATGATTTATTTATTACGAACAATTATTTTCAATTGTCGTTCAACAATTGAAAGCATAAAAAGCCAATTTAGTAATGAATTTTTTATTGTTCGATTGAGAGTAATTAATTTAGCATTTGGAATTATTACTTCTGCTCTCTGGTCCTTCACAAAACATCAAATATTTCACAAAGCCGGCCCGCTATTAAGGTTAAGCAATGACTTTGAAATGAAAAGGTACATTTATGATCAAGCTAATGGACGGATCCTACTTTCCTCTCCCATTTTTGGCCCACAAAGCATCCATTTATAAAATGAAAAAATCCTCCCGCCGTCCTCTCTTCCATCTGATATTTTTACGCAAAACAAAAATGATAAATCGCCACAATTTAGAAACATTTTAGACGCGGATTTAGATTTCTTAACAGCATTAATACATTTCTAGAGAAGAAAATTATTAAAAATACCAAATCATAAATTTAATTATGAAAATATATTATATATACAATATATTGATTTCAGCTTGATATAGCTTTTAGGCTGATGCCGCAAAACCTCGAAAATCGATATTTTGTCTCTTATTTTTGTTCGCTCGCCTGACGTGCACATCTAATGATGTTTGTTTTTATTGTATAATGTTGCACGGCGTTTGCAAGCGCCATTTTATTCGTTATGACAGTTGCTCCATTTCATGTTGGTGCAACTGTCATCTTAAATTTCCGTTTTTGCCGCGACTGTCTTGGGGCGCGAGTGTCAGAGTGCTCCGTCAGTTGTCAGTTGACTTTTCGGTATGGCGAATGCCATATCGGTCGGACAAGAAAGCAAGTCTGTAATAAAATAAACAAGAATTGTGCTTCGAAAACAAGTTCTTTGTGTTATTAACCTGCTCCTGCATCCTGTCACCGAATAATTCGATACGCAATTTAAAGAGGAGGATACCAATATTTATCAACAAAATTATTTAATTTCACACATAATATTGAAACTTTTTTTTTACATATTTAACGATCAAAATTTATGAAATATAAATACTAAAATACGGCCAATAATACATTTAGCATCCACAATCTTCCTTATCCCAAATTTATTCCGCATAGAAGAAATATTTAAATCTCAATTCGAATCTGCTTTCAATTTCGAACATATAGTCTACACAAACTATTTCAAATTAATTGCGTATTTTGCATAAATATTGTGTACGTTCGACCATTTACGAGAAATACAAAAGGAATTATGATTTTCATTTTCTTGTGTCAATCACGAATACGGCAGCCTTTCTGCCACTGTAAGTTAAAAGACAAATATGCACCTGGTTGGAACATATTCTCCGGACGTCGCAGGAGAACATAAAATACATATGCATTTTCTTTAAGTACTTGGGCTATTTCTATACTGGAAGACTGTCGTGAGCTACGATATAAATAACATACTTAATGGAGCACTAAGAAGTAGAGCTGACATGGTATTAAGCAAGTACCATAACGGCTAATAAAGTGACATCAGCACGATGTAGCCACTAGTACAATCTTTCGACTCGTATTGTTGATCGCTTGTCATACATTTGTGTCCACCATATTGTCATTTTGGACAAGTCCGCTCACGGGTGTGTTAGTTATAGACATGGCCACTTGAGCGCTGGGCGAGAGCCGCAGCGCCGGCAAGCCCATCACGCCAGTCGGTCCCCACCCTTTAGTGAGACAAGGTCGCATTACGGCCGGCCGGAAGCTTGTAAAGTTCTAACTTTGCTGGCTCTTCTTTCTGCCCTCACACGATGGAGTAACACCCTTTTGAGAGAGAAGGATGTTAATAGGTGTGTGGTGGCAGTTTGTGACGAGCATATATGCTTCAGATAAAGAATGGATATGACGATGGAATGATGATAACAATAATGTGCCAATCTTTCTTAACAGGAATCATACGGTAACAAAGCTGTAAACAGCAAAATACATATGACGGAATTTTACTATTGGTATCAACTTAATTTTTGGACAATCAAATCAAGTGTAAGCATAGAAAGATGATGAATAACGATATGTGAGTAAAATGACACGTAAGTCAGTTTTTTCTGTGAATTTGTCTGTGTATCAGTTGATAAACTTTTGATTGATATAGTCGTGGTTCGTTTACTTGAAAATCAGTGCTATAATTAAAGATATAGAATCCAATAGTACTTACATGCGACTTCCACGTGAGCTGGCTGGCTGCGTATTTGACCTCTGCCTGTCCAGGCAATGCAACTACAGCTGAAGCGTTCCTTGCCGAAGTACTCCTCCACCTGGTTCCTGGTAACGTTGCAGTCAGCCTCCACGATGCGCACTCCAGTCTGCGGGTCAACGAACTCGAGCTGCGACGAGCCGCTCCAGCGGGCGTTGTTGCACTTGAAGAACACCTGAGAAACACACGTGAAAACATACTAATTAAAATTATACCAATTACTTGAAACAGTCAACAAGCAAATGACTGATGAAGCTTGCCATGATTGCGATATTTTAGTCTCATAACTGTGACTCGCAATTGCCATAAGCATGTTTAATCAAGTATAAGATCGTCATCTATTATATTTAACATGTCATACTTTACTTTGTGTACTATGCGCTCAGTTAGAACCACTTAAAATACATAGTAATGCAGTGTATAAAAACAAATATTAATATCATTTTGATAAAATTAATAAGGCTTTGTGGAGATACTCATGGTTGATGTGTACAGTTATTTTAACGTATATAATTAACGATCATATTCTAAGATGAGACTGACCTTCTAAAAAAACGGTAAGCCTTAATTTTGATGGGCGCAAGAAAGTAAGATAACTTAAAATGGAAAAATATTAATTTTATTGTAAAAAATCATTCAAATACAATGAATCTACTCACAATGCTTGAACCAGTTGTAAGTGGACAAATGCAAATGAATAAGTCAGTAATTACGGCGGTTTTGGAAATTATTTGGCTATTTTCTTGCAAGATGAAGTGTTCTTTAAAATTATATTACCTTTAAAGCATTAGCAGCTCTGCACTGTAGCGTTGCAGGTTTATTTTTGATCACATATGCATCCTTGGGTTCCAAAAGAAATACTGGCAAACTATCGGCATTCGGTTGCGGTAAGTTGTCAGAACCAACTGGACCAAGGATATGGTGATCTTCGTCATCAACTCCTTCAGGATCTTGCTCCCCTTGCTCCTTCCTTCCACCAAGATGGCTCTTGGAATCGTAATTGTCATAGTCAGGGTCCAGCAAGTCTCCGTCATGCTTGTTTTCAAGAGTCGGTAGCTTGTGAGCCGGGTTGTAGGGGTCGTAAGGCTCGGGGATCAGAGCCTCTGGAGTGTAAACCTTGTTCTCTTCAGGGGCTATTTGAGATGTTGTGGCGTTTGGCTGTTTTCCTGTAGAGTTCATCTTGGGATTCTTTTCGAACTCTCCGCGGCTTTGCTTGTGCTTTGAAAACAGCTCCCCTGAAAATAAAAATAAAGATTACTTTATGCAAACAATTAATACAATTATACATTACTTCATTTTTATAACATATGCAATAAGCCTTCTGAATATTGTTTTTTACCAGTTTTTATATTGTCATTTTTAAGCGGTAGAATAAAAAAAATGTTTTTTTTTTATTATTAAGCTAAGATTGTTTTGTTGTGTCTTTATTTTCGTTTACTTTTAAATAATTTTTTATATTAGTAATTCATTTGAAGTTACATTTTTGTATTAATTTTACTATTAACATTCAAACCTTATAATCAAAAAAAACTTTCTAGAAGCAAAATCTTTCAATATGAGAATAATATTATTTTCCGTTTCGATAATTATTTGAATCTAAATCCGAATAATCAAATCAATTCAACTACCGATCGATTACAACCATCCTAAATTTAATCTATCTGTGATATATTGGTGAAGATTTATAAAAAATATATTTTATATCATTAATTAAATATACATATACTATACATAAAATTCTTTTTTCAAATCATCAATTCAAGCACAAAAATAACGGCAGAAGCGGGATGCGAACCGCGGACCTTGGAAACCAACTATGCCCAGGTATTCATACCGCTCAGCCGACTTGGCTATTGCTATGCCTAGACCGACTGACGTTGAAACTAGTATTTATGTCATTGTTATCATCGTATGATAGATGTCGCTACATCTAACATACGATGATAACAATGATGTCACTACATCTATTATACGATGATAACAATGACATAAATACTAGTTTCAACGTCAGTCGGTCTAGGCATAGCAATAGCCAAGTCGGCTGAGCGGTATGAATACCTGGGCATAGTTGGTTTCCAAGGTCCGCGGTTCGCATCCCGCTTCTGCCGTTATTTTTGTGCTTGAATTGACGCGTTGAAAAAAGAATTTTATGTATAGTATATGTATATTTAATTAATAATAATATTGTAATATAGTCAATGATCTATAAAAGTAGATTAGAATATTGAAATAATAAAATAATATTCTAATAAAAATTAAAAAAATCCATATATTTTATATCAATTATATATGAAAGGTTTTGAAGCATTACATTATTATTATTTTTTTTTACCTTGGGTTTGATACATATTAAAGCAAATTTATGCCACTTTCAAGAAAGGTCAAGATCTATATCAAATATCAATATTTTTTATCTAAAGACAACAACGTAAAATTTGTTAGAAGCAGTAAGACGTTGATTCCTTGGTATTATGGTATAAGTGTATTCTAAGATAGTGTTTTCTTAGACAAGACAATGCCTTGTAGTGCATGACTGAAAGTTTCAGCAGCTTTCAGCTGAAATCGCTCATTTTGGCATTTCAGCAACACGCCTTGCTTTTCAGTGGGGCAGCCAATTTATCAGGCGCCCAGAAACACTGACCGTGATGAATGCGGCCGCCCACCGCGAGGAAAAGGCGCGCTGTGTTTTAGATAATAGGCGGATTTATAGGCCGCTTCACGCCTCGGTACGACGCGCGGATTAATCATCCAATAAAATTTGGGGCATCATCCACCTCCTGCGCCTTCTGCGATCCCGATAACCCTAATCGAACATCCGTGAAGCGAATAAAATACCGGAGTTCATTAATTATATAAGACGCCGTCGATTACAAGACGCACCTTCGTTCGGAAACAACAACAGAAAAATAAGATATAAACCGTCATGAAAAATATACAAAAAAGAAAATAACACATTTTGTGTAACAAAATTTAACCTGGTTTTAATATTATCACGAATAAAAATATATCTGTATTTAATAGAATATAGTCAACAAACAACCCTTCCCTATTAAATATAGGAATTCGATATATCATTTATTCGACCATGACCTTTTAAAGAAGATGAAAAACGTTCGGTCAGATATGAGAAACATGGTACATAAATTGAATTAATTTCAATTATATAACTGACATAATTTTATACTTTCAACACTTTCACACAAGAAATCCACCATTGAATCTCATTGACAACAATTTATTTAATAAACAATTAATTACAGTGCTATGATATGAAAACCCGGTTCACTTCTAATTGTCATGTTAAGGAACTATGAGATTGAACCGTACATGGGTGATGAGCTCCTGAGAACACCACATATCGTAGGTTGAGTTGTTGAGTACGAAAAGGTCAAAACCCTGGGCGATTGGAAATTATTCATACTAATTGTATTTATTTTGCGAAGTTTCTGGATCAATGAAGACTTAGGACGAGTCAAACTTCATAAGAGCTGACAAAACTATAAAGCAACAATTTAACGCGAACATTTGCTCCAGCCAAGAAGCAGATATAGAAAGAAAATAGTAAAATAATTGATACACTTGATGGTCAGTAATAATATATCACACAACACATATTAAAATGGTTTAACCACATTCGAAATACGCGCCCGGGAATATTTATTGATAATAACACTATTATTAAATGTAATTCGAGCATAATTTGATGCAGTTCGCAATACAAAATTTCTCTTATTACTTATTTAAGCCGTATTGTTCAGTACACTCGTTGAAAGTCAACAGCAACAAGCACAAAATCATTGCTGTGTATTTTAAGGTCTGATGGAGGCAAATATTGGACGACCGAATCATCAGTTTTGTTAAATTGATAAAAATATTAGCAGCGTGTCGATAACCAATCAATATTTACGGAAAATCAACGAGTCAATTTACATAAGCTGGATAAATACACATCGCGTATTATAAACCCTGTACTTTCACATAACGCATTGAGAGTGAACCTTTTCAAAGAAAAAACTTATAACTACAAATAAAATCATAAAACAATATCAATATACGACGGAAATTAAGAAAAAAAAATGGATAAATTAATATCCTACTTGACTTATTAATACCACAATTAAAACCTTCTTTTAATATGACATATCATAGTAAATGCTTTAATGAAAGGATTTAATCCAGCGTATTACATATCACCGTTTGTTTCAGGACAGATAGTTCTTCTTTAACGAATCTAACATGGCACGACTCCTCTCCATTTTATCAGAAGTATTTGAAACAATCGAGACTCACTTATCTCTTTCTTTTATTATCCCATATTCAAATACAAAAAATATATTCAAACTCATTTCTAAAATTATAAATAATTCTAAATATTTAAAGACGTCGTAATACGTAAAAGTGATAAATAATTACTTTTAAGAATAATATTTTTCATTCTATTCATCATAATTAGTTGAAGGTTTGTATATATTTTGTGGAAGACAGCTACCACCACCACCACTGACATCATTATATGCAATTTAGATAAACAAAAAAGTGAATATTCATTTCCACAATATCATAGATATCATTTCATGAGGTAGGTAGAAAAAGCAAACAAGAATTCAGTACTCGTAGAAATTGTACAATTAAAGATCTATTACGTCGAAAGAATTCATAAAATCATAAAACGTAATGGCCCGTAAAGCCAAAGAAGCGATTAAATTATTGTAGCTTACTACGGCACTGAACGATGTGATAAGGTTTTCAATCACTGGTTCATACCTGACATACGTATAATTCTATGGCACCGGTTAACTTTTATGATGAAGTCTAATGGCAAACGTAAATAGCCTCTTCAGCAAATATTTATAACGCAGCTAGTTAGAAAGTTGAGTTATCGCCGTGAAATGCACACGATTATTATTGTCAAGGTAAACAGAAATCAACACTTCACTTTATTTCATCAACAGAGTGTTTTATTTTATGTAATATTTGTGTTTGTTCGTTAAAAAGACATCTCGAAAATTAGGTGCAGATATTATTGATCTTATGATTGACGTTATTTTTTACATTTTAAATGTTAATGGGTTCTTTTTTAAACCTAGGATATTCCGAGTAGTGGTCTATAAGTAAGGTTGTCGCGGATCACCGCTATAAAATTAGCTCCGCTTCCATAGTCTTCACCTAATGTCAGGTTTGCCGCCCTGAGTCCCAACGAGTACAATCGATGTATGGCTTTCAAAAGACTTCCAGGACAAAGAGTACCCGGGGCTGAATAAAACGCAGCTATAGTTTATGCTCTCCTGCAACATACTGATAATATTTCCAGCCAGATCCATCATTTACATGTCTTGACTGACTGTAGGATGGAAGGCTGACGTATCCGTTTTCTCAGCACGCCATTCCTTACAAATTCAAGCCACCGTATCCTTGTATTTAGCGTATTTACTTATTCTCAAAACCCATATGAATATATTGGCTTTTGGTTGAATGGCAGAATTTGTAATTGTACAAAAGGAATTGTGATAAAATTATTGTGATAGTTTATACACGTAATGACAATTTGAAACTATTCTACATAATTTTTCGTACCGAGTAATAACGTATATGTATTATTGGTACTCACTTATTTGCACCATATTAGTAAGCTTTAAAAATTCCTTGTAGTTGACTTAGATATAAAAAATATATAAATATAATAAGAATATTCTTATTTGTGAATAGTACCTACAAATCTCTCCAGTACATTATGTCTTTTTTCAAACAACTGCTAAGCATAAAACACAACAATTGATTGTTTTTGTAGCTTTTACTACAAATAAATGTATGATTTTTTAATTTTTATTAGAATATTATTTTTATTATTTCAATATTCTAATCTACTTTTATAGATCATTGACTATATTACAATATTATTATTACTTAAATATACATATACTATACATAAAATTCTTTTTTCAACGCGTCAATCCAAGCACAAAAATAACGGCAGAAGCGGGATGCGAACCGCGGTTCGCATCCCGCTTCTGCCGTTATTTTTGTGCTTGGATTGACGCGTTGAAAAAAGAATTTTATGTATAGTATATGTATATTTAAGTAATACAAATAAATGTATTTACTTAACGAGTGTTTGTATTATAGATAGCGTTTTCATGTACTTGTACTTTTTTCATCAATAATAAAGATATTAATATTAATCATCCTATCAATGTTAACACGGCATTGTGTAAGTTTAGCTCTTCACACACCTGACTACTTTCGATTCAAGGAATGCCTCTATTGTATTCAAATAACACTTCACTTGCTTACAATTTTCAAGTTCAAAATAATGCATTTCGCTTAATTTACAAAGTACACCGCATAAATATGCCACATCAAATATATATAAATAAGTTATATCCGTTTGAATTTATTTTAATACAAATCATAGAACAAAATAGAAAATTACAGTATCACTTAGGTATGCTTGAATATAAATATATGTTTGTGTACATACGTAATCTTACGTATAATATAAGAATAGGTTAAGTTAAGCTAGGTTATTTTGGGTTAGGTCAGATCGAATTGAATTATTTATAAGGTTACATCGAATCAATATGGGCATAACTACGTTTTGTGTTTTTTTTTTCAATGTGGGTATATAATGTTTATTTATGTATTTGAAATGTAAATCTTGAACAATGGACAAGATTTACGTCAGTTATAATGAATAGATACATTTTTAAAGGTATTTGTTTAATTTTATGCGTAGGTATTTAGGTAGACAATGATGCTATTTTAAAGATAAAAATAAACAAATGTTTCGTAAAATGTCAAATGAAAATGAATTATGAAACTGCTTCTTGTCAAAAACAATGACGCGTGGAAACAAACTTATCCAAATTCAGCTTTTATTGAGCATTTTTCTTATTTTTTTCTTATTACCTTACTTGTTATTATTTTTTGTAGTGTCGTTATTACTGTATTTCTGCATATTAAATGTTTCTTATTATACTATACAATACGATTGACCCTTATATTTTATACTTTATTCTAACGTTATTTTGAAGTTTAAATTTAATTTAATTAGTAAAAAGGATATTTGTAAAATGGGAATGAATAAATGAGCAATTAAACATTTAATTTGAATAATGCTTTCATTAATCGGTGATAGAAGTTCCGTGAATACAAGACATTATAATAAGTTATTTTAAAAATAGACCATTAATAATTTAAAACAGTTTTAATACGGTTGTTAAACATCCATTTTCATTAATTCAAAATAAAATAGAAATTTACAGTTGACAAATATACAACCTTCCAATTTACATTTAGCATACGAAACTTATAATACCATATGTGAAAACTATACATTTCGAAACTACCAAATATTACTGTTGCAAGAAACTCTTTTCATTTTAAACAAATGTCTATAATATAAACGATCTACGATCTAATCATAATAATAACAAAGTAATTTTTAAAGTAATCTCGCATGACATGCTGGGAGCAGAGATATTGATATAAAACCGACTTAGAAAGACTACTATGCTGTGGAAAAAGTTTATATCTAATAATATTACTCCGTTAAAATAAACATTAAATAATTAAGAAGCTTACATAGTCTTAAAACCGCATTGGTACCACGTAATAAGCGACATCACCCCAAAAAAGAATCACTGAACTATGAGAAGAAAAGTCGTGTTTTATGATTATGATATACAAATTAAATTGACAATCTTTCGACTAGCTTTAAAAGAGTAAGATTGTACTGGTACTAAGCTCTCCACATCGTAAAGTTATCGCCAAGAAACACTTGAAACAGCCACTAGATTTTTTATAAGTTTGTTAACCCACAAGTTGAAATGGAGAAAACGTGTCGAGAATTAATTTGTGTAATAAAAAAAGCACAAATGCAGCTTTGTAATTTAATCATTAATGTTTTATTCACTTGGTTCTGTACATTAAGTATTTGTGGTATCAATTAAACACTATTTATGTTGATGGCAATAAAATCTTATCTCAAGCAACGATTTATGTACGAAATAAAAGTAGTATTTGTAGACAAAAGGTTAAGAAAAACATTTTTTTGAAACGTTAATTAAAATTGCTTGAATTGACATAAGATAATTCAAGAATATTATTCTTTAATAATTAATCAAGAAATATATATATATAATATATTTATATATAATACATATTTATTACTTTTGATATTTTTAATATTATGTTCTTTGTTAACTTTTAAGACAATTATGTATTATATATTTATGTGCATTGGCATAAACGTTTTGTGAATAAATAAATAAATTACATCTCTAGTATTAAATCGCGAGTATTGAATCGCTACAAATTGTTCCCATAGAGTTCTGTCAGCTGCCATTATGCTTGACCAATCTCAATAAATATTCTTCGTCCCTTATATATTCCATATTTGGAACATATGGTCACCACTAAGTGCTGCCACTCAGTTCTGTTATCTGCCAATGTCCAATCCTTATTCTAGGACATCTGCACCTTAAGGTCCACTTGACAACACATATGGTTCCCAACAACCTCCAGAGCAGAACTCCAGAGTATTTGAAGAAGGAGTCGCTATTGTATTATTGCGTGATTTCTTAAATTGTTTTTTTTTTAAGAAATCAGATGACTGGCCCGATACTCCCGGAACATTTTGTCTCAAGGGGCGGCACAACCAACTTAAATATACCTAGTTTCCGTTGTCACTCCAAGAGATGATCCCGAGATTTAAAGGTATAGTATTTAAGACATTACTTGATTTTTATTCTTACACTATTTTTTAAGAAGATCTGTTGACTATCCAATGTCAAGTGCATTTATTTTTAAAAGGTGAATTATTAAAATGATTTATTAAAATGGAATGTTAATTGGTCAAATAATTATATATATTTTTACCTTTTTCTTTTCCTTGGGCACGGCATCGCTGCGCACTCGCGATCAACAAAAACGCTACCCAAAACGTGAGTAATCTCCGCATTGTGTCGAGATCACTATCGCGTCACTTTCACTGGACGAGTCAACATGCACCGAGCACACACGACTTGCCGACACCTATCTGACATCGGTAAATTTGCACATTTCCGATCACATTTCCCGACGGCGCGAACGCACACTTCACGAACGACAACAACAGACTGTTATTATTGCACAAGTTGGCGTCCTTCAAGTGAGATTCCTTTAAACAACGCGCGGTCTGAAGAGCTATCGATTATTGCACGGCTAAATAGCCCATTCATTATTCACTCCTTCTAAGTTGACGATTATATGAAACCATTAGCTAGTTTCACTGTTTAGTTTTGTTGTTTTGGTGTTGTGAAACAAGATGGCGTACACCTGTAACAAAAATAAAATAATCTTATTACATTAATATTATAAATGAACAGTAAAAGGCACAGCAAAATGTTAAAAAATAATCGTGTAGTGAAATGATAGGTGATATTTATAACTTTAATAATTTTCATAATAAAATAATCAATATTATGTTTACATTGAATCATTATTATAATTACGTTTGAAAACAATAAAGACGCTCATACTGGTAGATTAAATCTGTATGCAAGACCAATGTTTAATGATTGAAGGCATTAAGCTATTAAAAGGATATGGCAAGTTTTGATTAATTTAATCATTTGAAAGTCTTATATTGTATGTAAGAGGAAACACAGATGCTGAAATATCATTGTAAAATACTAGTGTTATTGACAAATAAACTGAAGAAGCTGTTTCTTTTGGGGTAAACTCGTATGTCAACCATGTTAAGGAAATGGTTCCAATATATATTGTGGTTTTTGGGTTGAGCCGTGTGTGGTGAACTTCCTTCAACCAATATTTCGACCGCCATTGCAGTGGTCTTCTTCAGGATTGATAATTTATTTAGTTTTCAGTTGTTTTATTCGGATTATATATTTCTTATGAGCGCTATTGATTTATATCTCCATGGTAACTCAAGTTTCATTCCGAGAACCGTAGGTATGTTTTAAGGACTACGGTAGGTATATTCAAAAACTTCTCATAAATATATTAAACACCCACATTATTAGTGTTAAGTACCTGGCAAATTATTATTATTGAGCATACTTATGATCACATCACCACACTGAAAACACTAACATAACACTTAAGGCTCACTACAGATTCACTAAAAGTTCACATTCGACATCACTGGGATTTCGATACTAAATTGTCTAAGTTAATATTTTTTTACACTGAACGACAGCTTATTATTAGGTCACAAAGTGATCAACCAACGAGAATGCCATTTGAAATTTAATCACGCATTGAAAATTACATAAAATGCTTATTTGACATTACTGTGTGAAAGCAAAAGACATTACTATTGACATTGAAACGAGTATCCAAGTCGATACTTCTCGACACACTGAGGGTCTTGAGAAACAGCCTCGTACCTGACCCGCCCAGGGTCTCACTGTGGGTCCCAAAAACCCACCCGGCGCATCTCTTAGTTCCCACAGATCCCATTCACACCGCACACTGGGCCTTACGGTCATATGTCATTTTTTGTATTGGCTACGCGCCGTCTGTGGATTTTGAAAAGAAATGATGCGACGATTCTCAACAGTCTCCGATCACATATATAAGATAAGATCACATAAGATAGCGATTATATCGTCGAATAATGGAGTCTATCGTTTATTGTGAATGATACTTTTTTTTATTATAATAATAGTAAGATGAGAATTTAGATACACTTAAGGTATCACTCCAGGTGTTTGGTTTTTGAGATTTACACGACGAAAATTTAGGTAGATTATAAACCTTGTCAGCGGTTACATTTTTGGTAAGTGAATATTTTTTTAAATAGTGAACTTCAATATTATTTGCAAGAAAAAATAATATTATCTTATAAATTATTTTTTTACTGAATAGAAAATAGTATATAAAAAAAACATATTTTATCCAGAGGGGATCCGGTGCTCCACTCACTGAGTAGTACAATAATAATAATTGTCGTGTATGTGTACATGCTGATTTATATTTTAATTTACATTTATATTTTCTTTCTATTCTGCTTAATTTAAATTTAGATTTTTCTGTATTCATTTGGAATTATTGTATGTAAAATTTTGATTATAATGGCACTAGTGGCTAAATAAATAAATTATTATTATTATTTTATATACTGTATAATAAAAATGTCAAATTCCGTACGATTAACAATTTTCCATATTCTTCATCCCATTACGACTGTTTGAGATTGGCCTTGTAAAAGGTTACACATACTCTATACACTAGGTTTTCATCTCGATTTGTAATTTTATATAACATTAATAATATGGTGAACGGTGGCTTACAAAAACGTTGTACATAATTTTGTAAAAATGCTTTCAGTAATAATGCAAATTGGTCTAAAAATAAAGTATTTAAAATACTAGTTATGTAAAAAATTAATTATTTTATTCTTAAGATGATTACTACACATATTATTTAAGATCAGATTTTAAAATTATTTATATTCTTTGTATTCACATTACTATCCTTTTAAAGTAAAGTTATATTTCAATAAATAATGTAGAACGCTGTTTATGTTTTTTTTTAGATAAATTACTTAACATATTTCTTAAACAAGAAATGAAATCACATAAATATTTAACTATTTAGTATTGAAATCAATCTCAAAGTGAATGCTACAAATATAAATAACAAAATATTTAACTTATTTAAATTTAAATCTGTTAAAAATATTAAATGTATTATATATTTTTATTGAACATACTCCACAGTTGTACTTCACTGATTTAGTGAAATGCAGCGAAGCAAGGGCGTATCGGTGTCCCTAGTGCGTCGCTCAACAAAGGGATGAAGGGCTTCTGGGCCCCAGAAGAAACAACAATGAAAACTTGGCTCGAACAATATTCCCATTATTAGCGAAATTTCGTCCTTAGAGCGGAATTGAGACCTCCGCCGGCTCGCATTGTGCAAGGCTGCAGCGGGAGCGCACTGTAAAGACGCAGATTACTAACTTGCATTGTATTAGAAGAAGTGAACCTGAATGCAACAGCTGTTGAATGCAGTGCATGCATATTGCAGATGAATATCTTACGAGTCTTTAAGAAATTCAATACAAAATTATTTTTACACGAAACCACACATTAATTAAATTATTTTTATTTCTTTGGTGTAAGCAAAAATATTATTATCTACGTAATTTAACACTTTATTTTTACTGGCAGATTTTACCCAATGTAGTGCGCAACTAAAATCAACTAACAGATTTTTGACTCTTAGAATTGAATTTTATTGAACTCATAATAGCGTAGGATCAGGTTATAAAATGTTTATAATGATACAGAAACCTTCCCGGATGTGCAATCAATATATTCACAAAAAACATAGTGGTTGGAGTAGCAGTAAATGCATCAACAACTTATTAACATACATACAAACATACATACCGCCATATATTCATTTTTATTTATATATATTAATTTATTTTTCTCCAATTAATTGATGAAAGAACGAGTGAGGTGGTTTTTAATACGAATTTTTATCTGTATCATAATTAGAAGTGTTGTGATAAGTGGATTGCTGTGAAAGAATTTTTATGCGTATTGGAAAGGGATCACTGGAATTACTCCCTACATTCCGAACAATAAAGAAAGGAAATAAGAACACGGTATAATGTCACGAGGAATTTAATGTCAGTAAGTAAGCTTAATATTCAAACAGTTTTCTCGGATGTGGGAGTGTCGTGGAAGTGTTGTGATCAGTGGAATGCTGTGAAGGAATTGTTATGCGTGTTGGAAAGGGTTTACTGTAATTACTCCCTACATTCCGAATAAGAAAGAAAATAAATAAGAACACGGTATAAAGTCACGAAAAATTTAATGTATGTAAGTAAGTAAGCTTTATATTCAAACTTTTTCATCTCATATTCCTTCCATATTTGGAACATATAGTCACCACACTTTTCGGCATTCAGTTCTGTTAGTAACAATTGTCCATGCCTTGTTCCAAGACATCATTTCAACCGAAGGTCCACTGGGAACATTATGGTTTCTAACTGCCTCTTCAAGCTTGAAAACTTGAAGAGCGGCACATTTTGTATGATTTGACATTTTTTAAGGATATCGGATAATGTTTATTCTTAGCATAAATAATGTTCGTTTTATCACATCCACTCCCTAGCTGAGTCATTTGGTAGCTGCACAATAAAATCACAGATTTTAAATTTTTTGTTATCCTTTACCTCACCTAAGATCCGCCGAGAATATTATATGCATAGTTCTCAAGAGTCTCCAGAGCAAGAACTGAATATATAAGCGCTACATCATCTGTGCCATTCATCCTTAAAACAGCTACCCTTACCAAATGAGATGTATAAAATGTTTGACATTATTCTCATATTCTTTAAATGTGGTTCTAGTGATTACTAGTATTGGCTACCGCGATGTAGTGGCTCAGCCACATACAAGCGAATTTATCGCATGCAAAAGTCGCACATCTCTGCCGACATGGACGTTGAAATAATACAACAGTACGGATCTCGGCCGATTATTATTGGAGTAATTGTACGTTCATGGACTACAATGTTGCAACATATTGCACGTACTACACGCGAGAAGTCGTAAAAGTATATATACATGTGTGTTGTAAGGTTCTTAACGCAAAACGATATAGTCATATTATATGGCAATCGTTAAAATGTATACATAAGAGAAACAGATCATATGAAAAAATTATTAAAAATCTACAAATAAAGTGTATTCATTTTTACTAACATTTAAAAAGATCGATAACTAAAATTTTATGTTTTGAAAACTCGTTTTTCTGATTTTCTAAGCACAATTCCTACAAATAATCAAGAAAGATGATGCATTTGCCGCGCCAGTATCTTTACGTGTTCTCTAAATCGCGGCTACCATATCCTCCGATTAGGATTGGTTAAATCGAAAGAGCGTTATTTAAAGTTTCGTTCAAACCTTTTTGATCTATTTCTGAAGAAATTAATTTAACTATGGGAAAGTTCACAACTTTTTCAGCTACCATTACACAAAAGTACACTTTAATGTAATGGTAGCTGGCTAAATATAGAATCTGCTATGGAAAAGAGAGAAAAACTATGGTCAACTAAAAAATATGGTCCCTTTTATGAAATATCACGCTTCATAATGATGTGTATTCTTTAAATCCAATTATTTAAATATTAAGTATTTAAATGTTTTATTTTCAAATAAGCGATTTTAATTTAGTATATATCTGAGTGTACGTTTTGTATCACACAATACTCAAAATGAAAATCTTCAGTGAATAAAAATATAAAAGTACATTGAATGAAAACGCCAGACGGTTTGCTCGGGCGGAGCATTCAAAAATCCACTCCTACAAATCCTCTGAGAGCCTTTCCCGTACAGAAGCTATCATGACATGAAAATTCCATTAGAAATCTGTGATCAGGAAAAAGTGTTCGGCAATAGAGTATTCGAAAAGGATAAACAGATTGTTGGCAACATGTAGAGAGGCTGTTAATACTGAAAAAACATTGAGATTGGAAGTGCAGACTGATGTGAAATATCCATTATCACGTGGGCCGAGAGCGTTTCCATTCGAATATATATTTCTCTTACAGCATGTTTATTGTTTATTCCGAATAGATATAGCACTAAAGAATATTTATACGATAATAACATAGCGCCAGACTCGCTTCAAGCGTAGGTACAACTCATTTTATTTTATTGTTTTAAGGAAACGTGCTGGTTGTATTGGAAAATTATTGATACAATAAAGGTAGTGAGGGCCCATTTAGGTGCGAGCGTTTCAAACTAGACGTATATCCGTCACGAGATCGGTTTTCAAATTGAATGTATCGATTCCAAAACCAAGAATGGAAATATGTAATAGTGCAACTAAGTACTGTACCATCTGTCTATAAAATAAATTATTATTTGCTATCAATAATACAACATTACAAGGAAATTAGAAAGTTAAAGGATAAGGCAATGTAAGAAGATATTGGAGTGAATGTTCTTACAAAACAAAAAATATAATTGAAATTGAAAATAAAAACTGGTTGTTTATTTGTCAAAAAATATTTGCTTACATATTTTAGATAAACAAATAAGAGATCACGATGATTATCGCTCAATGGATTCCTGACAAAATAAGTTGCTTTATAGAATAAATGATAATATTTATATTTTATTTGTAAAAAGTAAAATGCAGTTATTTCATTAATTAAACAGATAATTAATTGATCCTATCTAAAAAGACTTAAATAATATCTGATGATCGATATTGGCGTGAAATTCAATTATTAGGGAATATTTCTATGCATAATAATATATATATAAACATAAGTAATTTAATAAAAAAAATAACTTCATAATTAATTGACTAATTCATTCATTACATATACAATATTTAAACAATGTTTATATGAATCATTCTATCATATCCATCTTAATACGCATCTTATCTCATACATTATAGAGGTAAAATTAAAATTCTTACACACCTTTCATCACAATATTCTCACTGATCCAAGTCTATTCTAAATTAGTGCTAACAAAATACAAAAAAAACAAACCCATTACCGCATACATTACTTTCATTATTACCCTAACCCGCATGCTATTTTTGCATGTCCCTTTTGATGGCAGCTAGTATTAAGATTGATAACTAAAGGGATACAAATGACATACATAAAAATAACATTCACGTTTTGATTAATCGAGCCCCTAAATTTTTCCCATATCTGATCACAAATCGGCTAAGTGATCTATTACCCGTCATACCAGCTTTAACCCAACGGCGGGGAGTCTATGACCGAATCTTTAATTTGGCAAGAAAAATACGCCAAATATTGAATGTGATGATGTATCATAACCCATTTCAAAGCTTTTACTTGTTAACACCGTAAAATATATTACTTGAGTGTACGAAGAGCCTTTCAATATAAAAATGATCGTTTAAAATAATTTTAAGACTTTTATTTTTATATAGAACTTTTAATATAAACCTTTTTAGAGTTGAAAAATTATATAAGCTGACTTTTATTCCGATCCCCGGGCTCTCTTCATCTATTATAGTAAACTTATTTAATTTATTGTACACACTCATACTTTGTGGAGCCTTGAGAAACAGAGCTGACATAGGACAAGGCAAAGACAAAAACAGCTGATAGAACTTTACGTGATAATATTTTAGGACACTTGCTCCAATTAAGAAGCAGATATGGAAAAAGGAAAAAAATGTTAATTTTAATGCAGGATCTAGATAACTTAGTATACATAGTAAATTGTATGACTGATTATTATAATCGTGTCGGAAACAACAGGGTCAGATCCTGTCTGCCCAGAAGTGGGCGACGTCGATGGCGTTACTTCTGGCCATCATCAGGTCTTCCTGGGTGCAGCTATTCGGGCACAGCGCAAACTCCAGAAGGTGTGACAGGGTCTGCTCCACGCCACAGACACATTCAGTCGGTCCAACTGTATGACTGATGACAAGTGGCTGAATTACATAATAAAAAATATATGCAAAAGGCTTTAAAAATTACACAAAATATTATTTTTTAATAAACTTAATTATACAAATCTATACAAATAGCATACAAGTATTTCATAACATTGCTAAAGTCAATATCGGAGAAAAAGATACTGCAGGACCTCGGATTCGAACTATGCACCTCAGTTCTATTCTATACACAGCGTGATCAACTACGACTAATTCTTTCGCCTAAAGACTCTAGATTTGTGTGTGCGTATCAATTTATTAAAATATTGTGTTTAAATCAATTATCTTTAAAGTATTAGAGTATTGATATGTATTCTAATAAATAAAAATAATCTGAATACTCAATTATTTTTCTGAAAATTTTTAGAATTTTATGTTATTTCAATGTCTAAATAAAAACATAGTATATTTTTAAAAAAGCACTGTAAACAACTTTACAAAAGGGAAGTATCATTGTTAAAATGTCTGACAGTAAAGTAGTGTGACATTTTTATTTTTAATTTCCCTCGCGTTGTATCACAAAGTTTTAACAAGGCGGTCCCGTACGGAGTATTATGATATACGGAGCGTTCCCAGCGTGTATTCTATTGCTCCGTGTACGAAGCTCGTGTTAACAAATGTCGACGGCCGTGTAATGTGAAAATATGTTTCATTATTTATTTAACCCGCACCGAAGAGCGATCAATTTCATGCAAAGACGTGAAATATTCTCGCCAGGTATCATTAATTGCTAATGGCCAGGTAAATCATCGCTTTACTATTGCCGATCACGGAAACCGTCTGAAGATTTCAACGCGTTATCAATTTATGTTGTTTATTAACGATTTCGTGATTTATTGAGATAAAAGCGGTTGTAAAATTGATTGCTGTTGTATAGAGATACAAGAAAAAAACATGTTATTTAAAAATCTAAAAGTGATCATTGACACGATTACAATTGTCATAAATATAAAATAAATAACGGATCGTACAAACATCAAAGAGGACAAATATTTTTGATGAAATACTCTAAGAATATCATGGATTAAGAAAGTATAATTCACTTACTATACTGGGTGCAATCGAAACATGCTTACATTCACAGGTAGTGAGAGCCGAGATGACTTGTTATGAAGCAATAAAAATTTCAGTTTACTGAACGTTGAGTCAGTATTTGTGGCTAATATATGAACCAGGAGAAGTAGAAGAAGAATAATCATCAAAACCATTAGTTTGTGTCCATCCACTGTTGAATATAGACCTTCCAATGAGACTCCATCCCTCAATTTCCTCCACTATCCGTTTCATTATTCCTCCTACTGCAAGATGCAGTCAGCACTCCATAAACTAGTTCATGATTGACACTCCAACACATTACATCACAATCGACGTAATACGAGTATGTACTAAAATTTGCTTATTGTTTCGGTAGCGACTACTATTCAACTTATTCTTTGGAAATCATAATTTAGAATTCAAAATTATTTATTTATTTCATAGAACCGAAGTTCCAATGTACGAATAATAACATAATAAATATACAATTCATAGAAAAGACAATAAAAAATATAAATAACATAAAAGAAAAGAAGGTGACACGTTTCAAAGATCAAAAAGATCTAGGAGAATAATACCATCGACAAAAGAAGAAAAGGATTTAAGAAAAGGATCGAGGTGTGCTGGTAGACCATTTAGGAGCGCCATTGCCGTTGTACTAAATTGAGTGCTCGAAGCTCCACAAGTATCAACTGGGATCAAAAACAATGGATGGCCACAAGATTATAAAGACATTCCGAGCAAAAATTTATACGTGATATGCTGGGTGACTTTTTTCACGTCTCTGCACAATAATAAACACACGAAGTATTCTTTAACTTACGCTTTAGTTATAAAGAATTGAAATATTGTAGCTTTAATTATGTGAAACATAATGACACATTATTTATCATAAAGTGTATAAAGAATACTTTTGTAAGACAATAAAACAATTATTTTTATGTCGATTATAGATCACCTAGGTGCGGCACGCCCGAACTACGGGACTACCTTGCCCAGTTTACAGGCTACATACAATCCTACTGCGTTGGTAAGGCTGGTGTAAGCTCGTGACCTAATTACGTATTCTCAGCCAACGTCACGGCGCTGACGTTTTTACATGAATATTAATGCTTGTGGCCACATCCGATTCTTTAATTTTATTTGCATAAAATTTTAATCTATCGCCGGCAGAAAAAAGAAGCAACAGCGCGACATGCGAGTCGGGCGAGCTTTGCTTGGCGGGCTACGTGCATCGGCGTTGACGTAATAGCAAAAAAGCTTCATAATGTTTAATTTTATTTAACACATGTTGATTGTATGCATGCGTGATGTTGTTGAATTTGATTTAATCTTCATGTGCTATTTGTGAATGAATGAATTTAGTATTCGCTTAATTTAACTATATGCATTTGAATGTTTTTTTAAATAACGCATGTGTTTTTTTTGACAGTATAATAAACGAATGAACATGTATTTAAAAAACGGTTTCTTACAAGATATTAAAAATTATATTTTCTGGAATACTTCCTGCTTTTATTTGCATTTACTAAATTGTTGTTTGAAATCTTTATTTAGTTTCCTATAATTTTTTTTCATGATTGGACGCATTTTTTACGTAACGCCTTTAGTGATAACAAAATGTGTAAAAAATACATATTTTAAATCATATTTTTAATCATAGTAAATTAATATTATATCCAACAGTTTTTCCAGCTAACAATAATAATATTATTACTTAAATATACATATACTAAACATAAAATTCTTTTTTCAACGCGTCAATCCAAGCACAAAAATAACGGCAGAAGCGGGATGCGAACCGCGGACCTTGGAAACCAACTATGCCCAGGTATTCATACCGCTCGGCGAACTGCGCCATTGCTATGCCTAGACTGACTTGCGTTGAAACTAGTATTTATATCATTGTTAACATCGTACGATAGATGTCGCTATAGTATATATTCAAAGTATGTTTATTTTTATTATTATTCTATCAGTCTTCATTTATTCACAAGCTTAATATTATTACTTTAATTGAATATATACTATAGCGACATCTATCGTACGATGATAACAATGATATAAATACTAGTTTCAACGCAAGTCAGTCTAGGCATAGCAATGGCGCAGTTCGCCGAGCGGTATGAATACCTGGGCATAGTTGGTTTCCAAGGTCCGCGGTTCGCATCCCGCTTCTGCCGTTATTTTTGTGCTTGGATTGACGCGTTGAAAAAAGAATTTTATGTATAGTATATGTATATTTAAGTAATAATAATATTGTAATATAGTCAATGATCTATAAAAGTAGATTAGAATATTGAAATAATAAAATAATATTCTAATAAAAAATCAAAAAATTCATATAACAATAATAATGTAAATTTTAAAATCTCAAAAATAATATTCGATGTAAATAAGTCTGTTTTGTCGCAAAGTATCTTTATTGTAGAAAATTAAGATTTACAAACACATTGAAAACTACAAATACATAGAAAAATAATACATACATGTATTACAGGCAAAAATACTAGGCGTGTCTTCTGTTCGAATCATACTTCAAACGTTTATTTTTCTCTGATTAATTTAACCAAAAAAATATTAACATTAGAGGTGATAATTTATAAAGATTTTATAATTTGTATCAGTAATAATGCCAACCAATCAAAGATATGTTTTACTATCACACGTTGTTTATAAAGTATCAAACACTTTTTTTTATTATAAAATAAAATAAAATATAAATATTCTTAGATCATTTTCTTCAGATTTTTCTATCAAATACGCTACTGAATATATCTATATTGGCTTGTTGCCCGATGGTCGCGTGATCTTTAACCAATGGATACTATAGTAATTAATATGGGATATTTTTGAGGTTTTTCTTTTGTGTGGTCCGTTGACGAAATCCACTGTGAAATTCCTCTTATCTACACTTTAAAACTAAATCTGCTATTAATTTTCCGTTTAACAGACTCAAATAAAATGTATTTTCATTTTGAATTTGTGCTTCCTTGAATTAAAGTATCACAAAACCATTTTTCAATAAGACGTTGTTTTCACAAATACATTAGGTTTACACGTAAATTTCTACGAAAATACGTATTTTTTAAATCGCATTACTTCAATATATTTTTATTTATGTTTAACCCTTTCATTACGGCTCGGTTTGAATACAAATTATACTGTCAATTATAAAACTAGTATTTGAAGCATAAATATACTTATTTGGTCTATTTTCATATATCTCATTGGTTCTTGTATCTTTTAGCTATCAGATGATGGATAAAAAACTATTCTAAGAAAGTAGCAAAACGATATATCACGTCAACCGATGTCAACGGTTGGGGAATCTCTATGACGGCAAATGCCGACAACTGATGCGAAAGGGTTAAACATTAATATCTTAAACGTTTACCGATCATTTTACAATATTTTTTCATTTAAATATAAGGTTCTTAAATAGCTGAAAATATCCTAAATAAAAAATATATTAAAATCCATTTTAGTACTATTATAAATAATCCATTTTAACACATTGAGTATCATTTCATTTGGACACCAAGTTATTTATTTACTTAGAAAGCCAGATATACGGCCAGTATTGGATGGACATCAAAAGTTGAAGGAATTTTCATAATTCATAAAATATTTCGTCTTCAGAGTCTCCTGCTGTCTTTGAATAATTTACGTTACAAAATAAATGAAAGGGAATTCTTCACAGAAATGAGGTTAATTCAATTACCCACCCGCGGGGTAAATAAAAAATAAATAGTATAGTACGTTGAATCTTTTGTTGGGAGTAAAGTGGGGTTAAAATTATTTTAAAATTTAATCAATAAAGCCAAAACACAAAGCGGCTGTAAACCAACAGACGGATAAAGCAAAAGAAGCCCGACAAAATTGCTTCGGAGCAACAATAAGAAAGGTTTTCATTAGAAAGGCGATGATAAATCAAAGACCGGCTCGCGAGCCGCGGTTCTCCTTCACTGATTATGATTTACGACTTTACTCGGATGTATATTTACACCATAAGGCAGGAATGGGCAACTCAAAATGTTGAGAGAGAAAATAAATTATCTAGTACTCGTAACTCGGATAGTTACTTCGAAGACTTATAGATATAGATTTTTTTCTTTACGTATATATTTTCATATATTTTCATATATTGTCCCCATTCTTTTTTACAACTGTGAATTTTGTCATCACAAAAATAGCCAATGCCGCCGTATAATGGGTTTCGAAAACTAATTCGTGGAATATTTGGGTACGATGGTTTGACTGATGGTGAGTAATGAGAGAGCGGACAAGGTAGCCTTCCATACATCGGTAAAAATTCGAGAAGGTGAACCTGGTTAAGACAACTTCCTAATACTTCCGATGCCGTAGGAGAGCATAAACAATAGCTATATAATAATTGCTTATTGCAACATTATGTTAAAAATGAAATATTTTAATTATGGAGAAAAAAACATTTCAAAAATATTAAATTTAATTTTCATTTAATAAAAATGAAAGAGTAAAAAGAAACATTCTGAATCGGTCACTTAATAAAAATTCATTAAAGTTTTTGCTTTCAAAATACAATGAAAATAATTAAATATAAACATACTATAATGCAATAAATTCTTTATACGTATCAATTCGTTGAGAAAAAATATCGGCAGAGGTGGGATGCGAATCAGCGAACCTTGGAACCAACCATTTGTTCAAGTTCATTACCCTTGACCGCTCGACCATCATCTGCCCGAATAGTATGTGTTGTTATAGTATGTGTATATTAAATTACTTGTAATATTGTAATATAGTCAATGATCTATAAAAGTAGATGAGAATATTGAAATAATAAAATAATATTCTAATAAATATTAAAAAATCCATACAATGAAAGTAGTTTATTTAACGGAAACATTTTTTATTCTCTACAAATAGTGATACATTTTAATTTGCCATTACCATCAGGGGGGCCATTTGTGTCATAAAAGTATCACACGTGGCCCCAGGGACCTGCTTGTTTACCCCTGCCTCGGGCCCAGTAAGCCAGAGAAGTTTTACACCGGCCGAGATATATTTGTTACACTCAGAAAGACACCGGTACAGTACAAGCTAACACGAACCATACCCAAACACATTTTTATATTTTTCAAACGTGTATATTATATTCCCCGATGGAATTGCCCCGATGTTGTTTACAGAGACACACAAAACAATGGGACGGCCCGAATAAGAAATCGTTATGAATAATATATTGACTTGGAATAAAGCTCTTACGCCCACATAATATTGTTTCATATAAAAAAATACTCTTATAAAAATATTAACCGTCGTTCCGATATTGTCATTTTTTTCTGTATCTAATTCTACATATTTTTATATATCCATTTCACATCTCAAACACATGCCGGCGGGTATAGTTCAATGGTCAAAGCGCTTGCTTTGCAAGGCATATGTCGTGATTTCGATACCCGACGGAGATACAATTTTTTTTTTAATCGATTTCTGAGTTCTAAAATACCCCCGTTATTAGTTGGTGTGGATTTGATCCCTCACCCGTAAAACACCAGTCATAGCCTATTATATTGATAGTAAAAGAAAGTCGTCCTGTGAAGACCACCCATTTATAGTAAATTCTTGTAATAATAGGGCTGATGCGTGAATCTTGGGCTGTAGTCTATGACGTTGGCGGATCAACACTCCACATACAGCACTTAGCCGTATGTACCATTGTAAGCGTCATAGAATTCCACAGATGAGACATCAGATTTACTATCACCAACTCTCGGTATTCTCCTGTATATGTTAACATAAGAAATATAAAAAATGATCACCATAAATTACTACCACTCAATTCTGAAAGTTGCTACTATCCATGCCTCGTCTCAAAACATCTCTGAATCCAAAGATCTACATAGAAACATATATGGGTCCCGGCAACTTTCCGAGGAGAAACCCAAGGACTTGAAGAGATCACAGTTGTAGTGTCATGCATATTTTTGTGTGATTTATAAATCGTTTTTTTTAAGGAGATAAGACAGTCAGTTGGACCGTTTGGTGTTAACGAGTGGCACAACCTAACCAGTGACAGGCGGTTGATAACCCATTAATATTTTCTATCGTCCCTTAACGTTGCTTAACATCGATGTTCTTCCTCGATGATTTAACGATAACTGCGCTAATGATATACTATTGCCACTGGACTTATTTTTTTTCACAAATGTTTTTTTACTAAAAATAGTGATTTTTTTTTATGAATTCGTATACACGAAATTTATCATAAAAAAGAAAAGATTGCTGACGTATGTGTTGAGTTTGGGAATATCGCAATTCTAGTAAATTTGTTTCTTAAAGAGATGCAAATTGTATAAAAGAAGAAACACAGATGGACTTCCTGGATACGTTTAGAAATGAAATTTTAAATTTCCTGTTTTTGTTCCATACACATTTATGTATTTGCAGTTTACAGTAAGTTTGCAACAAGTCTGTAGGCTAAAGATGGAAGCAGATGAAATTAATTCCTTGAATTTAGAAGAGCAGTGGTCGTTGTATTAGCGGTAAAATCAGTAAATGAACCAACCTTACGTCTGTGTTTCAACGACTGGAAAACAGAAACTTGTAACGTATATATTATTTTGTTGTCTTCATAACTTGAATATGGTAAAAACTCTGTTCTACTCTGTATGAATTGATCAAAGCGAGAGTTTCTGTATCTGTATTTCGGTATCTTGTATTATAATAATTCATCATATTTCTGAATATTCAGAGTAAGTGTTGAGTATCATCTCCGCGGCACTTGTGAAATTTCTCTTTGTTACAACATTACATTGTGTTTTAAATGTGGAAATATTGTTAACCAAATTATAATAAATCTTGTTAAATCGCACAAAGTTACGTTTGCGAAAGCTCAGTTGTAAAGCTCCGTGGGTCGTGAGTACATCACTCCGACGTAAAATACGCTATTACGTACTTCCTACGTTACAAGTTTAAACTAAATCACGGGCCAGTCTTGAGAGTTAAAAGCTCGAGATCCGTCTCTCCATGTACCTTGAGTTCCTTTACACCTGAGGCTATCAATCTTTTCAGTTTCGAGCACCTTCGCTCCGTTTCCTTTTTCAGAGGCTGAAAAAAAATATAAGCTCTTTCGTAACGAATACTTATAAAATACTCACGTTGAAATACCGTATTGATAATTTAAAATGTACTTATTATTTATAATTATTGTATATCTGCTCACTTTTCTTTTGAAAAATATATCAATCCTATTAAAAAGGACACCTTTTATCTCAAATTTGAATTCGTTTATTTATTTTTCATAAGCAAAAAAATTTAAAATTATTTTGAAATTTTTACGTTGTTTTCATAAAAAATATATATATATTTCAAAGATCATAATTAATAAATTGTAATGAAAATAAACTGACGTGAATAAATAATCAAATGATTTTCAACTTTTCTGGTATCTGTTTTTACGAGTATGATACTAGAAAATTATAGTTTTTTCAATTTTTCTATTTTTCAATTTATTTTCTTCCAGAAACATTACAAATATAAATATTTAATTGGATTCTGAAACAGGATAAAATAAAATACAACAATTTTTAAATAACACAATAATAATACAATCATTTAAAAAGTCCCGGAGCCTGCTAAACAGAAGACTCCACGAAATTACTTTGATAAATAAATTCGTGGAGCTCATGTCGAAACTGGGCTTATCTCAAGTGGAATATATCAATATTCAAGGCGATATCTTTGAACAGTCTGATCACTCTCCCAAGAGGCATAGTCCCTGGCAGGTTAGTATTACTTCTAGGAAGAACAATCAATCTGTGCCTCCTTATCCTTAAATATATATATATATATATATTATAGTGACCGAGTTAATCGTCAAAATTATTTTCCTTTGTTTTGAATTGCTTAAGTCCTTTAATTTGAATTCATCCAAGAAAACATGTACACTATAAAATATTTAATAAATGCTATTGTATTAAGTTTTTTATTTTTATTTAAAATACAATGATTATAAAAAATAATATATTACAAAATAATTTTACAATGTTAATCACGTAGGGCAGGTTTTAAGCAAGGTCCTTCAGTAGTAACGCTTTGAGAGAGTCTGTAAAGTACCGTTCCTGCTTTCTGGCGCCTTTCTTTCCCCAGATGTAGAGGGCGTCTCGGACGGTCTCATAAAACCCATCGGCAACAAAGACGTAAAATTAAATTATATTTATGCCACGTAAATGCGGCCGTAAACCTCTTTGTGCTCTTTGTTGGATTTCTCCGCCGCGGTGCACTAATCTAATTTCCTCGACATTTTTCAAGAGCATACTTGCTTTCCGCGATCCGCCATTGTCATCATTATTTAGATCCGCAGGTCTGTAATTACGATCAATTATTTTCCCGAGGACCTTTGCTGTCGTTATATTTAATTTGCTCACTTTTCTGATGGCACAAAATATTTTTTTATTTAATTTTATAAGCATAAAAAATATTCATATTTAGGTTTTCTTCGCATGTAGTAAAAACATATCAACTGATGTCTAATATGCAATTGAATTCATGGATAATAATAAATAATTAAATTAAGAGAAAAATCAAAACAACTAATTATGAAAAATGTTCAAAAAATAGTACTCGTATTTCGAACATATTGTTAGTACTAATGCTGATTATCTGTGTAGATGATAGTAATGAAAAACTGTGTAATCATTTTTTTATAACGTTTACTCGAGGTATTTTTATTTCGTACATCGCAAGCTCATTTGAATATGTAGACATGTCGAAATTCTCAGTCCTGAAATAATGATTCGGAGAAGTTCTCATAATACATACATCTTTAGTTATAATACATGGTCATAATAATATTTATTTGAAAGTAATAAAAATGGTTACTATATCATGAAATATTTGTTTTACTACAAGAAAATTTGACCTGGTCTTTTATTGTATTATTAAATTTTTTATTTTCATAAAACAAATTCTTCATAACCTGTCTGAAAAATGAGTTTCAAGATACTGTTTACTTAATGTTAAGTTTTTACTTTTATCTTCTAATGAACCTTAAAAATTTAAATCTATTGAATTAAGTTACAAATAATTTGTCATTTAATGTTTGATTGACAACGAGATGTATAAAAATTAGAATAATACAATGTAAAGACAAAATATAAGTCCATTAAAACAATTATTACCCTATAAGTAAATTCGAAACAAAATTTCGATTTTACTTTAAAAAGTGAATATTACATTTTTCGATAACCTGCTTAGTAGCGATTGTTTTTTATTTATATTTTATCCGATAGCGCTTCGTCTGTATTTACATTCAATTTATTTTTACCTACACGAAAAATAGAATCTCTATGGATTTCATTCTCCGATAAGCCGAATAAAGATAAGCCAAAAGGCAATGTCCCAGAGCTAGTTGTTTAGTGCTGGAATATATTATGCTCCGCAGACTATCAAGTCTCTATACTCACCATACCCTGGTGTTTAGGGCAAGAGGAAAGAGTTCTTATCCAGCTGAGAAAGTGGATACTGGCGGGAAATAAACTATACAGGTTGTACAAAAAAAAACATACTTTGAAGACTACACAGAAGTCGCTTTCTTGCACTGAAGAGAGTTTCTAAAGCAAACAATATTTTATTCCACATACTTCAAGCTAAATTGAAACGTAATCAATGCTATTAATTTAGTTTTTTTCAATGCTGATTTTTCAGCTATTTTGCTTGTAGTAGTGTTGATATTCGAGGACATGAATTGTAGCGCTTATGCTGAGCTGAAAAGGGTTGCGGAGGACCGAGAGGAATGGAGATCGAGATGCAAGATTCTGTTGTTGCAAACCAATCCACCGGATTGATACTACGAAGAAGAAGTGTTGATTTCAAATAATAATGATACAAATTATTATTTGAAAACTTTGGTCTTCTTAATACTAATATTGTTTTTTTTTTCACAACAGTAACTTTCAATACAGCAAAGGCTGAAGAAAATATTAACTTGTTGAATACAATGACAAACCATTTTAATGATAGCAATTTAATTGAATGATCGCGTCTTAAATTCAAATAAAAAATAATTACTTTCATTCTTTGGCAACTCTAGCACTCAAGAATATCACTATTACTCTTATAAGCCAATAAAACCAAAATAATTGACTGTTATCTATGAAAAATATCTCATTAATATATGTTTACATCAGCTTTGAAGCTTTAAATAAGCCACATTACGGCCAATCCTTCTAGTTATCTTCATTATTAACTCACATTGTATCTTGATTGTGTCCTTCCACACCACTTACTTTGACTATATCCTTTATTATGTTTGGCATTTATATTATTTATTGATACAAATTGTTACCGTTATTTACCTTTAATGAGTGAACTAAAAAAAAACTCGTAATTAACTGAAAACAGAACGTTCAAATTCTTCGTTATTACCAGACTCCCTGTAGCAGGCTGTGCGACAGTTCAGCGTAGAGCTCGGGCGTTAGATTACTGCCCCAGAGGAAATCGGAAGAGAGTCGCATCTGAAAGCATATTGCGGAGCCTGCGGGCCGAGTCTCAGAGAGAGAGCAGCCTTTGCTTAGAAAATCGACTCACGAATGCAGCCAGCCTGTGTGCTTTACTATTTAAGAAAACAAATCAAAAGTTTTCCGGCAGTAGAGTCCGACTACGTGTACGTTACACCCCATACTTACATAACATAGAACTTTCGAGTATATCACAAATTGCTTATTTAGCCACAAATATTAAGTTAAGTCCATAATATTTCTGGCAAATACGTTATAATAATAAGTTTTTGGTTCATAATAATACAAGTAAATAACTTTTTTTATAGAGATAATAATACTTTTTCACCATTTCAAACTTATTACTCATTTCACAAGATAAACAATTAAAGTAATTTTTTTTTAATTCAAAAGTAAAATTTGATTCGATGGCTGACCATTAAAATTAACATCCTTAGTTTTTTTAATACTCAATGCATTCACAAAAAATATTTTTTTTCGTGATTTGCGAGGATAGTGAATCGAAACGTAAAAAAACATGTATAACAGTAAATTATCATTGCAGTGTATATATATTTGTCAATGTAAACAATCAAGTATTATCAAATTAAATTTTAAATTTAAATTGATACTTACCTTGTTATAAATGGCTACGTTTTAGTAAGCTTTACGCATTTCTTTATTCAATCTCTTGTAAAAAATCACTCAATAATTTTTGTTAAGAGTGTTTAATTATATTTAAATTAATCCTAATTATATATAAATAAGTCATTTTATCTATGCATGCGTTACGATTACGGAGCACATTATCGCAAGTATTTTATAGCATAGTTATGAAAATATTAATTTAAAGAATAAAAATGGTTGTTTATAAATTGATTCATACACTTTTGAAAGTAAGTCAGTAGGTTTTTTGTTACGTATATTTTTAATATAAAATTGATTACTTTGTACATATTTTGTTTTAAATTATTTTCGTTTCCTTTATTTTTAAGATAGGATATAAATATCTTGCCCTTGCTACGGAAATTCTCGCCCAAAAGGCTCCTTTTTAGGCAACAGCACACCGGTGTATAATAAGAATTGCGAGAAAAAAAAACGTATGCTTTATTATTACGCGTGATTAATGATAACAATCCAGGAACACAATTTCTTTTTCTATCACCTGAGCCACACAGAGGTCATTATTTTTGCAGCGTGGAAGAAAGGCGAACATATTTTAGCAGAAAATATTACCGAGAAGAGAACGAGAACAAAGATTCCCGGGCCAACAATACCGCAGAGATAAATGAAAAATACATTTTCATCATGAACTGGAATGAGTCAGCTATCCTGCTATTTATCATAGCAAAGATTTCAGAAGACTAACATAATATTATTTCTATGACGCGGGTTCTTTTCATTACTTTTGTTTCCTTTTTTATTTATTTTCCTCCCGACCAGTCACGATCTTTCAAGGATGTGGCGTATAATTATATAAATATTATGCTGATTCGTTAAATTAATTATTTTTGTCAACTAATTATTTTGAATTTAAATCAATTAATAGGCAGTTATTATTTTATTAGATAGTCAGTAATAGAGTTATAGCAGTATTGAATAAATCACAGTCATTTAAATTTTATAACTGACCACATTCATACTGACACAGTGGATACTGCTAATTTATTTAATCTGCTGCCGAAAATTAAATTAACTGCCAAGTGATTTAATTCACTGCCAAAAAAATCTTGAATAATTTACTGAACAAATAAATACAGGCCATTAAATTTTTTTTTAATTAAAAACTAAATACTAATTTCTTTAAGATCAGTATTTAACTTTTGCAACATTAAATATTTTTATTTTATGTGTTGTCATCACTGAAAATGCCCTTACTTTGAAGATTGCCGTATAAAAAAGTAGTTTCATCTTAAAATCTTTGTGCATATTTTAGAGAAACTATAAAAATGTATATAACGTGTTTGGTTTGTGTGCGTGATGGTTTTTGTTTAGTAAAAATATACGTAAAACGAGTTTTATGATACGTATACACGCTTAATATTTTTTACATCACATATATGTGTTGTGTAACATATTACTTGTGACAACACATGAAATAAAATACCTAAAGACACATAAAAATCTTAAAAGACATTTAAATATTTTTGTACAAAATTAGTTACGCAAATAACCATAATTACCTAAACATAATTTATAAAAATTTCATCATTACTTGTAAAATTTTGTTAGAAATTCAGTTATTTATTTGGGACGTGTCAATGGGCATCTCTAAACTCTAGGCATCCATGACAGTTGCTGCATTCTAATGTGTTAAATGTAAAATAAACCTTTCGAGAGATTTAATGTTCGTATATTTATATTGATATTATGTCTAACGTTTGCTATGCGAGGCATGTCTAGGAAATGACAGATGGCCGTACGTACAAGAGGAAGAATTCAACAGGAAATTTATATTTCTGAAAGATCGTTAGAACCGCCAGCTGGTGCGACAGACTAAAAGCTATAAAATTTGTCGAAAAGTACAAAGTCCACAATCTGCATATCTCATCCAGTGTTCCAAGAGATAATGGTGTTATTTTTGTACAACTTCGTGCATAAAAAATGTTCGTCAATAAAATGTTTAATCCGCTCAAAGTTTAAATAACTTTTATTAACATTTTTTGATTTAGAAATATCAAAGGCCTTTGTAATTGAAGTAGATAAAAGTAAATAAACTAACATTACGTCTATACTCTAGGATTGAATGTAAGACGTTAGCACGCTTTATCTATAAAATAGTATATTTTTTAAAATACGCCTTATATATTTTTTTACTTGTTACTTTTAAATCTAAAAATAATCTTATATTACGTCTTTATTAGAAGGATTGTTATTTATACATAAACACACCAAGCCTGTTAAAAAAAAATTAACAAAAAAAATATTGCCTTTGTATTTTTTTGAAATTTGTAAGTCTAAAAATAAATTCCATGATAAATAAATCTGTATCGTCTCATATCTATTTTTGGTCATTCAAAGGCTTACGCGATCAAACAAAAGGCTTTTATAATAAAATACACAATTGGCTAAAAAAACAATATGCGTGGGGAATTCTCTAGAAAATTATGAACCAAACAATCACGTAAAAATAATTCACGTTAAGGAATAATAATAAACTGCACACGTACGTAACCTTTCCCGATTTTCTACCCACATCTGGTTACTAAATTAACTAAAATTGTCTGAAAGAAACATTTTTCCTTCCACTTCTTAGAATTATTACGGAATACAATGACAAATATACAAAAAAAACTCCCGTGAAAAAAATATTGTTACATAATAAATTAAAGTAATATAATGAATTCAGTACCTAGACGTCATCATATGTGGTATTTATTGAATCAAAATGTCAATATATTTCCAAAGTTTTTTAATTAAGTGGAGTTGCAATACTTTTCATTTTTTTAATCTACATTAAATGTTCTAAAAAATCCATTAAATTGGTGTAAATTCAGTCATACAATAAATCGTACGACAAATCGTCAAATTACTTTTTTATGAAGAGTTCTACAAACCATTGATAGTGAAAATTCAGCTGGTACACTACCATTTTTTTCCAGATTTATAAGTTTCGGCTAGGAATATGTAGCTCAGTACCATAATGTCTGGAAAGGAATCAGAGAAAGTAATAATTAATTTGTTTATACTTATATAACCTGCATAGATGTATAAAAAACATGAAGAATATTTTATTAGTTGAGTATGTAAAGTATTTAATTGAAAGCTCAATCGATTTGCAAAAGTAATTGAATTGATAAAAATTTATTACATGATTGAAACAAACAGCGAATAAGCGAGTTGTTTACAACGATGCTTGGTATAATCTAACAAACACAAATTAACATTAAAAATGATTGCTGATCCCACGACCGATTTCATTCACGTTGTGTCTACGCTAACAATCTCGGCCTGACGTATCGCAACAACAGCGCGTATTATTTTCGTTTATCCGAAACAGGTTTCGCATTGAGGCAATCGGCAAATAAATTCCTGACTTTGAAGTCGGGTTATTAGCTTCAATCTTTAATGCTCTCCCCGAATTCGGTGGCTTTATTCTCTGCCTCCCAACGGCTGAAGGGAGGAGGAGGTCGAGTCCCGCAGTAAAACAATCTTGGGAAGGGTTTAATGTTCCTCTTAGCCTAGCTACGTCTTGAATACTAAACCGCTAAGGTTTTCATATTAGAGCCAATCGCAGTGCCGAATCGAGACGAGAAATCGTTAAAAGCTCTTCTCTGCGGCAAACGCTTGTTAAGTTGCATTGTCGAAAGAGCAGATACTGTATAACTGAGTAATGCTTTAAGCACAGTTTTTTTTCTTAGTAAAATTGTTAGCAAGATTTTTTCTGTTACACATTACATGAACTGGAACAGTTTCAACAAGAAAATAAATGAACTGAAAATTACGCCTAATATAAAATTGTTATTGGTGGGTTTTGATAATATATCTACATATTCGTTTATTTATAAACTACTTTAGATTTATATCAATATTACATTGTTATGATACACACATATAAATTGGCAGCAAACATCATCTTATATGATATTTATCTCATCCACGAATCGGAAAAATATACGGTGGACGCCGGGTTTTCAACCATAATTGATGAATAAATTAGTCGATTTAGTCTGTAAAACAACAACAAAATCCATATCCATTTTGCTGTTAAATCATATTATTGCTGCAAAATTTCACCAAACACTTTTGTCAGTTGTAAGATATCCGCAATGTATACTAACTGATACACAAACTAATTTACAATGTACACCATCTTTTATGACATTCCCCTTATCGATTAAACGGAAAAAAAATAAACAATTGACGCTGTGATTTGAACCACAAACTCTTTATTTTAGTGGTGGTGTCTGGAATAATAGCCCAGGAATAAGAACTTAAATTTAAATAAAGTGAACTCTGTAAATTATTTCAGATGAAAATAATTATCTCACTAACTACATTAATTAAATACATATTTGATTTATTCATTTAATTAAGTATATCCTTGCTGCGGACCTGAGAAGGCTTCTTACAAATGTTCGGAATACGAAGTTGGCACAAATTAAAGCCGATTCCTCCGAAAGCAATTAGTTCTAGCATATTTCCGAATGTTTCCAACAAAAGCTCTTATTAATACTGTTATTTTTATAGCCCATGCGCTGCGAGGGGAGCTTTTTAAAATATAACTATTTAACGGTAGACTAACGAACTTTTAAAAAGCTAAAATCGTAAGCAGGTATGTATATAATAGCCAATTCATTAGAAAATATACGAGTATATTCAAATAAAATTAACCTGAAGCACGCTCCATGAATATTAAGACATCGTTTTTTGAGAAAACATATTTACTAAACGTGATATTTTTATATTAACTTTTACAATAACTTTAAAATATTTTTTTTGTATCTGAAACTATATTTTTTGTAATTATTATTTTCTTCTATTCTTACTCAGATCTATCTTGGATCTTGAGGAGAATATGGTTCTTGACGACCTCCAGGGCAGAAGCTTAGGGATTGAAGTGACTACAGCTGTATTTCTTGATGCATATTTCGAATTATTTTATAATATATTTTGTAAGAAACTGACTAACGACGCTCCCAAATGTAAATTCATTTGATAAAACACATTTATGAAGAATTCAATAAAAAATCTTATTATAAAACGATCAGCTTTGAACGTTCGTGTTTTATCGTTAAAGTGGCTAACATTTTCTTACATTCTTATTTAATACTCGTACAATATAGCTTAATAGCAATATATTCTGACCTACTGAAAGAAACGTCACAACAAATAAGACATTAAATAAAGATGAAAGATAAATCGATGCGACGACAAACTGGTACGCAACTATGAAACATTATATTTTGCTGAACGTAATAAATTACTTGGAAAAAATGAAGATTTACGTAATGATGATATAATTTATAATATATCTCCAGTTGAGAATATTGAATTACGCTCGTTTGCAAAAAAACGTTACTCGGGGAGAGTTCGCAAAGGGCGTAGTAAAGAGAGAAAGAAATTTAAGCGGAATAGGCGAAATAAATGAAATTAGTTTCAAATCTAGTTACTTACGGACCTTATAGTGAGGCTGCGTGGAACGAAAACTCTTTTGTGCGGTGAAGGAGACCGCATCGGTCCCGGTAAAGCGATTACGGGACGCAAATGAGCTCAAAAAATGGATTAGGAGGAGAGCAACCACAGGCGATCCTGATCGTCGTAAGTAAAGAACTCTACATGAGGCTGCCGGTGCGTTGATATCAGTGCTGTACTGGTTGGTTGGCAAGATGTACGAGTGCTCGGGGCACCAAAGAAAAAGGGGCTTCAAAATAGATTCACATATGAATAAAAATAATGATTATATATTCACATTCCTCTCGCTATTTTAAAGATAAAATTACCGGTTGTCGTGCGGATTCAAACGACAGGCGTTATACGTTTATCAAGTGCAAAACACTTGACGTTAATAACTGGTCAATTTTACCACCTAAATGAGTGGAGAGATTTATATGTCTTATACGTTTGGAATATGTACATTCATTATATGTCTCCCGTTATGAATTTATTCAAATTTATATATAAGGTATGTAACCTTATTTTAATTATATTACTATTGGTCTCGATCCAAAATAAATAGTGTATACAAAAGAAAATAAAAATCTTCAGTTTTGAACATATAAATAATATTATAAAAAAAATTATGTTATTTAAAATATGGTGGATCCGAATCATATGGATAAAAATTAATCAACATGTAGTTGTAAATTAAGCCTTGTTGATCAATTTAAAGATAAAAATTGATAATTTATTACAATTTTGCGCATTCAAGACGATATAAATTTCAATAAAAAGTACGTAATATTTTATATTAATTTAAAAATATTATGACGATATCTTGGTTAATATCATATATTTTATCTAGATTTTTTTACACACTTGTATGTAGTAACTATACCGAACAAATACTCATAAATGCATTTTTACATGGTCGGTGGAGAGGTAATGAAAATGTGTATGATGAAAGCTTTCCGAGAGTGACTCGACATAAGAAGCAACGGAGTAAAATCGATGACGAGTCAGACTCGCAATAAAACGAAGCTTAGGGCCCCTAAAGGTCTTAATGCGGTCCCTGTTATGTGGCCTCGTGCAAACGCGCAACCCTTCCAGAAGGGAATTGGAAAATAATGCGTAAAAATAAAACGTGGTCGATGAGAATTTACCGTTGTTTACAACTTTCGGGTCTGGCAGACGAGGCTTTAATGGCATTTCGCGAAAGTGGATTTGCAAAATATTTTGCTGAAAAAAGGAAAACGTATTCTCATATAATATATAAATTACTGATTCAGAAGAAGGATGAAATTGCAGAAGGAAGTATACATTCAGCTTTCGATGAACACATGTTGTTGATGGTGGTGGATTACGACTATTAATATTGAACTGACATGACCTGAACTGAAAGATAATTCAAAATTATATTTTTACTAAGTAATGGATAATTGCTTAAAATATATTTATGATCTTCTTATAAAATATTACATAAATACAAAAATTTAATATTTTCGAAAAACTTTACTCATTATTATTCCAAGCCAAAGGCCGGCGGTCATAACTCAATGGTCAAAGCTCAATGGGTTCAATCCCCGACAGAAATTAAAAAAAAAAAAGGATTTTTAATCAATTTCTGAGCTCTAAAATATCCCCGGTTGGTACGAATTTGATCCCTCACCCGTAAAATGCCAGTCATAGCCTATAAATTAAAATTGGTGGTAGAAGAAAGTCGTCCCGTGAAGACCACCCATTCATAGTAAATTCCTGTAATAATAAAAAGGATGATGCGTGAATCACGGGCTGTAGTTTATGACGTTGGCGGATAAACACTCCACATGCAGCGTTTAGCCATATACACCATGGTAAGCGTCATAGAATTCCACAGATGAGATTTCAGTATTACTATCACCATCTGTCGGTATTCAAATATATCAAATAATAAAACAATATTTTAATATATTAACGGGTTAAGGCAAAGATAATTATAGATTTTTTCAATTTTATGCGCACTACTAAAAAAGAAGATGATTTTGTTAGTTAAAACATATTTTCTTTTTTAAATACCGTCTATGTCATTATGTACTTACGAAAAACTTTGATAAAAAATGTTAATTTATCGTCATAAAAAAGAGATACATCAATGTATTTATACATGTTACAAAAGGAAACAGGGTTGTACTAGTACATTAGGGGTTGAAACAGCAGTAGGCAATGCACATCTGCCAAAGATACATGCCGCCCGAAAGGGAGACAAAATCATTATGTTGTATAACAACGAGCAAAGGCAAAAAAAAATATTAGTTTAAAAACTATAATCTTTAGTATTAAAAAGTATTAGTTAAAGACGATAAAAGGAGACTCTAATATAATTTAATTAGACAATTATTCTTCTTTGTCGAGAACTCAATACCGAGGATCATAGTACATTGATGACAGCTCCTGAAATGCTTTGCATATGATTATTCAATTTGCTCAACCTAACTGCAGTACATGTGCAAGTGATGATAGGTAACTGAAGATAATGCGCTGAAATGCATCGCCACTCATATTATCTAATTAGCATTAATTCTCACACAATCAAGAACAATATGATTAATACGTTGATTGAGCTTACTATATCCAAGTAAATCAACGAATATATGCTAAAAGATGTTATGCCATGTAACTGTTCTTCATTTCGATCCCCAGTGAAGCTTAAAATAAATTAATTTGTAATTTTGAATCAATTTGAACGCTCTATTTGATTCATAAATGTATAGAAACACCCCTGGTTTGCTTGGTGAAAACCTTCCCTGTCCCATCCTGTTTTTGGAGACCCAGATGAGGACTCGTTACTGGGCGCACGCAAAAAGCTAGTTGTTAGAGAGTGGCTGAAGCCCTTCCCGTGATTCTAGGTGCATCAGTTAGATGTCAAATAGACCTCAGTCTAAGGCTGCGAAGTTAATATAATACAGCGAGACTCGAATTGCCTTCTTTGATAACACGTTGCTAACCACGAAATACCTGGGAATAATACCCTGGTAGTTCAGAAACTAATCTTTTATCCGTGTTTTTTTTTTCATATATCTATTATCTTAAATGCCGTAAAAGAAATTCTTCCCGTGAACGCTACCCATTCACAATCAGTCCCTTAGTAATAAAATATCTTGACATTTGCGAATGATGCCTGAATCCCAGGCTGCAGTGTTATGGTATGGAAAAATCATCACCACTTAGTGACTATCAAATTGAATAGCTTTAGAATCAGTCAGTATAATTAATAAAATAATAATTATTAACAAAATACTTCTAAACTAAATATCTCCGAGCAGCTGTTCGAAGAAATATAAGAGGGTGACTCTACGAGTATGTCATTAATTTCAAAGATACAATCTGTAGTGTGAATCCAAATATAATACATATTATAGATGTTTTAGATCGATAAATTTAACTGTGTAAATCATTAATAAAAATATATTTATTGTATTTCTACATAGTTTGTAGAGGCCGGACTTTGAAGGTGACGAGAGTTTTATTTATTTTAATATCAATCCCAAATACATTTTGAAGATTATTTACGGTCATTTATAGGTATTTCTTATAAAAAAATATCAAAAATTATTTTATATATTTATAAGTCAAACACTAAGTCATCAACCCTGAAGAAGACCCCTGCAATGGCAGTCGAAATATTGGAAAAAAGTAATTCGCCACACACGGCTAAATCCAAAAGCCGCAATATCATAAATATTTATAATTATTTTTGATAAATCATTAATAATAATAACTCGTTACTCGTAAAAAAATCATAACCGAATCATTATAATATTTTGTATGATAGATATGTGTGCGTAAATAAAAAAGTTACAAAACAAGACCTTCGGCTATAATATATATATAGATAATATCCATAAATCCAAAATATGACTATCAAAGAGATATATCTATAAATTTGCCGTTAATTCTCTTTTATCCCTTACACACAGCTAATCTATACATATATTTATGGATGCATTACATTTATTCAGCTTTTATATTTTATTCGTCCCCGAATATTGATAAAGCTTAATGAAACATTGGATATCTAAATAAGTAAACATTTAAAGAAAGGTACAGGAGCTCCACTTATGAAGTGGCAGACGGGTGTTGGCTAACCCCCTGCTATAAAGAATGACATCAGAATATTAGCAAGAAGACGCTGCATGTGTCAATCAATGGATCGATTAGGATGTAGACTCATATAAAGAGTAACCTAATCTTCGAATGACTTTATTTGTATGTTTAACGAATCAACTTACAATGACTTGAATGTTAATTTCTTTTATTTTTTTGAAGCAGTAACAAATAAACTCATAAACAATCAAAACAATAGAAATTGTAAAGTCTTTTTCGTCCCATTATACAAAATAATCAAACATAGTACAAAAAAATAAAACTCACCTTCACATTATAAGCTGAAAAATATATCGAACGCCCAATATAAAACACAAATAAATATTATTTTATTTTAATGTATCTATTTATTTATTTATTCACTTCATAATAATTTGTCATTCCACTCTAACAAAGATATTGTCACACAACACACACAAATTCTACGCCTATTTTTTTCTTTATAACTTCTGACTTAAACATCATTGTACAAATTACCATTCACTGCATACGATTATCCGATGATAAAAATTACGCAAATTTTCGGTATTTGATTTATTGAACTGGCGCAACAAGCTCCTTCAGCTGAGGCTAAAACGCGACTGGATACGAATTTCGGTCGGAATGATCTCGGCACGCATGCGCGTACTTCAACTGCCTGCGTGCGAGCGAGAGGGGGAAAGAGCGGCGTACAAAAGGAAGAGACGGCATAAAAACATGCCGATGCAACGAAACATGTGATGTTGAGAACATGCTGAAAGAGAACAAGCATTATGAAAGGGAGAAAGATGTCCGATCTTTTAGTAAACCACAATCAGGGCCGTTTTAAAATCTTCACAATATGTCGTTACACTTTAAATTCTAGATTGATAATGGTATACCAAATTAAAATTGTTTTAAATTACATCGATGAAATCAAATAATATTTATAACGGTATCACAATTTAATTTTTAAAGCTACAAGCTTCGGCTTCATCGTGAAATCAAGTCAATCGAGTGAGTTATATGATCTCTTTGCCGCTCCTTGTACATAAATGAAATATTAAAAATGGCTTTTCGATGAAGTCGGAACGTGTTGCAAAAAAATATAAACGTGGAAGAATTATAAATATTCTCTTTAAGAATATTATTAAGTAGCAATATTATTTGGTTAGTGGATTAACCTTACAAACAATTTTGAGGTATGTCACGAGAGACAGAATTATATGTATATATATTACATTATATTATATAATTTCTTAGGTTTTCACGGCCAGATTTGATATTGTGGCCTTTGGGTTTAGCCGTTTGTGGAGAATTTCTTCTATCCGTTATGTCGACCGCCATTGCAGGGGTCTTCTTCAGGGTTGATGACTTTGTATTATACATTATATTATATTCACATAAATTTCTAAATTCAATGGAATATTACGTTTCAAACACCCAGTAAAATATGTGCCGATTTATTATAAAAATGTACTTTTTAATGAATTAAATAACGAGCTCATTCGAGTGACTCTGAAACCTCTTCCGCCTTATACCGTTTGCTTCTAAATAATTAGACTAGCAAAGACTTGTGTGGTGAATTCGGGCTTGCAGTAACGTTCATGTTTTGCACACTTGTCAGTTAAGTAACCCTGCAGAATCGAAATTGTAAACAACAAATCATGCCTGCTGGTTAGAAACATGCATTTTGACAGTGCTACTCTGTATAACGTAAGCAAATATTGCTTTTGGAAATGCGTTGAAATTTTGTGACTTAAGAAGTGAAGATATGTTTAAAGCAATGTCACATTTTGTTGAAGCGGCCCTGTCTTTTAACCATAAATATTTATGCTTCAGAATGTTACTCCTGCGCCTTAAAAACTAGAATTTAATGATCCTTATACTATCGGCCGGGACCGCTCCGTATATTAGAGGCAATAACGATTTTTTCTCCTATGACACATGTTTATCGGGAGGACCTTTTGGACTTTTGATGTCCAAAGTTTTATGTTTCGAAGGTTATGTCGTAAATCATGGCGGTGCCCAGCTGTAGAACTTTGTCAAACGAATGAATATGATGCAACGAACGGAAGCCATTTTTAAGTAATGATTATAAAATATTATGTTGGACTTTTATGCGTTAACAGTAGTTGTGCGGTTGATTAACATAATGCGTACTTTTTATATGAGGTTGTTAGTGTGACATGAATAATCAATTTGGATGTGTGAATACGCATTTTAAAAGTGCTTCTTATTTAACATGCATTCTCTATCTGTATAACCGCCACAATTTGCTGCCACACAGTTCTGTAAGCTACGATTATGTCATTTTATTAGCATCTCTGGTCTTTGGAATATAGAATATTATGCAAAGCTCTTTTCAAACACATGAGAGCTTTTTAGAAACGCTGAAGTATCGATTATGTTAAATAATATTAGTAATTTTGCATTTTTTTTTAAATATAACTGCTTCACTTATTCGAGTAAATTCTTTAATTTTACCATTGCATCTGCTCAAATACAATGTAACATTATTTTTGATCTAGTGTCTTAAAGTATATGATTACAAAATAATCTCTTTTTGGCGAAGTCAAAACATTTAGTTTTATTTAAATGAAATTATATAATGAATTCAAAATATTCATATAATTTACCTGAATTAATATTAATTATTTAAAGGGATTCAAAAATACATTTCAACCTGTATAAACAATTAATTGACATAATCCAAGTCAAAGCAAGATGAAATCAGTCATATTAAATATTTGAAATATATCTCAAAGTGAATAATATTTTTTAAAATTGAAATATAAACACGTTGTTTATTCAATTTGATTTCAAGACAAAAATAAATCTCATTCAATTAATGATATATATTTTAAAGCACTTTCGAGTACGTCCTTACACGTCATGTACTACCAGGAGGACATAAAAAGCGGCGAGTGAATGCAATATCGCGTTACATTTGTGTAATTTAAAAAGCTCTCTGCCTCGTATTACAAGCAGGTAGCAGGATGTAATAAAAGAAAATTCATTACATCGTCTCAGGTGTCGGCTTCTTCCACATACATATAATTTATATATATTTCGGTTCAATTCAATATGAAATCTTTGTCCATTTACCTATTCAACAACAACGCAAGCGAAGAAATATCATCCCCCGGGTTTTGATTTATTTTATATTAATCTTATTATGGGCGAGAATGCTTCAAAAACTGGTTGCTTTGATATCAAATAACGCTAGTATAATAGATCCTGCATTAGCGATATATTACACAGATCATACAAACGCTTATTCAACCGTGGGAAATAATGTTCTAAATTCTAAACAAATATGTACAATATTGTAAATCGTTTTGTATTGGAAAGACGTCTAGAAGTCTTAATATTCGAATTAAAGAACATTTCAGTAGCCTAAAAAGCGTTAATTTTTCTGAATTTGCAAACCACTTAATATAAAATAACCATGCATTTAACTTAGAAAATAAAATTGTTAAATTAAATGATTTAGAATATTTAGAAATATATAAAGCCATTAATAAGAAAGAAGAAATAATTAATAATTAATATATAGATGAGATTTGTCCATCACTATCGCTTGATATTCTTGACTATCACTTAACATAACAAAAATGACACATGCAATTAATAATATTCTGAAGAGGTGATGTTAATTTATATTGACTATATGGATGAAATAGCTTCTCAAATGAAATTGAGAGGTGTATGCAACTGGGATGCGAAATTCTGCAATGTCTTACAACTAACTTGGTGTTTAACCAATCCTCCCTGTATTAACTTATGGCGTAGAGACGTGGAATCTATCAGCAAGTCTTACCCATAAAATAAAGGTCACCTAGCGTTCTATGGAGATATTCACGCTCGGAGAGTCTCTAAAAGATAGAATTCACGTAGTGGAGGCTACATTCAAGCAGCAATGGGCAAGACATATCTATCGAAAATATGATGGTTGATGAGGAAGAAAAATATTGAAATGGCACCCAAGAACTGGCACATTGGCCGATCCCCTGCAAGATTGACTGACGACATAAGAAGAATATCGGGAGTGGCCTGTATGCGGAAGACAGAGTATCGAAGAGGATGGAGACTCATGCGGTAGGCTTACGTTCAACAGTGGACGGATACAGGCTTATGATGATGATGATGACAATGATGATGATGTCGATATCAAGATAAAAAACTCACATGTACTCGACGAATTATTTTCAATTATTTATTTATTTATTTCCTTCAATAACATTACAAAATATTTTACATTTTAATTAAAGCAAGTGCCTGGTAATTCAACTATAGAAATACTCGTATAATAACTGTGACTTTGTGACAGTGTGAGTTTACATCTATTCATTCAACTGAGTTTATCATTAAAATCTACAAAACTATGAATTCAGATTACGAGTATATCTTAATGAATTTATACTCAGTTTAAAAAAATCTTAATATGGGCTAATACTAATTTTTTAAGCAAACTCTAGAGAACAATTAAATTTTTCTATCTTTGGACATGCAACACTTAATAGTTTCCCTTCCCGGCGAATGTGTTTTTGTGTCTCAGTTTACGGGCTGAAAGCTAGACGCGGATATTTTACAATTAAGCCCAGCGTATTTACGGGCGGCATTAAAGCTTAAAGTAAAACATGCACTTTGCGTTACTTCTTGTATGCCACCATGTATAATGGGCGCTGGCCAAGGGCTACCAAGAAGTAGTTTAAATTAAAATAGTTACATTATCCGACTAGTAAAGATATGCTTCGAATAACTGAATCGGAAAAGTGTATGCCCATCTGGACACATTACGTTTACAAAGTTGAGTCGAACCTTTTGGAATAATCACCCAAACTACGTTAATAAAAGCTGATTAATAATATTAAGCTTAAAACCGCTTTAGGTACAACCGCCATTCTTCCAAGTCTCTGTGTTCTTATCCTTGCAGGATTGCTTGATACGTTGTTTTAGAGATATCCGAGTGTCGAAGCAAACATATTGACATCTGACAGAAATGTGTGGCGGTATTTTGTTGCAAGAATATGCTCCTGTAGTAGATATAAAAATACATAAATTAAATCATAAATTTAAATCATAAATTAAATCATAAATCACGTTTCAATAGTATTTTTAAAAATATTGACTGCTATCTCGTAATCCTTGACTAACAATTATAAAGTCATCAAGAACAAACTCATCAATTTTTTTTCATCAAAAAATGTAAGCGTTTTAACAAATTACAGACGCCCTATTCTCTACATTTCTTGAATAACTATCCATACATTTTGTTTTTATTTACAGGTTTTACTTTATTTCTTCTTCGTGAAATCAATCCGGTGGATTGGTTTGCAGCAACAGAATCTTGCATCTCGATCTCCATTCCTCTCGGTCCTCCGCAACCCTTTTCAGCTCAGCATAAGCGTTTACTTTATTTATAGAACAATAAAATCTATTATTTTCAACTAATTTAAAAAATGAACGTTCTCATATATCAATATACTCTAAAAAGATTATACATTAGGCATTATTGTAAAGCTTTTAACCAGCAATGCAATGATTTAACGATTCACGATGACGATGCCATGAATTATGTAGACGTTAAGATTTCTTTCACTTTTTCAATTGCACCTCTTCATTTATCACAGGTAACCCTACACACTACAGTTCGCGCAGGTGCATCTCGAATGTTCTCCACGAATCTGGGCGATATAAATCCACCTCAGCGACAAGATCTCCTATAAATTCTCACCTCGTATAAATTAAGAATGTTTTAACTCGCGTTGCCGACACAGGAGACCTTACCTTTCTTTACCTTTGATTTCAAACGAAATAATGCTATGCGGCTTGGGCACCAAAGCCATCGGTCACGCACTTCAAAAAAAATAACCTTTTTTTCTCAGCATTTTGCTGTTATTTTTTACGCTTGTTATTATTTGACTGTCGAGGGTGGAGCATCGTTATTTCTTAGGGTAAATGGTCGCCTTCCGATTGAATGAGTTTTTTGATGGTGTAGCAAAAAATTTTACCTGCGTCCCTTATCGACATTGAAATTTTATTTTAATGTGTTTATGGCTTTATGTTTTCAATGGCTGCCCCACTAATGATATTTGTAAACATTACTAACTGCATATGGTTTTTTTTTGTAACATTTTAAATCAAATTTTAAAATTTAGTTTTTTTCCAGTCATGACTTGACTATAAAAATATTTAAACAATTCTTTTAGTAACGCATTTGTTTTTTTGATTTTGTAACTAAAAATAAGCATTTCGTAAGTAAATATAAATTATTTTCTTTTTTAATAACCTTGAAAGAAGACAGAATTTTAAGGGTGTTATCTCTCATGATTCTATTATGGTCTAACAAGATATGCTATTTTTAATTATCATTTGATATTTTTTTAGTCTATCAATTATAAAATAAAGTGGCGTTATGCTTTATAGGCTGGGCAAAAATATAACGTAAGTTAAACAAAATATACTAATACTTACAATTATGTGCTTGCCTAACTAGATGCTACTTTTTCAATTTTTTCGATCGATATTTCTTACCTGGCTGAAACATGTCGTCACAAAAAATATATTGTGGAATAAATTCTACAAACTCTTTTGCTTATATCAGATGCTACTTGTCGATGTCTTTAGCTAGATCCAATTGAATCGCTAATAGAAATATATCAATTACAAAAAAAAATATAAAAAAATGTTAACATTTTTAAATCTTAATATAACACACGACATGCCTCACAACATTAAGTTTTGATAAATTATTTTCTCATATTTAAATGATGAATGTTAAATATTTGTATCCAATGTTTCATGTGGTCGAGTATCTTTAGTCGACGAAGAGTTTGTCCTTCGTGTATCACAAGAAACTGGAAGCATAATTCACAATCATGTCTCACGATGCGGTCATATCCACATTTCATTTGTGCAGTACACTTGTGGTTATACATATTATACATGATGTTTCAGTGTAATCAATGGAACAAAAATCAATGACCGGGATGCGTGATGGCGGGTCATTACAAGCAGGCGCCTGGTGATAAAGTAAACTGATAAAGGCTAGTATCAATAATTCAAAAACAAACACAAATATGTATTCCTATCATTACTGGATACAATCTATCAAAATGGAAATTTGAATTCTTTTTGTTTGGTTACAAATAAGAAAATCATTAAAAGATACAACAACAAATACCACAAGGCTGGGAATGCAATATTTTTAGTAAATAATTAATTAGTAATTTATGAACTTAAAGTAACGAAATGCTATTTATATTTTTAGCATTGACTTTGAGATCCATTTTGATATTAAATACATAAGTATTTTATATCTTCTTTTAACATGGGCATAACACACTGAGCACTGTTTCTCTTGATTGAAGACAGCAGTTTTGCGATCCATGATAGCTTCATCAGTTCCAACGTGGACAAACGTACTCAACACGTGATTAAAATTTTTGTTTGAAGAATCAGTAGGTTTTCTAAAAAAAATGTTTCATTACATAGCAAATTATATTTATGTATTTGATATATTGGTGTTAGCAAATTGAAGCAGATGTTCTTGTACACCGAAGTCAAGCAACATAAGAGGTTGAATGGTATTTGGATGGGTACGCGATGGACACTACTTAGTGCCTACCGCGTATCGTTGGTTGTTTCGAGACAAAATGGTTCAGGTCAGAGGTCAGCAACATACTCGTACGTATGACTCGCGGATCAACAAGTCAACTTTTGGATGATTTCAAGTTTTAATTGAGTTGTATTTGTAAGCATTCATTTATCCAAAAAGTCTTTTTAAACGTTACTTTTAAAATTTTAACTTGCAGCTATAAAAAAATGTCGACCTCTGCTCTCATATTTTATTTAATAATAATAATATTAGTTTCCGGACATGTTCCCAGATTAACCTCAAAGTGAAGAGAACTTTTGGCAGCTAACAGAATATGTGTTAATGATTTTTAGTGACCTTTTACCACATATATAAAACGGTTATGGAAAAACTTTTATAAACATTTTATTCAGCTAAGCTCAAGTTAGAGCTGAAAGAATATTTTTTTGGAAAGTAAAAAAATATAAAACATCAATTATAAATGTATACTCCATATTGTAAAAGACAAGGAGAAAAATATTTTTATTCGCGATAGTGAGTAAACTAGAGCGAATTTCGCCAACACAAACCACACTTACTATTTCCATACGAAAAATGAAAAATAATCATTTTTAAATTAGACTGTAAAGTATGCAGAGTGGCTGCCATTAGAGTTTGCTCTCAGCCTCACTTCAAAGATTTATTTAACACTCCCATAAAATAAATAGGATGCGTTACTTGCAAGAAGAGGCGTGCGCTTTCTGGTCATAAAAACCTTTTTTACACATGTATTTCAAATTAAATTGATTTGTGATCTCGTAATGTCGAGACTCTTTCATTCTACTTAACGTCCATTCCGTCATATCCGCTTAGTATAAAGTGTTTTTCTGCTTTGGAATGATTCTTAAAATTGAAACTAATACATTAAATGGAATTTAAAAATATAAGAAGATTTGAAGAGTTGCGTTATTCAGATTTCGCGCTTTTTTAAATATGTTCATTCTAAAGAAGCTTTTAAGAATCATTATAACTGTCGGAATATTATTAAACTATTGATTTTGGTTGATATTTAGTTTAACATAGAGGTTAGTGGTCATGTTATACTCATGTCATTCTTATGACCGTTAAGAGTATTTGGTGGAACTTTTTGCCTTAGATTGAATGATGTGGTGTTTATATGAATATCCCTGGTATTCAATTATGATGGTTATATTTGTCCCTACAATACAAATAAACGAACATTATTTTAATTAAAAATCTAATACGAGTAATAAGCTACACATTATTTCACAATTTTCAATTTTTTATAAGAATATTATTGACAATGCAATAAATATTTTTTTTGGGTCATTACATATTGTCAGTTATATTCGATGAAATACAGCATGATCAATGAATATTTACATAAATATTTGACATTTATTACAATTTATAATGTTTCACATGCTTATGAAATATCAAATATTTTATTAACTTTCAGAAACTTCATGTAGTGTTTCTTTTAAATCTACTCAAAATTTTGTTAATATAATTGATTTAGTTAAATTATCCAATCATCGTACAAATTGTAAATTTAAGAAAAGTCCGAGTCGGAACTATAAGTAGTCATTTCTCATCCATTCAGTCTATAGTTTGGTTCAAGACCCGAGTATTATATATATAAAATAAAAACACCAAATATAATAAATCATTGAATATCATAAAATATACATACGTTGAATATATACTACAATCTATCGTGTTACCTTAAACAGCATCCATCAGCAGTTAGCGACCTGCAAATGAGCTTTTTCCTTTCAGCCGCGAGCGCATGCCCACGGATCGGGTCCGCGGATCCGCTCCGGTATAATTGGACAGCTCTCGTCTCCCGGTTTCACATGCTTATGAAATATCAAATATGGTGTAGCAACTTTCAGAAACTTCATGTAGTGTTTCTTTTAAATCACGTGCGCCTAAAAATTCATTGCCTGCGAGACAAGCTATCGTGTTACCTTAAACAGCATCCATCAGCAGTTAGCGACCTGCAAATTTTTTCTTTCAGCCGCCTTTTGTCCACGGATCGGGTCCTAACCGCTCCGGTTTTTTTTAAAACGTCAATTCATCTGTCAGGGCTCAAAAAAAACATCCATGAGTATTTTGATAGTTAATTATTACTGTTTCGTTCAAATTAGTTCATCTTTAAATATTTTGAATTTTGTATTACCTTTTTCAATATAAGATAAAATGAAGACCATGACTAACTTGAGACTAACAGAACTTTATAGCACCATTTTGTGACAATATACTCAGGTGGAACGGACATGGAAATAATATTGAATCACAATTGATTGACTTCAACATTTGTTTTCCATTAATCTAAAATTATTTCAATTATAAAAAATATAATTTTCTTACTTATTAACCCTTTAAACTAGTAACACTTTAATAGACATCTTTCATTTAATAAAAATGATCATTTTAAATTTTACCTAAAAATTCTTAGCCTTCTGCATTATTCTATCACATCAATTATATCGACTGTTGAAACTGACAAAAAACATTACAAATATATTGTCCCGCGTACAGATCAAAGCTCTTTTCAACTCAAGTTACAATGTTTGTAATAATAAGTTTTTTTACTCGCATCTTTAAAACATCAGTTTATTAAATAAACATTATAAATATTTATTTATTTACCTTCTTTTACATGGGTCACGTAAGACAAGTTCTGTATTGAGAGATTGCAGTTTCGACTAACATACATAAAATGGGTTAGACCACTTGCAAGGTTCTATCGCAGCTTTGTTATCTCTTACCAAGAGAAGCATCGAGAAAGGCTACGAGTTAGTCGAAAAAAATTTAAAAACAAAGTAAATAAATAAATATTAATGTAATATAAATGCTGAAAACATTGAAAAAATAAGTAAACTTAGTTTGACATATTTATTAAATAATTTTCCGGGGTTAAGGGCCTTATTCCCTCTAATAAGACGCTAAACGTCGTGTTTCTTGTCTAGACGCTTTCACCCTTAGGCCACACGCACTCTCTCCTTGACAAGCCGATACCGGAGTAGCAACACGCGTAATTCTCGCCAGAGGGAAAATTTATGCTTGCACTTGTCAGCGTAGTAAATAACGCCCGCCAAATTTCCGGCGCGAGCTCCGAGGACTTGCAGCATCGGCTTCTGTTTGTTGGTACAGAGAGACTTAGCCGGAATTTCGGTTTTAAGCTGAAGCATTTATCTTAATGCAATAATAACTCATTCGTTTTGGCGAGCGGCCGTTACTTTAAATTAAATTTCCGCAATCATATTATATTGCACCTGAAATGATTATATTTCTGTTAGGCGTCGCATAACTTTGCCGTCTTCTATTACTTGTTTCTAGATAAATTTTCTCGAGCTTTCTTTATTAGAGTATTTCAGAAAGTTGTTTAAGTATTAAGAATTAATTAATTGAATAATCGAGAAAATCAAAAAAGAAATTTAAAAAAAACAATTAGGTTTTTAGCATCTACGTGACCTCCAAAAATGATTATTTTTTGTTATTCAATTTGTCTTTTATTTGTTTTCTTCTATCTTCTTTTCTTCGTAGTAGTATCAATCCGGTGGATTGGTTTGCAGCAACAGAATCTTGCATCTCGATCTCCATTCCTCTCGGTCCTCCGCAACCCTTTTCAGCTCAGCATAAGCGCTACAATTCGTGCCCTCGAATACTTGCTGCAAATACTCCCGTCTAGGGCACCCTCTACAGTTTCTACCCTCAACCATCCCCTTCACAATATCGTGAAGAAGACCATCGTGGCGCATGATGTGACCAATCCATCGGGCTCGCCTCTCTGAGATGGTCCTTATTAGGTGCCTATCTTTCTTGTTAGAACCTCATTGTTCGTGACGTGGTCTCTCCAGGAAATTCCGAGAATTCTTCTGTACGACCACATCTCAAAAGCCCCTAGTCTTTTGTATCACTTTCAGATATGCACCATGTCTCACAGCCGTACATTAAGATGCTCCAAGCAAGTGTTTTGGCAAGTTGCTTGCGGAGCCCTAAAAAAAGCTTCTATCTATACACCACTTAATATTTGTTGAAGACTTGAGAAGAAAAAAGGCAGCTTTATAATATGTTCGAGATCGCGAGCTTAAGTCTCATGAACGATAAGAAAAATATTTTCAATATGTATTATAAAAAAAAAATACAAGATTTAAAAATAATGTCTCAGTATTTTTTTCAAAGAATCCATCTCTATAGCACTTAATTTACTTGCAAAAAATGTCCAGAGTTGACAATTTTGTTTATATAACATAACAAAGTATCATATACTCAACGAAGCCGATACATATCGCATAATAAAAAAAATATGGAATAATTAAAAATAATATTTCTTATTTTTGCTTCAATTACCTTATTAAGCGGGCAAGACCGTTTGACGTTTTTAGTTATCTTGCCTCTATTCACATAATATATAAAAGTTATCTTTCATTGCTCACAAGAAATCAAATCCATTATTACGCCAAATTATCGATTAATCATGTGTAACATATAAATTGCCAAATAATTCATGAATAACCTAGTTATCTGGAATATAAGACAAAGTTAATGTCACAAGAAATTCTCAATCTCACTTTTTTAGACCATCTCAATCTCTCTCTGAGACTCATTGTTCATCCTTGTGACTGCGGATGACCATTGATTGATAGTGTCCTGGCCATAATTAACGTTCTTATACCGAGCCTGACTACTTGCGCTTCTTAATGACCGTATCAGCTAACGAGGGTGCAGTAAGAAGTAAGTCATGATCAGCCTGGAGCGACTGGGAAAATTTACGACTTTCTAAATTATTCGTAATGCGTTCCAAAGAATTTTATCTTTGTCATTGAATTATTGATTATCCTTCAGAGGCAATGACTTTATAGTTAATGCGGTAGTTTATCATCCAGAAACGATTATGCCCACTCTCTATTTAGTAACGAGCATACCGACAGTACATTTTAGGAATTAATTCAAATTTGAATATATGTATATGGTTGGAATTTTAAGTCAACTTTAAAATTCTTTAAATAATTATGACTTATGTTTTCTTCATTGTACTAATAAAATATGATCGTTTTCAAATATAATTTTATATTATACACATTGAATATCACAAACAAAAAAATTCTGATTATAGAAATTTCAGAGAAAAGAAGAAATTCCATATTCCACAGAGCCACACACGACTTGACCCGCAAGCCACAATTACAAATCTGCCGTGAAAATCTACGAAGTTATTTAAATTGATTATACTTACTAATATATAAAATAATGTACGGCTGTGAGACATGGTGCTTATCTGAAAGTGATAAAAAAGACTAGAGGCCTTTGAGATGTGGTCGTACAGAAGAATTCTCGGAATTTCCTGGAGAGACCACGTCACGAACAATGAGGTTCTCAGAATAATCAAGGAAGATAGGCAACTAATAAGAACCATCTCGGAGAGGCGAGCCCGATGGATTGGTCACATCATGCGCCACGATGGTCTCCTTCACGATATTGTGGAGGGGATGGTTGAGGGTAGAAACTGTAGAGGGCGCCCTAGACGGGAGTATTTGCAGCAAGTATTCGAGGACATGAATTGTAGCGCTTATGCTGAGCTGAAAAGGGTTGCGGAGGACCGAGAAGAATGGAGATCGAGATGCAAGATTCTGTTGCTGCAAACCAATCCACCGGATTGATACTACGAAGAAAAGACTTACTAATCTCCAACTAATTTCATAATTCTTAAATATGAATTTTATAAAATGGTAATTACTAATTTTTGATAAATTTTAATATTTATAACTCGTCGTAAGAATTTATGGTATGATGCAGTCAATTTATTTTATAGATATCAAAATAAATAGAAAACGTATATACACTTTATACACATGTAAACAAAAACACACAAAAGAGCACCGAGGAGAGAGATTTTCGTCGTCTTTGAACTCCATGATACTAAACCTGGAGGGTTGATGCTGCATGAAGGAAGATTGTGTAGTGGTTGTGCACGTGTACGAATATATTGAGGCAATAGCAATAATTTTATTTTCTAATTCTCTGAGTGATTCAGATTGCATGCGAAGGAAAACATATATTCTAGAAAACCATTTCAAAGACTACATGTAGAGTTAACAACTTCCAACTAACCTACTTGCATTAATCGTAACCAATCAGTTGATAATGATAAATCTGTATTGGTAATTACACTAAAATAAAAATAATCATGTACACAAAACTCATCCTAGAAACTCTTTGGAAAATGTATTAATTCCTGAATATACGTTGTGAAATTTAACATAGCTGAAAAATTGTTTGTCTTTTTTAGATCATTTGCCTTCATAGTATTTTTGCTACATTGACCAGCTCGACCATTCAATTATCCCATACACCTCGTTACCCCTTTCGATGGGACATCTTTCTTGGGGTCCTTTGGGTCCCAGGTTCCCTGCAGCGCGTTACTCCCGCGTCATTACCCGCCACAATTAGCCGCCCGCCCACCCCCGGGACGCTTGGCGAGGCCTGCCCGTGACGGCCGCGACCCCGCGATGGTTATCCCTTTGCCGACCCTCGATAGTCTGTTTTTCCGGCCGGTGGACTAAGCGAAAATCGCCTACTCATTCCAACTGACTTTTCCGGACGGTTTTTTTTTCACCGCGTGATAAATCGTTTGGGAACATCGCGATACTAATGATTAATTAATTATCCATTGTGTTATAAAATGAACATTTAATATTTTTAACATATTGTACTTCTCGATTCACACTTATGTAGAATACTTGTAATAACAAAAATCAAAATCTATTCATTCAATGAAGACTGACAGTCTCATAAATTTTAGCAATATTCTAATTTTTCAGGGTAAATTATCGAATGCATATTACGAAAACTGCACTATATATATTTTTTAAAATGGTTCTTGTATTATTTAGCTATCAGATGATGCATAAAAAACCATTCTAAGAAAGTAGAAAAACGATATATAACGTCAACCGATGTCAACGGTCAAGGAATCATATGACGGCATATGCCGACAACCGATGCGAAAAGGTAAAATAAATATAAATTATAAAAATGCCAATCCAACAAGAGTACCACGATTGTAAAGACAAATATTACAAAGACAGATATTTAATTTTATTAAAAATAATAATTTAAATATATTTTTTTCTCGTTTGCAGTAAATTTTAAAGAAGCGAGCGGTGAACTTAAAATTAAAAGTATTGTGATTTATTTTTGCTTTTTGATTTTTGCTTTTCTCATACTTGTAAGTAGTAAGTTACATATCTCAGGCCATCTCTCTTCCTGCAATTTAACGGCGAATCGTTCCGCTGCACTCGCATTATTGTCTCATTCTTCACGTGTTCGCCAAACTTGCGAGAGAGCCCTCGCCGCCCTGTCGGCCAAGCAAAAGTATAATGGCCATTTTCGCCAAAACAGTTCCTCATTTCTATTCCAGCGCCGTGAAGTTTTCTTTATTATGACAGAAAATCCTTTCAAAGTTACTTTTGAAAGCGAAGAGAAATAACGCGCGACGCTCCAGAGGCGAACTAATAACTTTTTATTTGAATTTCATATCCGCAACTACGTCCGCGACGAAGGGAGCCGTGAATGTTTACTTTGTAGTTAAAATGAAAAAAACATTGTATTATACTGTTATGAATACTGTACACTTTTAACATTACTTGCAATATCGTTTAATTTTTATAATAATTTTTACAAAACACCAAATAAATTACCATATCAAAATATTGATAGAAATCATAAATCACCAAGTTAAGAAGATATCACTTAGTCATTTCGAATTATTTGAGTTGTTTTTTTAATAGATTTCAGATACAACATAAAAAACTTTGAAAAATACTATATGTAATTACATTGTAATCATCATTTCATATTCGTTCCCTTAATGAAGAATAAGATTACTTCATATTTACAACATATTTTTTTGTTTCATGGCATGATTTTCGTCTCATCTTATGTCAGCTTTAACGGTATAGCCTTGCCGAGTATATTCTATGCATAGTTTTATGAAATTATGAAAAATTATATAATTTAAAATTTTCTCTTTTTTTTTGTTTAAAGTGTCTTCTCTACAAATTACACACACTCTTTTAGAACTTGAGAATCTTTAAATGGATTAACTTTGCTTTAATTTAGTCCAGTAATAATAAAATATCGTCAGGGTAAAATAATATTACAAAGATTTCTTCCCAAATTCAAAAAAATGCATATATCAACAGAAAACGATTTTCTTTTATCGCGTAAGATCCATCAGCAAATGAAATACGTTAACCCAGTAGCTATATATACTCACAACATCAGTAATTATTTAGTAATACAATGATTGACTTACATACTTTTAAAGCTTATGCGTAAAATATTGACTTTTTAATAGATAATAAATATTTCATACCTTGTTTTATAATGAATTAGACTAAGTTTAAAACATGGTATAAAATATTTTTATATAAATTCGCCGACAGTACTATTTATTTATAATTAAAATCGATCTCAGAGTGAATGCTTAAACTATAAAAGCACATGAAAAATTGACGCGATTGCTTCATCCCAAACAATGCTCTAATGAAATATACCCACTTCGTCACAAGATAAGCCAAGACAAACAGAAGGCTTGTTTGGGGACTTGGGGAGGTCCAGCCGCCCCTGCCCAGACTCTGTACTCCTCACTAGCCCCAGCACGAAGAGCCGCGAACTCTTTTTCTTTTAATACATCAGCTATTTCGTTCCGGATAAAGTGTTTATTTGTTTGCTCGACACGTTCCTTTCGCGCTTTATTCGCCGTCTTCGTGCACAGCCACACGGGACACTTCTGACGATATTTGTGCAATTTTATTTTTAAAATATACTTCACTCTTAAAGTTTTTAATCGGTGATATTTTTTTGGATTTTTTTCTTCTTCTTACGCTTCTTAGAATAATGTCAACCTTTATAAGATTAAATGATTCATCCAATACTCTCGAGGCTTGGACTTTTTAGACCTCAGAAACGGTTAAACTAAAAATAGCAACATAAAAGGGACCGTCATACGAAAAATCACCGCAAAAACTATAGGAAAAATTTCGTTACAAATCAAGAAAAGCGTATTTCATAATAAAGTTGACCGTATGTCAACTTCAAATATATGCCACTTAGTTGTGACGTCAGTTGTACATCCTTTGTTCTAAGACATATCTGCATTCGAAAGTCCACGTTACAAAAAAAAGTATCGTTAGTAAATCCGGGGCATATTTAAATGTTTGTTAATCGGCGTTTTTAAGGAAATCTAAGGATTGTGATGCCCTTAAAGCCTTACCATTTGGTGCTAATAGGCACCGTTACTTTAACAACGAAATACAGTCCAATCGACAGAAATATATAACATAGTTTTCCGAGTCTAATGTTGTTTTCCTCGGGTGACCGAACAAATGGACATATTTTAATTTACATAAAAATATCATTATTATACTCTCAGAATAACTTTCAAACTCTAATAAATATTATATCTTAAACAAAAGTTTGTCCTTATCTTGTAATAATAAATTCGTTTTTCTATATGATCACGATATTTTCAATATTTTATTTAATCTAGCAATACTTAAATCAATCTGTTACAATGAAAAACGTTCATAATGAACCTAATATTGTTTATTTTGTTCTTCATAATATTAATCATTTGTCATAGGTTAGACATTACAACAAGTATCTACAGTAATTGGGGCGCGAAGCTACCAAGAGCTTTGGTAAAACATAATATTCATTTTAATTTCAACACAAAAAAATGCTATTATTTCAACGTGTACGGAAATTGTTCTCTTGTGCAAGTGGCCTCAGAGTCGATCTGCAGTGTCGTAAGTAATAATTTTAAAAACACTCCTTTTGTAAAGTGACGCAAAATACCGATGGCACTTGACTAGTTGTCGGAATTACCATTCTGACTGCATTTTTCTCCGTGCAATGCAATAATTCGTTCCAGGAACGTGTTTCTATGCCCTCTCCGTGCTAAATCCATGACTTACATATGAATAAATTACACATTATACCACAAAAACTTTTAACGTTTTAATGATCTCAAAATATAATAAATCAAGAAATGCACTCAAGACTTTTAACGGCAGACTCATAATTATAGCCATTGATATTTTGAAAATTAAAATTCACTCACATTATTTACAAAAACATTGAATACTCACACCAAACGCAGCAAATAGAAAGATTGTATATTTCTTGTGTGAGTTAGGAAGATTGCGAATGACTTACGAATATCCAGGATATATGATCGAAAATATGCAGATGCTGAAAGAGCATTCCAATGCTTACAGTAAGCGATTAAGAAAGAAATTCGTAAAATGTATAATTTTCTTCCGACTTACATTAACCTTGTATACACGTTAGTGTTTCACGTATAAAGTGAATGTAATAAACGAGTATTTTGCTTGCAGTGTTAATTATTTTTACGCGTATTAATGCATATATAAACATTAATTCTTCTTCACCGATACACGCCAAGACAGCTACTTGTATCATTCCAAGTCATACAGAGGTAGCCAGAGATTTACTCTATATATATTATAAGTATTAACATCCTCCTCTCTCTCAAAAAGGTGTTACTCCGTCGCGTGAGGGCATGATTTGGAGCAGATTGATAGCACTGACTTTTTCGGAAGCACATTGACATATATTTACGATAAACTTTACAAGCTTCCGGCCCAGGCGGAATGACATGCCGGCCGGCCGTACTGCGAACTTCTTGGCCGTCAACATACAACTGCCGCACTCGTGATGGGCTACCCAGCGCCACAAGCGACGGTCTATAATACTAGTTCCAAATACCAATATGGCGACACATGCATGTCGACAAGCGAACAGAAATAAGAGACGAAAGATTGTATATAGAGGTTTTCGGTATCATTCAGCAAGGTCTATAACATGCTGATGTCAGTATACCTGTATATAGTAAACGATGTTATTCACGGTAAGAGTCCGAGTGCTTTGAAGAAAAGGCTGTTGTGGTATAATGTGGTAGCTTGATCAAAATTGTACTATTATTATACAACATTATTAATGTGTATACTTCTAATAAATCAATTTTATTACATGCACATATTTGTCACCAGCTATAGTTTTTGTGATAAAATAATTATCTATTCAATCAAAGTCAACCCTCCCATTTCGTTTCAAGTGGTAAAACGTGTCAAATCAGAAATTGAACTAATTCTATCAGTACTTACCACAATGCACCCAAAAAGTATTTAACTCCTTATATATCATATAATCACTTACTAAAACCTACATATTTAACAAATATTTTATGCGGTTCCTTGAAATTCATTGAAAATTATTTCGAATAATCTCATGATAGACATAGTCAAAATAATGTAGCCAAATTATAAAATAAATATCTCTTATTTATCAAAAACTGTTTGCTAAGCGATCAATAAACACAATATAATGCCAAGATTATCGTTTTGAGATATATCGCTAGCTCATCGTTCTTAATGTCATGGGTTTGATCTACAGCAAAATTTATAATCAAATTGATTCATAATCAATTAAATCTTTTTTATTCAAGCGGGTGGTGTGAATTTGATCCTCAATTCGTAAAATGATCTCTTTTTAAACAATTAGTCATTCTATTAACATCATGGTTAAAATTAGTGAAGCGTGAATACCTGTATAAACCTGAAAGGCTGTAGTCTAATGACATTGGCAGGGCAACATTGCGCACTTGACCGTTATTGATAATAAAAAATCTCAAATAAAATACAATATCGTTCTCCAATATATTTACTTTGACATATTATTTAAATAAATAAAAACTTCAATATAAGTAAACTAAATAGTTACTTCGGGTTATGCCTACAGTAAAAATACTTACAGTTTGTATGATATGTGCGTAAGCGTTTTTTATACAACCATCAGTATAAAAGTGGCTCTTGAGAATCATCCACGCAACAAACTGCATAATGATCCAACATAAAAGCTCATGAGAACTTTTTCAATTTCATACGTCAGCCGAGCCAGTCCCAGCCGAGCTTTCGCCGTAATGCAATCGAAAGGCAGAGCGCAATATTGCGCTCATCACCGGGAAAAGATAGCGGTTTGCTGGAAGAGGTGAGTCATAGTCAAGTGCAGAACAAACCATGCAAGGCCTGTGGAAAAAGCTCCCGCACGTGGCTATAAATGATTGGGAGATAAGGAATATAAGCTTTATTACGAAAAAACACTCATGACAAAAAAAAAGCACTTGACCTTTTTTTATCGATTTTTAACATAGACGTACAGCTGAATCTGCTTAATAAATCCACTGTTTAATCGCTAGACTTACAAAAGTCTTTCTAATCAAAGCAAAATGATTTTTCTTCAATATTATACTAAAAGATACGTTTAAAAAGAACGTGTAATATATGCATCGTGGAAGTTATAGGTGCTCCGTGAAATATGATTTTTCTTGATATTGTGGCTTTTGGGTTTAGCCGTGTGTGGCGAATTTTTTTTGGCCAATATTTCGATCGCCATTGTAGGGGTCTTCTTCAGGATTGATGATATAGTTGTGAGTTGGTGTCAGATTGTCTTTTTTTATTTTTTTATTACGAAATTATAAAATCAAATATAATTCTTACAAAATATTTTTATTGTTTTCTTTTGATAATCATCATCATCATCACCATGTCCGCTCTCCTAACTGGATCATATGGACAACAAACGGCCACCACAAAGCTCTGACAGCCGTAATGGTCCTCACTTCATGCCATGTTAGCTCTGCCTCACGCAGCTCCATCGATTACATTCTATGACTCCCGACTGCTTTCCAGAATAATGCGAGCTCGGAGGTTTGAAAAAAAGGATGCTGTGTCTATGCCAAAAAAATTACATTGATGGACCTAAATAAGAATGAATTTTATGTGTACTGTGAGATAATTTCTTAAAATTTAACACATATTTATCAATAGTTCTAATATCGCAACTCCCAAGGGGATTTTTAAGTGTATTTTTTTTCAGTTGAGATTTTTTGCTATGTTATTATAAAAACGTTGGTTATCGCAGTGGATGTTAAAAAACAGAAAAGTCCATAAATTACTTCGACCATGTTGGAATAGTTTAACGACTGAGTGTGAGATACAAACCAAAGACAATTAATTCTTAGAAGCCTCTTAAGTTTCTCGATAGGAGTGCACTTGACTTCATAACATGCAAGCATCTGTTCTTGTTCATAGAAATGTCACGTAAAGTTACTTTCTGTGCTACCTCATACCCACAAAATGATATATTATGTATACTTGTTATTAATACAATCGTAAAATTCTAAAATTATTTAATTTTATGTGTTCACTTGCTTGGAAACATAAACCACACTTCCTCATTTCAAATATTTTTCACATTTTTATTGCAACATTTCATAATTTATATTGTTTTTTTTTGAAAAAAAAATACATTCAATATTTTAAAATCAAATTTCCTTATCAATGATTTATTAAAAAAAACAAGTTTCAATGACTAAACACGTAAAAGTAATTTCAGCATTAAATAATTTACTTTGAGAGTTTTGCATCTTTTTTTGTAATACTAGTATTGTACATAAACAATTAAATGAATATTAAACATATAATATAATAAGTCGTATCGTTAAGTTATTTGTAAGATATATTCTCCCAATATTTTTTAAAATAATATCTTTATCTCATTTATGAACCTGATATATGGTAATAATAAACGTAAGTAATAAAATATAATAAATACATATTTCAATTACTTACATACATAATTATAGTTATACTAATACAAAAACGTGACATTTTAACTGATAATATATAAAAATCACTCTAATTATATTTAATTAATGTTTAATATAAGAATCTATAAGGTAGAAATACTCTATGACAATGAATATTTATTTTATTCACTAATCTCCTTCGTAGTATCCATCCGGTGGATTGGTTTGCAGCAACAAAATCTTGCATCTTAATCTCCACTCTTCTCGATCCACTGCAATCCTCTTTAGCTCAGCATAAGAGATACAACTCATGTCTTCGAACACTTGCTGCAAATACTCCCGCCTAAGGCGCCCTCTGCAGTTTCTACCCTCAACTATCCCTTCCACAATGTCGTGAAGAAGACCATCGTGGCGCATGATGTGACCGATCCATTGGGCTCGCCTCTCTGCGACGGTTCTTACTAGGTGCCTATCTTCCTTGATTATGCTGATAACCTCATTGTTCACTAATAAGAGTTAAATATATGTACATTACGAGTATAAATATACATATATATATATAATACTTGTATATATAATACTTGTATATAAAATTCAAACCGCAGACAGTCTCCAAGTCCTCCAAGTCTTGTATGATTACATTACACTCACGCATACCACTGCGCTAATTAGATTTGAAAAATTGACACCCAGGTACTATCAAATATGTTTTCCCGCAAATAACAATTTTTCTTTGTGTATATTATAAGCAATTTCTATGTTAATCACAAATCTAATATTTACTTTTAATTTATTTATTGAGTCTCTTGTTTTTAAAATAGACATACGAGTTAAATGAGGCAATGATAAAACTATTTAATGTCTTACATTGTATAGATAAATACTTCCTACCTTTTTACAAGTGAATGTACAGTGATCAGTATGATCCATGTTAAAACAACGTAAGAGGTATGAATTTATTTGGTGGTATATTTAAAATGGATCTCAAAATGGACGCTAAATATATTTATAACTGTATGTATTTCACTACCTCATAATTCTAGCTCATAAACATTTCCTAGCACTTATCAATGATAGTAATATTAAATCAGTAATTAAGTACACGTACAATTCTACATCAAATTCTACGCATCAATTCATTCAGAAAAAAAATCGGCAGACGCGGGATTCGAACCTCGAGCGTTGCACCTTTGCTCCGTCCTATACACCGCGTTGTCCACACGACCATTTTTTCAATGCATCCTTATTTATAGAATTGTTAACTGTATATATTCAGAGTAGGTATATTGTTATTTTATTAAGACTCAATCAGTCAACATTTATTCACAAGCTTTATTTTACTACAAAGACATCTATGGTAATATTATTCAGCTGCTATTGAAACTATCAAATCAGAGTGAACATGCAACGGTTCACTGAGAACAACTTCTGTGCCCCAAGATAACTAATTGCCGGTTTAATTTTCGAGATAGGGTAAAAGTAACAGACGTTATATTTAACAAGCCACGCATTTCATTGCGTAAGTGTCACCGATAAGAGAGTTTTAGTTTATTGGTTTACACATGCGCTTACAGTAGAGGCCATAAAAACGTACCGACAGGGAAGAACTAAGAAAGGGGGCTCTTTAATACTTATATATACCGCTCACATATTTTCCTTTATAAGTATTTATATTTTCTTCATTTTCAATGATGGTGGAACTCCGTGATATTAGCCAAGGAAGTCTACTTTTAGCTAATGACCTGTGGAAATGTACATGTATTTGTGGCTATAGAGATTTCTCAACGTACCATTTGGTACGTTGAGAAATATTTTATTTATTTTAGAGTAGATATTTATCTATAGAAACGGATATTCTAGAATCTAGATTAACTTTTCGTTACAACAACTCTTATTTAGAGGTAGGCTTACAGAATATGCTTCTAGGACATTATTCGAAAATGTCTTTTTATGCGCTTTTCATATTTTAGCAGTGCATATTAGTAATGACATCAACTCTTAAATATTTTATTTAAGTGAGAAAGAGAAAGAAAGTGTGAAGAAAATCATAAATATTACGACTCACTCAAATTTTTTTATTAAATATTAAGACCAAGTTGATAATTATGTCACGTAACAATTTTACTAATAATTCTCGTTAATTTATTGTCGATTTGTATATTTTGATTACGGTGGAATATAAACAAGTAACATTTGACGAAAATCGATCATTTAAGATAACATTAGAGAAAAAAACGTATTATTTAATTTTTGATTTATCCACAAAAAAATTAGAATGTTTATGTGTAATCTGCGAGGTCCTTAATCAAACTTTAATAGTGAAGCTAGCGAAAATATAAATTTAAAAAATATTTATGCTTAGAAGAAGATGGTTAATAATACGAGTATATTATATTATGAAATAAGATCTACCCAACATCTTACATAAATGACTCCAATGTAATTAAATTAAAATAAAACTATGTTGTATTATTCAAGATTATGGTATCTGAGTCCAACCCTGTATGGCAATGTATAGATTTCAAAATGAGAGGAAATAAACAACCCAAAAATATGTAGATTATAACTGACGTTTATTTCTTTCAAAACTCACACAAGCGACTCCATACGTAAAGTAATGTTAATTATAAATATAATTTTCTTAATCATAAATATCCTGTCGCCTTATCACTGTCTTATCCTATTTGAGTTCAACGTGTCAAACCTTTTGAAAAAAATATGAGGGGGTATTTGTGAAAATACAAGTACAACTTTTATTAACATATCTATATCAGTGTAAATACAAGCTAACTAAACATTATGACGCATTTAAATTCATATTTTTTAATATCAAAACAAAATGAGCCAAAATGGTTAGTGTAAATTTAAGTCGCTATTTTATTCACATTTTCAGAGGTGGTCCTGTGGCAAAAAAGGCAGGCTTATAAATTTATTATGCTTTCCATATAATACATATCTATTAACTGCCATGATAGCCGGCGGTCATAGCTCAATGGTAAAGCGTTTGCTTTGTAAACCAAAGGTCGTGGGTTCGATCCCTGACTTATAAAAAGGATTTTTAATCGATTTATGAGCTCTAAAATACCTCCGGTTGGTGTGAATTTGATCCATCACCCGTAAAATGCCAGTTATAGCCTATTAATTAAAATTGGTGGTAGACGAAAGTCGTCCCGTGAAGACCACCCATTCATAGTAGATTCCTGTAATAATAAAGGATGATGCGTGAATCTCGGGCCGTAGTATATGACGTTGGCGGATCAACACTCCACATGCAGCGTTTAGCCAAATACACCATGGTAAGCGTCATAGAATTAGACAGATTGAACTTCAAAATTACTATCAACATCTGTCGGTATTCTCCTGTATGTGCTTACATAAAAAATAAATAACAAAAAAATGATGTATGCAGAGTCGTCACAGGCTGCCTCAAACCAACACCCATTTCAAAATTATACCCCTTGGCTGGTATCGCACCACCAAACATAAGACGCATAGTCATATGTCGTATACGATAACATAACCGTCCCACTGCTTATATAATCAGATATCCCCAACACCTATACTGAAGTCACGAAGCAGCCTTCTGAGATCCACACAACCTCTCACATCCAGCCCTGAAAATTAAAGACTCCAGCTCTGGCAACAAGTCGCTTCAGAAAATTTCATTACTTCGAAGGAAAGCCTCCCAACTGGTAAGAACCTTGACTGTAGGACCTGAAAATCCCTGAACAGATAAAGAACTGGAGTTGGTAGAACAAAGGACAACCTCGAGCGGTGGGGAATGCTTCGGGTGGGGAGATTTACTATTGTGCGACTGTGGAGACGTGTAGACTGCCTCACACCTAAGATCCTGCTTCATATGCCCAACAAGCTGCACATCTCAAGACTTAATGCTGGGCAACACACGGGCTATCGATGTTGACAGATACTGGCCAAAATAATTTTACGTCGCTGACACGTAGAAGAGGAGAAGAACTGCCATTATCATTACTTCGTAGCTTTACTGAGTACACGATATGCATAGTTAAACGGTATATATTGAAATACGTTAAGCATTTCGTAGAACAAAGAAATTCTCACTTAAAATAATACATTATTATAAATCCCTTTTAAAATAATGTAAATAAATACAAAACAACGTCTAAAAAAATGCTATAAAAATGTTTTTCTTTTAAAATGTCATTTGCTTAACCCCTTTTCACATCAACTTTTTAGCTCTCCTATAAAAAATGAAGGTGGAAAAAACCTTGAAAAATGTTTCGCATATATTTTCAGCGGTTTTGTATTCAAATATGCCAGAGTTGGAAAAAAATTACCACCTCGTGTTTATCACGCTGTCACCAGGTGTACAAAACACAAAAATTTACCTTTACAAGTCAACATAACCTCGTCGATGGTGAACCTTTACATTAATCCAATTTAGTGACAAGTAAATATATTTATATTGAAAATTGGAAAAAAAGATACTGATCGGACCTGCGCAAGTGCTTAAAAATCTTCAAAATACTTTTCCTCTACATCAATACACTAAGAGGGACATGTCTGCCAGGATTGAAAGGTGTCCTGAAAGTGCTCGACGGAATTTTCTCTGAAAAACGTTGGAACCTGCTTTTGCCTTTTTTTTACGGTCTCCCAATTCTTTTCATTCTGCTCTTTCTTTAGTCGGGGAGAGAGAAAGAAAGCATACGATGCCATGTTAAACGGGGTAATGGTAAGACAGCTGGGAGACATTAGTAACAATAAAGGACACATTACTTTCATAATCGACGAGGGTCCATTATTAAAGAAATGCACATGATTTTATCGTGATACAAATATCTTTAGCAGTGTGGTAAAATCAGACCCTCTATCACAGAAAATGTGTTGGAGAGTCTGCCTTTCTAACGAAGCCGGTCACCAGTTTTACGAATTTGTGCAAGTTCGATCAATTTTCCTTAGAAGATTCGTATTAGTTTCATATTAAACTTAAACCTTAAACTTCTAGGTTTTATCAACAGAATCACTAAGGATTTTAAAAACCTGAGCTCCATCAAGGTCCTTTACTCTTCTCTGATTCGTTCGCAGCTTGAATATGCTAGCGTTATATGGTCTCCTTACTATCGAACTCATATCGACCGGATTGAATCAGTCCAACATCGCTTCTTGTCAAGAGTTGCACGACTGATCGGCCTTGAGAGAGGTAGCTACTCCTATGAAGATATAGAGAGGCGACTTAATGTATCTACATTGGAGAGACGTAGAACAGTGACTGACTTGTTGTTTATTTTTAAAATTATGAACTCCATAATTTATGACTCGACATTATTGCAGGAAATTACGTTCAATGTTCCCTCCCGGTTCACTAGAGGCAGTGACCTGCTACATGTAAGGACATCCAAAACCAACTACGGATTCTATTCTCCTATGTTAAGAATGTGTAGACTGGTTAACTCCTCTAGTGACTTGGACTTTTTCGGGGTGGACCTTCCAGCATTTCGCAGATCCCTCTACTAATGTACTAGATCTGTTTTTTTACTCATGTTCATGTTTTGTCTAAATGAAGTCTTAGCTATTATATTGTTCTGTTTTACCATTTCATTTATTGTATTTTCTATTTTAAAACCGTATGTATTGGCCTAGGCCGTTAATAAAATAAAATAAATATTGTACCCTTAGCGGTCAACACTCCACATACTCGTATATTGCTAAGGTATCATAATAAATATCAAGCTTCATAAAAACTACATATGAGATTTTTCCACCTACATCTTTCAGTATTCTTCTTTATGTTATAATTTTAAAATACTAAAAACTTGATTTCTACAAAAAGACATAAAAATATGCTTGACACAAATAATGATCCGTTTATCGTAGGTTCACCATCCTTGGCTTGCTCTTCGTATCTCACCGTATCCAATTATTATCAAAGTTAAATTTGGTGCAAAAGTTGACCGCGCATTATATAAAGTCAAAACCCTCAAACACGTTGAAGCGACTCGGCAGTCTAATGAAATTCGCATTTTCCTACACAGGTTCCTCTTTTACGAGAAAATGTAAATTTAAAAATGTAGCAAAAATAATTTGAAAACTTTCGCCACGGCGTAAAGTTGAAATCTCCTTATAGAGTTATAGGTCGTTATAACGCTTTAAATTATTTTAAATTATTTATTGAAAATTGATACAAATATATATAATCACGTGATTGCTTTTTTCACGATTTAACGAGTATTAAAAAATACTTTCAACTCTTTTTTATACATCAATTAACAAACAACGTTTTTTTCTCATTAAAGTAGTCATAAAAATGATAATCGCTTAAATTTTTATTAGTTATTATAGTTAATTAATATAATTATTTAACATAGCTGTGTTTTTTCAAACTCAGGGCTCTCGTATTTTATGTACCAAAATTATTCACGGCGAAACTTCACGGGATTCAGAGCTGGCGACAGCTGCTTAAACATGATAAGTGGCGACAATATGTTCCAGATAAGAATCAAATATTGAAAATTTCATATCTCAAAGACCTCCGATATAAGCGAAACAGAATTATTGATAATTAACGTTAAATAAAATTTAGATAAAATGTCTTTATATGTACATTAACGTGAAGCTAGACACTAATATCTATTGCATTAAATCAATTAGTCACCTGTCCTATATTGTACATTTTTTTATTTAAAAAAGAGTTTTTCCATTTACCTTTACGACGATTTTTCATATGATGACAAATTTTACGAGTTGTTTTTGAGTATTAGTTTAGTATAAAGTTTGAGTCATATTCCTCCTTAGAACTATATGGTTCAGGCCCTGAAATACTCGAGTGCATCGGGCTTATGATGTGGTCTTACGAAAATATTATAAAATAGTTCACTGTACTACAATCTACATATGTATATTATTATAATTTACTTATTAAAATTATAAATGACTGTTCAATCTTTATTTTGTTACATTAATACAGATTCGAAATGAATTATTAAAATTAACACTGATAATTAATTGATAATAAAAAACTTTTAAAATTATTTCGTTCTTCTAAGAATAAACGAAACTTGAAAGTATTCGTATTTTTAATTGAAATCTCGAAGCAATAAATGATTTTTTTCGTTTAAGTGGATATTCAAACATTAAGGAACCGAAGGATACACCATTGAAAACTTTTTAATTAAAATATAAACTTATATATTCGTACATTCGGGGCGGTTTCGATGTTTTGAGTTTTACCTTCAGATAAAGTCATTAAAACTTTTAATCAATCGACATTTGATTTCCTCTCTGAAAAGCTTTTGAGCTTTTTGTCGGGATGAGAGATCAAAATTAGATTCGTGTTGTTATACGCCATCAACCCATCTCGATAAAATCAATTAGAATTATCTTTAACTTATTTATACAGCTTTATTATTACACAGATTTTATAAATGTTAATTATAAAATAATATACGACTACAATAAAGCATGATGTTAAGTTATGATGTTTAATTTAATTTGCACCCATGAATTTAATGTAAAAGACATTCTTCAAATTGGTTATGGGAACTGATGAAGCTTTTATTGAAATCAAAACTACAGTACTATATTTCAGCAACTTAATAAACAGTCATCACTGTGATTCATGTTAAAAGAAGTGAGGAAGTATATATTTATTTAAGGCAACTAATTACTTTGAAGTTATTTAATTCAAGCCATGGCCATTAAATATTAAGCAAACGGTCAATAATAAAGACAATAAAAGTCAGAAAAAAAACTATTAGAAAAATATAAATTGGCGGTAGAAAAATAGTTAATTAGCAGTTTATAATTAATAAATGGAAAATAATAATTTCTTAGGTTAGGTTAAGTTTTCATTTTGTTTGCTAATCATTTTACATTTATTACTGGGCCTATTGAGTAAATTACTGACATTTTAATTTTATAACTGATTGCGTTCTTACTGACACAGTAGATACTGCCAATTTATTTAATCTACTGCTAGTTTAATTAATTTACTTCTAAAACCTTCAATTGGTTTCTTAACATATAAATACAAACCTTTATCATAATTTACATAAATATTTTTGAAATGTAATGACTTTAATTATTTTTATGTTGTTATATAAAAGAAATCAAAACAGATATTAGTATAAAAATAAAAAATAGAAAATCTAGAACTCCTTAACTTTATAGTATTTGTCATAACTATATTATAAGTTATAACTTATATTAAATATTATTCCGGTTATTGATTTTTGTATCTGGACCAAAATACTGGAGTTAAATAAATTCCTGGTATCTGAATGATACTTATGAGCCAGGTCGTCAATATTTTATGAGGGTTACGTCTGACTTATTTTTATATTTTCTCTGCAACAGCTTGATGTAACGTTACCTCTTCAAATTTTACTGTAATTATAGCTACGTTATACCTATGAACCCTTTTTGGATACCTACTATAATAGATTTCAAATGTTACTTTAATATTTTTCAACATGATTTGAAAAAATCAAATACCACATATGTAAATGTTACTACAGTTACATAAGTAGTTTAATAAAAAATAAAAAATTTAAACATTCAAGGAAAATAAATACTGTTTTTTATATACCTGTATTCACTGCCTGCATAAAGTAACACATTACTACAATAATAACAGCTTACAACATATTTCAGCTAAAGAACTGTAGTACTAAAATAAAGTTAATAATTGATATATATTTATTTTATTTATTTAAAATTTACAAAAATTAAAATAATTTAATTTAAATTAATTTATTAACATATTTATAATATTCTTTGTTTCCAGGTGCTGCTTACTTTATCTCGTTCTAAGTCACCTTGCAAAAAATAAGTAAATCTTTTATGAAGTATAGAAATATTTAAAATGTAGTTACAGTGTATAATTTTAATATTAACTTTATTTTACTTGAATTGTTTATCGGAATGTTTTTCAACATTCATTTACGAATATTATTTTTTTACTAGTTAAGTTTATTAAGTTAAATTTTAAAATAGCACGTATTCATTTTGAAGTACACTATTTATGGTAATGTGAACATCTCATTATCCACACGTTTTCAGTTTCAGTACATCAATTGCTTTTTTTACAGTGGGCGAAATTTCGTGATGAATATTTACGACTTATCATATCCTTTACAGCACCAACAAGCACTGGTAACAAATCTCTGCGAATCTACTTACTCCTGATGCCGAGTGACAGGATGATTTACACGAACACTAAGCTTCATGTGACTCTTCGCAGTTGTTTTGCATTAAAAGTTGTGTTGGTAATTTTCGCGACCGGGAAAAAGCTTGGCTTTACTTTCAGAAGCTTTGCCTAAAATGTTTTCAAGAGCAACTGAAAGCTGTAATGTTGAGCTTCTAGTTTTATAAAATATTTTCTTAAAAATAATGAGTCTCATTATAGGAATTCCAATTTTTCAATTTCATTTAATGTTTATGATACGAGTACTTACACAAAATATGTCTTTATACTGCTATGAACCACGATTATTTTAATTTTTTTTTTCATTCAGTGAATATGGATTAGATAAACCTCGAAAAAATTATATGTTTATGAATTACATTTAAGAAATAAATCCTATTTTTATTGTTATGACTCGTAGAAGCGTTCAAAAAAGACTATTAAAATATACAGATTTATTAGTTATTATCATAAAATGTCAATATTCTTAACAGTATAGTCATGAACTGTTACTACAGTGCTCTGTCAGCTGCCACGGTAATCGTACTAATACCATCTCAGCTCTTCTTCGCGTATCTCCACCGAGGAGATTCTAGATATATATTTAATTTTTATTTCAACGTATCTTAATTATGTAATTTTGTATATTTTCACGTCTATATTTCGAATCATACCTTCTAAATTGAATCGTGTGACATTTTTTTCTCCTACACATTTAAATTATAATTATGTATAAATTTTAATAAATAGAATTCATCCAACAAAATAAAATTACTGAGGCAAAGTCGAACCCCAATTGTGGCACTTAATCCAAGGGTATCTGTGCCTATGTTAGTAGATGGGATAGGTACGGTAGAGCATCCTTGAGTATCCCTTTGAAACCAATTTCATCAAAATTTACGCTTGAATTCAGTTTTTAATTTAACGGGAGAAAATGAAAATCACTACAGGTTGTATCCCGAGCATTTACGAAAAAAAAAGGAATTACAATTTCCAGACAACATTCTTTTAATATCTACTATAAAAAGTAAAATTTATCGACATATATCGTTTTATTTTCTCTTTATTTAAATAAAAACAATGATAAAAATGGAATTATATATGCATTGAAATTGAGTCTGAATAAACGTTTTTTGCCTGGACATCACAAATTGTCTTTATAAAGTTCTGTCGACCGCCATAGACCTCGCTTTGCGCCAAGGTAACTCTAAAATTTGACGACTTTTCAAAATGGTGAATGTTGAAAAATCCAAAAAATATATTGGTGAACTTAACCCTCGCTTTACGATGCTAAAAACTTCCGCGCGTTCCGATGGTGTCAACTCATTACACATTCTGATTTAAAGTGAATAAAATGAGTAGAAATTCGAAAAAATGAAAATATTCAAAGATATCGCTTAATTTTACAATAGTTGATGTCAATAAGCAGTAATAATTGTCATTTAATAGCTAAAAACATGAAAAACATCAGACGAAGACCTCAAACGGCCAGACGCACCTTCTCGCGTGAACTTCCGAGAGATACTAACATTACTCAGCCTGTCGATATATCGATGTGCCGATATCATTTCGAACTAGGTGACCAACTGAGGTTTCCCGTCTCGCTCACTCATATTAGTACGTCAGCGAGAGTGAGGAGTATAGATGCCGCCTCATCTGGGTATTTTTTAATTTTATTTTTGCACACGCTTCGAATGATTCATGACAGTTGACGCGTCTTGATTGTAGTGGTGAATTTATTCTGGATTTTAGAAAAATATTTCCTGCTCCCGATGAGTGCCTATTATTATAAATATTTTTTTTTTCAATACGTAAATGTATTAAGGAGGAATACCTAAAATCTGAACCCTGTGTGTATTATATTTACAGAGATATTTAAGTTATTACAAGCAATGTGTAGTCGATAGACATCACCGGGGAGGAGAGGTTAAGCTCTCTTTCCATTACCAGATTCCTTACTCAACTATACGACTGCATTGACATGTATTCAATAGTCGAGATTTATCTGTAAGCATTAAATGTAAGAAGTACATAATCAAACCAAAATACATTAATTCATTAAAATATTAGAACATAAAAAAAGAAAATAAAAATAGTTGTTTTACATAATATGTATGAAAAAAATTGTGATTTATACTTAAGCTCTCAAAGATGAACGTTTTAAAGATACACCCAGATAAAAGTATATTAATCTCTTTTAAAGCAATATTATTACAAAGTATATCATTCAAACTGTTACTCTTTATTACATTAAACCTTGTATTTTTACTGCGTCGCGGATACGATTATCTGAAATAAAATACGTTTTAACGGCGGCACTTAAACTTCTAGTTATCTCCCAAGAAGTGTGTCAGGTGACCCATATTTATGTGGGGTGCTTTTATGGAATGCTTCCTCTCTTAACTCACCCCAAAAAGCTCGTGACTAGAATCCCAGAGTCTGGTATTCTCACATTTTTTTAACATCCCAAACGCCCGACGCGTTCGTATTAAAATACAAATGTTGTCGTTTAACGGAATGTGCAGTCGTTACAGTTACCGCCTCCTAGGTTCGAGCTTTCACCAAGGCTGTGCATTCGCGGCGGGAAAATGATATTTCGGGATGAGGATGTTAGAGAAAATTACGAAATCCAACAAAGGTTAACATGTACAAATGAATTTCAATTTCGCAGTAAAAAGCGCCGTGATTTTTTTTAACGTTGCCACTTTTAAAAAGTTTCCAAATGTTTTAATTTTTGCCTTTTTTCTTTGTTACTTATTTTTATCATTAACTTGAGAACATGTTTTGAAATAAGCTTATTTTTTATATTTCATTACCAATTTAATGAATCTGATACATCGTCATAAAGTTGAATATATCAAATCAGATTCACGATAATTAATTAATACAGAAATTAAAGCTTAAATATGCGCAGCTACTAGACATCACATGTATAACGTTGGCATTAAAATTTTCATTCAACGTGTTTGAAATTTCTTAAGATATACTTAATGGATAATATTGAGATTCAAATTTGAATCAAGTATTAAATTTAGTTTTCCGAATACCATTGTTTTTTCTGTTGTGTTCAATTGTTTCCCAACGTTTGTTCTTTGGGATATTTTGCAGTATATGGCCAATAATAATTAAAACTGATTTTATTAAGTGTGCAGGCAAACCAAAACTAATGAAAATATTTTATATTTTAGATTATTTTATTATTCACATTTCATGAACTGTGTTTTAACTGTTTTTTGGGAATATTAATTGGAAAAAATCTCTTTTTCTTATGCATCTGCTTACAAGTCTTTTTTTGTTTAGTTTTCATAAAACATTATTAGAAAAGTCTATTTGTTGATTTTATGTATTTTTATTAGTTCTAATATAGAGTCATATTGTACATAATCATAATATTTTATTTAAAAAAGCATGAGTGAAACTTTGAATAGAATATTATACTATATAATATAGTGAGCTAAAACGTAGCTTTGATAAATGAATATTAAAAACTAATATATTTTTATACCGTTAAAGTATTCATTACGTTACTTTTTCTTTAAATTTCAATGCGGTTGAATAATAGCTTTGAAGAGCTTTCGGTGGTTTCCCTTGCAATTAGTAAATTTTTCAGGACAACTGAAGAAAATTAAATTAGAGGTCCTTTCATTTTTTATAATTTCCTGATAAGCGACACGCCGCTATTAAATGGCGAGGTGCAGAGGTCCACATGGAGATAAGGAACACGGACTAGCTGATAACGTCACAGAGGATTCGCGAATCAGGAACGGATCCCCTGAAAAAGGTTTTTTTTTTCAAAATTTTCATCCGGTCTTTTAGGTGATAATTTATTGCAAAAGTCTAAGCTTATATAACTTACTATTTGATTAAAATCAAATTTATATATATCTGTATGTCAATATTTAATATTTTGATGAGATTAAATATTTATAATATTTTTAATTGGTTTTTAAATATATACGTATACGTTTTTATTATATATTAGTATAAATTCTTATTATGACCGAAACATATTATCGAAATTTTTATTGTTGGGTTAATACGAAAAAATATATATCACTTATCTATATATATAAAAGAAAGTCGGGTTATATTTGTTTTTATAACTCAAGAACGGCCTAACCGACTTGGCTGAAAATTGGTGGAAAGGTAGCTTAGAACCCAAAAACGTCCATGGGATACTCAAAATTGATTTGATTAAGAAAAAGTATTGAACATTTACGTAAACACGTTTTCATACAAGACTATTGTAACTTGACAGCTGTCAGTTGAGACGGTGGCGCCATAGGCCAGCAACATAACTAAAAATGACGCAATAGTAGGTATTGTAAGTAGGTTACTACGTAAGGTACGGAATATTTTGAAACAAAAAAGAAAACAAAAGGCGGAAAAAAAAAGACAAAAACAAAATAAATATTAGTGAAAATTTCAGTTTAATCTTTTATTTGTTAAAAATGTTATAACAAAAAGCAAATGGAAAGGCATCTTCTTATTCTATTGTGTTATTTTTATTTTTTATGATTTTCTCTATTTATTGTATATTTATGTATACTATTCTAAATATATGTTTCTAAATATTTGTAAAAAAATTGGAATTTCGATTCTGTATATAAATAAATAAATAAATATGTAATCCCATCTATGTTTTTTTTGTCTATGGTTTGATAGATATTTTGTCTATCGGTTGACGTTTTGTTAATGGCGCATTAGACTGTCGATTTTATTAGGCGAGGCGTAATCTTTCACGACAAAGCCGGATTGAAACTAGACTTCGAAACCTTGCAAACGAAAGGACTGACGAACAACGACAAATAGCTCTTGAACAATACCGAATTCGCATTTCTCGACTTCACGCTTTACGATCACAATCTCAAATCAGCACTTTTCGTGTGTCTATCGGTTGACGTTTTGCTTCTGGCACATTAGACTGTCGATTTTATTACCAATCATGCCTCGTGCAAGGCGTTCAAATCTTTCACGACAAAGCCGGATTGAAACTAGACTTCGAAACCTTGCAAACGAAAGGACTGACGATCAACGACAAATAGCTCTTGAACAATCCCGACTTCGCATTTCTCAACTTCACGCTTTACGATCACAATCTCAAATCGACGCTTTTCGTGAAAACGCTCGCTTAACAATGCAAAATCATCGAGCAAACCTTAGCCATGAACAAATTGATAATTTGCGACGTTCACGAAGAAATTTATCAAGCACTGATTTAATTCGAGCAGCGTTTCGATACGATTGCAGCATTGATTACAGCTTGCATACTAGCGTTCGCATTGGGCCGATGGACGTTGTTTGCGAGTATTGTGACGCATTGAAGTTTTCCGGAGAAACACCTGGATTATGCTGTCTCAGTGGGAAAGTGAAATTGTCAATATTAAGTCAGCCACCTGAACCGTTGCATTCATTGCTTCGTGGCGAAACACCCGAATCGCGACATTTTCTAGCAAACACTCAAAAATACAATGGTTGTTTCCAAATGACCTCATTTGGAGCAGTCATTATCGAAGAACGAGGATTCAATCCGACATTCAAGGTATTTATTTTTATACTTTTGTACACACAATACAGTAACATAATAACATACTATAATTATACTTTGTATTATGTACGCTAATTCTAAAAAAAGCATTTATAAATAAGTAACACTGTATTTGCTTTTGATTTTGTAGATACAAGGACAGATTCACCATAGAATCGGAGCATTGCAACCTCTCGAAGAGGCACAGCATAAATTTTGCAAATATACTTTATGGGCAACATGGAGGAACAACTTGATCGACGTCAAGAGATCAATGCAGCAATGAAAAGACCAATTGTTCACGATCTGCAGCAATTACTTCATGAACATCATGCGTTGGTCCGGCTTTTCAAGAGTGCTTTGGAGCGTATGCCAAATGACGACTACAAAGTCGTGATCAGAGTGGATAAACGACCATCTGGAACACATGAACGCACATTTAATGCCCCTACAATAGATGAAGTTGCCATCCTGATTGTTGGTGAAAACTTGGAAACACGCGATATTGTGCTTACACGTCGCGATACGGGGCAACTGCAACAGATATCTGAAACACATCGTTCATATGACACGTTGCAATACCCACTGATGTTTTGGCAAGGAGAAGATGGATATTATTTCAATATCAAAATGAAAAATCCATTGAATGGTGAGTAATCAATATATATAATCAATATCATAGTTTTGATTCCGTCATGACATACATTTTTCAGTGCTTGGTTTTGCTTTAGGCTTCCAATAAATGACCAATTACACTGCTTATTACCAGGAAAATAACAGACTTAAAGATTAGGGGCTGTTTGTTTAGAGAAAATTGGACAAATAACTGGCAACCTATATAAAACCATTTATCTTCACCCCTTTTTAATTATGCTAAAAATATGAATGTAAGCTTTACATACAAAAAAGCAAATCTTTTGTCTTAATTTCAGGTGAAGAAACCACCAAGAAGGTTAGCTCGATGAATTATTACGCATATCGTTTGATGATTCGTCGAAATGCCGACAACTATTTGCTGCGGTTTCGTCGATTACTACAACAATATTGTGTCGATATGTATGTGAAAATAGAAACGGAGCGTTTACTTTTCATTCGGTTGAACCAAGCAAAAATGCGTTCTGAGGAATATATCCATTTACGTGATGCAATTAGTTCTGATGGAAATGCAGCTAATATTGGTCGATTAACTATTCTGCCGGCGACGAACATAGGCAGTCCGCGTCATATGCATGAATATGCGCAAGATGCACTGACATATGTTCGTCACTACGGTAGACCAGATCTCTTTATTACTTTTACCTGTAATCCAAAGTGGATAGAAATTGTTCAATTGCTGCTTCCCGGACAAACATCAAGTGGTCGACATGACATCACGGCACGTGTATTCAGGCAAAAAATTCGGTCCCTGATGAACTACATTGTTAAACAACGCGTCTTTGGAGATACTCGATGCTGGATGTATTCAATTGAATGGCAAAAGCGAGGCCTGCCGCACGCGCACATTCTTATTTGGTTAGTGGAAAGAATTCAACCAGACCAAATAGATGATATCATATGTGCCGAGATTCCCGATCACGAAGCCGATCCAGACTTACATGATGTTGTAATTACAAATATGATTCATGGGCCGTGTTACGCCATCAATCCCCAATCACCTTGCATGGTCGATGGCAAGTATTCCAAACGATATCCTCGGACATTAACGGCGGAGACCGTCACTGGCAACGATGGTTATCCACTGTATCGGCGTAGATCACCGGATGATAACGGTCGAACTATTATTACAAAAGTGAAAAGAATGGATTTCGTCGTCGACAACAGTTGGATTGTTCCATATTCGCCACTTATTTTCAAAACGTTCAAGACACATTGCAACGTTGAGTATTGCAACTCAGTAAAGTCCATAAAATACATTTGCAAATATGTCACGAAAGGCAGCGATATGGCGGTTTTTGGCATCCAAACCTCAAATACCAACGATGAAATTGCGCGCTATCAAGTTGGTCGGTATGTGAACTGCAATGAAGCGATTTGGCGTATATTCGCATTCCCCATTCATGAACGTCATCCTACTGTTGTGCATTTGGCGGTGCATCTGGAGAATGGTCAACGAGTATATTTCACGGCTTCAAATGTTGTTCAACGTGCCGAAACACCTCCAGCGACAACATTGACCAGTTTCTTTACGATCTGCCAAAACGATCCGTTTGCACGAACTTTGCTTTACTCGGAGATGCCACGATATTACACTTGGAATGCTTCATCGAAGAATTTTCAACGGCGGAAGCAAGGTGATGCAGTTCCTGGTTATCCGGATGTGCGGTCTACTGATGCTCTTGGTCGTATGTATACAGTTCATCCAAAGAATGACGAATGCTTCTATTTTCGGTTGCTGCTGGTAAATGTGCGGGGGCCAACATCATTTGAGTCACTACGGACTGTTAATCGTACAATATTCTCAACGTATCGTGCTGCATGTGAAGAACTAAATTTACTAGAAAACGATACTCATTGGGATACGACGATCGTTGAAGCAATCATCTCTGCATCTCCAAGTCAAATACGCACATTATTTGCTATCATCATTTCAACATGCTTTCCATCGAACCCATCTAACATGTGGCACAAATACAAGAATAATATGTCAGAAGATATTTTATATCAAATTCGTGTTAGTTCAAGAAATCCTGATCTTGAGATGAATGAGGAAATACATAATCGGGCTTTGCTCTTAATCGAAGACATGTGTTACCTCATGTGCGGTAGTTTATTAGTCAGGTTAGGAATGCCAGCACCAAATCTTGAAATGAATGACGCATTTAATCGAGAATTGGAACGGGAACGTGAATATGATCACCATGAATTAGATTTAGTAGTTCAAACGAATGTACCGCTGTTGAATCCTCAACAAAAGGAAGTTTATGATACATTATTGAAGGCAATTGATGATGGAAATGGTGGTTTATATTTCCTGGATGCCCCTGGTAGAACTGGTAAGACATTTCTCATGTCAGTAGTTTTAGCCACTGTCCGTGCGAGATCCAACATTGCGGTTGCAGTTGCTTCTTCTGGAATAGCAGCCACATTGTTAGAAGGATGCCGTATGGCTCATTCAGCATTAAAATTGCCGTTAAATCTTCAAACTATTGAAGAACCTACATGTAATATTTCAAAACACTCCGCAATGGCCAAAGTTTTATCAGAAGCGAAAATCATCATCTGGGACGAATGCAAAATGGCGCATAAACGTGCATTGGAAGCACTTAACCGAACATTGAAAGATTTACGCAATGACTCGAGATGTTTTGGAGGCGCAATGATTTTACTGTCTGGCGATTTCCGTCAAACACTGCCAGTAATTCCAAGATCAACTGCTGCCGACGAAATTGACGCTTGCCTCAAATCGTCGAATCTATGGCGCTATGTAAAGAAGCTTCAATTGACAACAAACATGAGAGTTGCGTTACTGAATGATACATGTGCTGAAGATTTCTCTGAGCAATTGCTGACTATCGGTAATGGTCGAGTACCTGTTGACATATCGAATGGATTGATTTCATTTCCTCAGAATTTCTGTATCTTTGTCTCATCGAAAGACGAACTCATCAACAAAGTATTCCCAAACATCATTACTAACCACAAAAATAATGAATGGTTGAGTGAGCGAGCAATTTTGGCGGCTAAGAATAAAGATGTAGACGACCTTAACTACATAATTCAGAATGATATCATTGGTACACTGCATTCATACAAATCCATTGACTGTGTAACGAATGAAGACGAAGCCACTAACTATCCAATTGAATTTTTAAGCTCATTGGATGTGCCTGGCTTACCACCGCACAATTTACGACTTAAAGTTGGCTCCGTAGTAATCATGCTTCGAAACATAAACCAACCAAAACTGTGCAATGGGACGCGTTTGGTGATAAGTAAATTGATGAACAATGTGATTTACGCGACGATACTCAAAGGAAAATTCGAAGGTGAGGAAGTCCTCATTCCGAGGATCCCGATGATCCCAACCGATATGCCGTTTGAGTTTAAGCGACTTCAATTTCCGATCCGTCTTGCATTCGCCATGACCATTAACAAATCACAAGGCCAATCCTTGAAAGTTTGTGGTCTGAATCTTGAAAATCCATGTTTTTCCCATGGTCAATTATATGTGGCATGTTCACGGGTTGGAAGACCATCTGCGTTATTTATTCTTGCGCCTGATAATAAAACAAAAAATGTCGTCTATCACAAGGTGCTTCACTGAAGAGTGCAACCCATGCACAAAAATACATGGCCAATAAAGAATCATTAAAATACTAGGATTCAAAAAATTGCAAATTAAAGGACTGCAGAAGAACAATTGCACCTGGACGTATCGAAGAACGAGGACTTAAACCGACATTCAAGGTATTTGTTGCGTACGTCGTTAGTATTTAGTTTGTTTTTTAAATTAAATGTATTGTAGAATGTAGACTCGACAATCGCCGGGCTGATGTGAGAGCTTTCAATAAAGCGATTTTGCCCGATCAAGCCCACACCCCGGCAGGCGTCGTATAATGTTTGAATTATGATATATATATATAATAATATGTAAATGTTACCGCCGGGCTGATGTGAGAGCTTTCAATAAAGTGATTGTGCCCGATCAAGCCCACACGCCGGCGGGCCAATGAAGCCAACCCTGAAGCTAATGCATGACGACAATACATCGGGGTCGGTAGAAGCACTGGGAGGCAATTTTTAGCGGGTATGGTCCTCCCTATGACGAGGAATGAGTCCCGCACAGGCCCATCGGGCGCCTTACTCAAGGCGCGACGCGTACAGACAAGGTACGGGCGTCCTATTCAGGGCGTTGTTGGGTACCGTGAATAAATCATTTAAAGCCTTCCAGTATAATCAAAGAAAAAAAAAAAAAAAAAACAATAAATGACCAATTACACTGCTTATTACGAGGAAAATAACAGACTTAAAGAGTAAGATGTTTGTTTAGAGAAAATTGGACAAATAACCGGCAAACGATTTAAAATCATTTATCTTCACCCCTTTATAATTATGATACAAATATGGATGTTAGCTTTCCATACAAAATTACAAATTTATTGTCTTAATTTCAGGTGAAGAAACTACCAAGAATCTAAGCTCGATGAATTATAACGCATATCGTTTGACGATTCGTCGAAATGCTGACAACTACTTACTGAAGTTTCGTCGATTACTGCAATAGAATTCAACCAGACCAAAATATGATATCATATGTACCGAAAAATTCAACTTAATAAAATCCAAAATCTGCTCATTTATTGCCTTTCGGGTGAAACAAAGTTCACCGGGTCAGCTAGTTTTATATAAAAAATCCAAAATACATTGCAATTTTTTATTTATTTTTGAAGATTAGATTTTTTTTATAATTATTTTAAAATATTACCGTTATATTGATAACTTTATATGTCATTAAAAAATGTTTAACAAAATGTACAGTTTTCACAAATCACATTGTTCCGGAACCGAGGTCTCAGTCCCAAAATGACGGCGTAAGCTAAATGGTGACGTTGGAGTACCACGGGTTCCGGCACTGAGGATACGTCCAAAGATAGGAGTCGAAATGATACTGATTTATTTGGTAACTATTTTCTTTTTATACATTAGTGTACAACATGAGCAGGCATTATGTATCTTATAAAATTAATAATAATAAAATGATTTTCCAACACAGCAAATTCCTCGATCCCTATTGTTTTGAACCTTGATAGAGAATTTTATTATAATTTGAAAATTAATACTTTCAAGTCTTTTGGATGTTTTCTATAAAATAATTTTGTATGTTCAAATAACGTTTTGAAGACACATGCATAAAATCAATATATTTACATGTTAAATTATTGCTTTTTCTTTAAAAAAAATTCTTAATTATATATTTTCATTTACTTCACCATTGAACAAGTAGACAGAAGACCATCTCAAGAGTTGCAAGTAGTTCTGAAAATAATTAATTTTTGAAGTGCTTCGCCCAAGCGGATCCTGTGTCGAGCAGTGGAGTGTCCTAGCGCTCAGTTGAACCCTCGCATCCCTATCATTTATCTTTCATTTGGTCCATTAATTATGTAAAACAACATCCCTTCAGCTCTCCAGTTTCCCGCCTTAAACAAGGCACCGGACTGCAAAATATTATACAGGGGAATCCCTAGTAGTGGAGGAATTTAATGAAACTAAAGTAAATCAAAATATTGTTCAAAGGGCGCTCGCATGTGACTTTTTGGATATATTCTGTGATGTTTGATGTTAACTTTAATTTAGTATACATAAAAATAGCATAGTTGTAATATGAAATGAAAAATTATTAAGCGTTTTTAGATACTCGGTCTTCTCAAAATATTTCTATGTGTTCCATATATAGAACATATTGTCAAAACAAATTGCTGTTTTTCAGTTTTTTTAAATGTAAGTTCATGCATTTAAGAAAGACATATCTACTCCTGAAGGTCCACTTGGGAACATATATGGTTTCCGACGTTTTCCAGAAAAGAAGCATTTGAACTAAAAAAGACAGGTGCTGTTGTATCTGAGGTATATTTTTTATGATTTGTGATAATCTTAGAGTTAGATTAGACTCATATATAATTAGGTGTAATATTAGTATATAATAGTTATTAATATCACATTCACAATGTATTATGAGTTATATATGAAACTTTGAAAAAAGCAGTAACAACTAAGTTGATATTTGAAAAAATGTACAGGTACTGTGCATTTGTTGACAGAATTCAATTTTTATCATCCGTATCGATTCATTTTAAGAATGCACTTTTTTCGGCATAAGATTTTTGTGAATGTAGCTATGTTTAGGATATCATATCAAGGAAATATTAGAGAGAGACAAGAGTCTTAAAATTAAAGTAACAGTCCAGTGTTCCGTTACAAGGGGGATTACAAGCTTTAAAATGATAATCCAGGACCTCCCAGATTGAACAAAATCCATCCAAAAAGTCTTGAGATTAAAACACAAAAAATAATTGGCTATAGATTCTTAACCGGTGTCGATTAATTATCGGATTAAAGGTTCACACGCTTGAATATGTGAAGGAATTCCTCGGCTTGAAATTTGTTTTTTTAATAGATCTTATAATACAGCCACCTCAGATACTCAGTTCGCGTTATGAGCTTATTTGAATAATAAATCTCGTATGAAATTCCACGGCACACATGAAAAGCCTACGGTTAAACGTAAACACTCCGAACAAACATTCGACGCTCGAGAGTTTTTTTTTTTGATAACATCAAAGGTTATCAATTGAATTTGAAGAGAAGTGTATTTTTCTACTTTAAATTTGTATTATTTCTACCATAAAAGTTATCAGCTCGTAAAGAATGTCAAGAGGTTAACTCTGGCACTCTTCAATACGAGAATTTAAGACATCAATTTGTTAAAGTTTCAATGACTCTAATCTTTTAGTTTTCTTACAATATTAAGAGGAAAAACGTGTTTATATTTATAGTGTTTTAATATAATTTTATCCTTATTTCACGTCATAAAAATATATTTTAAAGTTGATTTTTATTACAAAGAAAATAATATTTAATAACAAAATGTGCAAACGTTATATATTTTATAGTTAATGTGTTTTAAATCTTTAAAAATTATCAATGCAACATAAATGCATATACAGTAAGGCCCTGGTTAACGCGGGGGATACGTTCCATCAAAGTAGAGCGTAATGCAAAACAGCGCTTAACGAGAACAGCTTAACATGTAAATAATGGGGTTAGGTATTAAATGTAATAGTTATGTTTTTTTTAATAAAAATAAAATCAAACATTTATTTCTTACAAAAATATAAACTATATAAATAAGAATATACTTATAAAAACAAATTTAATTCTAGGTCAGTTAGATCATTTAGTCTATTCTGTGTTTCCAATTTTTTGCCTTTTCGTCAAGAAGGCATCTAATGTAGTTTGCGTTTTCCTCTTGCGTTCTGTTAGAAGTTGTTGATAAGTGGATAAAGCATCTATAACACCCCGTCTTGCTTTTAAACTCCTGTCAAAATTTGGATCATTTTCAAGAAATTGGTCCATAATTTCAGTTATAGTGGTCAAACTCGTTTTTACAAACGTCATCGAAAGTACTTTTTGCTCTTCTTCGAAATCACTAATATCAATATTTTTGTTTTCTTCTTGCTCAGTTAATTCCTTGAGCTCATCATTAGAAAGTCTAGCTGCTGTTTCTTGAACTATTTCTTCGACGTATTCCACATTTACCTCATCTAAACCGGTTTGTTTCGCTAATTCCACTATTTTTTCCACTATTATAGTAGTATTTTCCACCATATTTATGCACAATTTTGTGGAATAACCCCGAGTTGAAATAAAAGAGCCCTAAACCGAAACAGCGCTAAACGAGACAGCGTTAAGCGGGGCCTCACTGTAGATGGGGCGACCTCAACCTCGTCAGTTTCAACATTTCAAAAACCCAATCATGTACTTTCTCCACCAAGAAGACTGCTATGGATCCTGTATCTTTCAACGGTTGTTCTCTTCCGAAAGCAAGCTCCATCAACATGCTTGGATTATCAATATCGAATAATGTCAAATATTACGAGTCAATTAAGTGTAAAGTCGGTCTCGCTTCCTAAAAACTAGGTGTATTATATAGATCACGTCGGTATTTCAACGATAAACAACTTCTTCTTCTATATAAAGGACAAATCCGACCTATCCTTGAATACGGCAGTCACCTTTGGATTGGAGCCCCAAAATACCTTCTAAACTTAATTGACTCAGTTCAAAGAAGAGCAATTCGTTTGATAAACAATGACACCCTTACGTCTAATCTACAATCAATGGAACACAGACGTAAGGTTGGTTCTCTTAGTCTTTTCTACCGTTAATACCACGGTCGCTGCTCTTCGGAACTTAAAGAACTCATTCCTCCTGCACCCACTCACAGCCGACAAACTCGTCTTACACTTGCCGAACATCCATACACGGTTAATATATGTCGACCAAGAACTGGCAGCTTCCAAAGTTCCTTCCTTAATGCCACCGGTAAGCTATGGAATGCTCTTCCAGCGTCTGTGTTTCCTCCTTCCTACAATTTGGATCTCTTCAAGATACAGATAAATATACACTTGCAATCTCCCCAACCCACGCACAAACACGAACACAACACACGTTTCCCGCATGCAGCGTCCAGCCTCCCTGGCTGAGCGTCATAGAGTGCACTGGTCTTGACCGGTTGTGCTCTCCTGCATGCGTTTACATAAAATAAATAAATATATATAACTTCAAATTAATATATTGTTTTTTTTATTATTATTATATAATTATTAAACATGTCTAATATGACATGTTTTGGCTGCAATGAATAGTCATTGTCGAGTTATCATCAATTATTATATCGGTTTCGTCGAGTACGACTCGTAGTTTGGCTTTACTCGACAAAAGTAGAAGACGAAATACTCGTCTGTCGTCACCTAAATTTTTAAAATGTGAAATAATTAAAAAAAAAAATTTTTTTTGATATAATGGAAATCAATCAAAAATCTACAATATCTAAAAAAATACTATAAAACTTATTATATAATCTATATTTATAAAAAAATGGGGTATCTGTTGACAATGACAAAAAAAAAAAATGTATCCATGAATAAAATGAAACGTAACATATAATATTTGTATATATATTTGTAAAATGCACTTTACAACAGACGCCATTTATAAGATAAGCGTATCGATAATACGATACGCGTTAATTTCTCGATTCGGCGAGCACAGCAAATGGCAATGGGCTTCCTTTGAAAACAGACTGAACATTGGCTTGGAAAAGGTTCGTGGTTCGAATCTCAACGTGCGTCGTTTATTTTTTTCTCCAATTTATTAATGAGAAAAATATCATAAAAGATTATGGGTTATGTATTTGTATTTACGTATGAATTGTTAAAACAAAAAGTGTTCAGTCTTCAGATCAGTCGAAAATAGTTATTTTTAATCATTATACTGTTTTACTTACATTCATATTTTTTCATTTTTTTATTGTCTCTATATGTAATAATAATTCTACTTAAAAAGCATTTTTTTCAATATATTTTTATCTATAATAACATTTTAAAGGTTGACAACGTGTCAAAATTCACATTAATAATTGATCTAAATTTCAACACTCAAAAGTGTCAAATACCCGAGAACGAAAAAAAGATCAAAACAAAACCTGATTATATCTCGATACTGTCACCTGAATTTTCGGCTGTTACATCGGTGGTGGGTACAAAACAATGTATTAGCATACGTGAGAACCCGAAGAACACGCAGCAGCATCATCATTCGCCTTTCTTGCCCTGTTTGACAAAGCAATACCAAACGTGACACGTTCAAATCCTTGAAAACAATCGGGGCATCTCCGGTGGAGGACGAGGAGATCGGATCTGTGGCGTGACGAGGGGTGACAGCTCCTCACGTGGATAATTTACTCAGGGCCTGTGTGGCTATGGTCGCTGGTGGAGCTTTCGAGCTTTCGAGTTCTCCGGTACTCCAGCCCACCTAATACAGGAGGCCTCTTTATCAAACCCTCGGACGGTTGACAGTAAAATTAAATAACGTCACCTTTGAGCGAGTGACAGTTTAGAGTAGTAAGCTTGTGATAATTATAAAATATATTTTATCTCGTGACAAGTGGATAACTTTTTAAAATGTCGAGTATTATTATAACCAGCAACCATATCATTTTGGAAGCTCTTATTCTCGTTCTATCACCGAAGTTAATAGAGACTGGATATTGATTGTACTTGGATGAGTGACCGCCTGTATATACAATGTGTTGTTATTGTGCTAAGCTACACATTAAAACTAAATGATCTAGAACTCTAAAGAGAGTCAAAATAATCACCAGATTTTCTTAAAATAAGTTTACTTACATTATTATTATTTTCAATATCCTAAGCTTATATCCTAAAGAATCCGTCGATAGCTTTACGTATGTGTACTTGGCAGAACATAAGTGACAGATATTACTTGTAATAAGGCAACAAGCATCTGATAAAACTGTTTGGTGGATATTTGTTGCGACCATATGATATTCAGCAAGAAAATTTAGATAAGTATGAAGAAATATTAACTTACTACAAATTATTCTTAAATTTTGTAAACTGCATAAATAATTACAAAAAAATATATAAAACTTCTAATTATGTTGGGCGCGAATGTAGTGTTTTTTTGTATAAATTGAATTTTCTTTAACGATATATCGTAAGTATTACAATATTTAAATATTGCCACTATTGGTACTTAAATTTTGATTGGTTTTCATAAAATGTTTTGGTAGATTACTAATAATATAATCAGGAACCACTGCATTTACACTCACACCTAACGGCTTTGATGATAATGAGATATTTAGTAAATAATTAATATAAAACATTTCTTAAATTTATAACTACAGCTTGTAAAATCCACTGCAATATAACAAGATTGTACAATTTAATTAATATATAGATTAATTAACAAGAACTGTTGATGTATATTTCTAACTAAAACATATATTTGCTTGTTGTAATTTTAAGTCTATATTCTCGTAAATCAATTCAATTACTAAAAGTGAACGTTATAGTTTAAAAAATATTTTCTCTAGTGTTGTGCATCACGTATTGTTTATTTTCTAGATGTCACGCGATCTTAAAATATAATTATATCATTGTAATATGAATCGACATTGACAGAGTCGAGCCGCTGTCGTCACAACACAATTCGGGCGTGGGCCGTGATGGGTACATCCCTAAAAATAGATTAACTTTAAGTCAAAATTGAAACAAAACAGACTGCACCTCTATGAGATACGAGTATGTGCTCCGGTCAGTAGCGTAGCCAATGTTTACTCTTCTAGAGAAATATACTCAATATTTAACGCTTCTTAAGTCCCATACCACAAAATCCAATATTGATCGTGCATTTTTCTGCAGTTGTGCCTTGACGGGACTTATAAGTCGGATTTATAAAACTATGAAATAAATGCTTATTTTAGAAAAGTTTTTTATTAATTTTTATCTATATCCTATCAACGCTTATTCGTATTAAAAGAATCAGAAAAGTGAATACATTATTTCATAATTCAGTAAATAAAGTGTTAAACATAAAATATTAATTTAAAAATCTTACTTTTATGTACTAGTATATTGTTAAATCTAAGTAACATAAAAAAGAAGTTATGGCTCATAAGCTGGGGCATAGGCGGTAAATTACTATTCTATAATATTTCCTTCACTCTTACGGTGCTTTCAAATCTTTATAATATACCCTAAAACCGAAAACCAAATATTAGACAAAAACAACTCACCCAGCGTGGATAAAGAAATATGACTCAACTGATTTGATGCAACAGAAAATTTAAATGTAAGGTTGAATTCACGAATTTTCTTTAAACTCTTTTACTCAAGTAAACCAACTTGAGTAATCGTATTCAGAATTATCAAGTTATCTTTACATACGGGAGTATTCGTCAAGATTTCAAAACTGAGGATCATGACATTAAATGTATGTTTCTGCACTTTCAATTCAGCACGGACGCATTGCATTCTGTATTGGCAGTTTATAGTACTTTTAACTTAGTCCATTCATCTCGAAGACGATCGTCATCTGTATCGCAGATTTATAATATTCCCGTTATTATTATATTTTCCATATGACTTCTCTCTATTGGCACTATATAGTAAGAAAACTGCAAAACGTGTTGAAACAGTGTTTACTTCCTCACTAAAAAAACTGATTTTTCAAGAATATTCATGTCGAGTTTTTTTTTCGCTAGTACTTTTATGTTCCTTCACCATTTATCACTATTTTATTTTCATTGATTGAATACTATTTTTTTTATTTTCCGTATTGTCCGCCTTCAAAAATGTGCCGCCCGGAGTGAACCTTTTTTGACTGCGCCGCTGCCTCCGCTGGAGAAGTCTGCGTATTTGAAATTCATGCGTCCTCTCAACAGTTCAACCTTGGGTAGAGAAACAGAAAACATCCAGCTTTATAAAGAGAAAATAAAAACAAATACCAATCTTCGAATGCCGCATAAAACAAAAGATCGTGCTTGTCTTTTTTGTCGCTGTTTACAGGCATGCAGTGGAATATGGATAAATTAATCATCCTCTTGGTCTTCATCGTTTTCTTCCATTTCTTTATATCGTCATTATCTTCATCTTGTTACGATCTTTTATTCTTCGTTTTCTTCTTCATCTTCTTCATGGTCGTCGCTTTTTTATATCTGTTGCAAAGCTGGACCATATTGCCAAACTATATCGAAATATAATGAAGATTCCTTGATATGTGTATGAAAGAGAAAAATTTTTTTTTTAAAAGTCTTTAATAAAGACTTCATTGATCAAAGTGTTATTATTTTTCAAAAATAGACAAGAATATAACAAAAATTAATGTTAACATTAAGGTTTTCAATTGACAATACTTGGTCAAAATGCATAATTATAATTTTAAATTAATTTTAATTAAAAATAAATAAAAAATAAAACAGTTTTGATTTACATTTATTTTAAATGATTACATGTATCGCCCTCCCTGGAGACCTTGAGAGATTATTGAAGATGGTCTCCAGTGAGACCGAAACGTGTTATCATTTAAAATAAATGTGAATCAAATCTATTTTATTTTTTATTTGTTTTAATTGAAATTAATTTACAATTATGCGACTCATATTATTGAAATGATTTATATCCAAACGGGAATTATCTTTTTTATATTTATAGTTTTTTATGACCTTGTCGCACAGAGATAATTTTTTTCATTTATATGCAATGCATAGAGACCTTTATAAGAATTAAATATCTTTTTTTTTCAAGTGTGTAAAGTGTTAATCCGCTTAGGGATCAACGTAACGTTCAATTAAATCAGGGCGTATTTTGTGAAATGGGATTAATGAAAATATAATACTAGCCCTTTAAGCCTAGAATCTCATATCAAAAGGTAACAATAAAATAATATTAAATTATAATTATGTTTCATCAAATATTGGCATCTCTATACATTTTTATAATTATTAACCTGTCATACGATATATATATATATATATATAAAGCTCCGCAAGCAACTTGCCAAAACATTTGTTTGGAGCATCTTGATGTATGGCTGTAAGACATGGTGCTTATCTGAAAGTGATACAAAAAGACTAGAGGGGTTTGAGATGTGGTCATACAGAAGAATTCTCGTAATTTCCTGGAAAGACCACGTCACGAACAATGAGGTTCTAACAAGAAAGATAGGCACCTAATAAGGACCACCTCAGAGAGGCGAGCCCGATGGATCAGTCACATCATGCGCCACGATGGTCGTCTTCAGGACATTGTGGAGGAGATGGTTGAGGGTAGAAACTGTAGAGGGCGCCCTAGACGAGAGTATTTGCAGCAACTGTTCGAGGACATGAGTTGTAGCTTGTACGATGAGCTGAAGAGGGTTGCGGAGGACCGAGAGGAATGGAGATCGAGATGCAAGATTCTGTTGCTGCAAACCAATCCACCGGATTGATACTACTAAGAAGAAGGATATACTCTTTTTGTACGTATATTAACTTTCTGCTCTCTGTGAAAAACAATAATCCAATAAAAAACTATTAAAAATAACATGTTCACCAATGTAAAAAATCAATGCCATCGATTTTTATGGAAGGCATTGAAAGAAGATAATAATTAAAGAAAAGGATCGAGATATTCAGTAAACCCATTTTGAAACGCGATTGCAGTTGGACTGAATTGAATACGTTAAATTCCATTAAACTTTTTTGAATTAAAAGCAATGGATGATTACGATCACTGGCTTAAAATATAATACTCGTATTAATAAAAATGTAAGAATTACATTTCCAGAGTTTTATAAAATAAATCATATGCAATACTTTACGCACACAAAACAACAGTAAGATGACTTTGCATTTCATAGGATTTAAAGACAATTGTACATTACTTACAACTTATCATCGGACGGTACTGTTGATTGCAAACACGTCGAACAGCATTCCAAGTGGTCTGAAGCTTATCCTTCATGCAAACAAGGACTAGAACGTTGGCTCTCAATCATCTCACGTGCAAGACTAACTCAGGTTGGTTCGCAAATTTTACTGCCTTCCACTTTCTTTGTTATAAGCCTTTATTTATCAACATACAAAAAATGCATTTTTTCATCGAAAAAAATACGTTTAAGTATTCCAAAACAAAATTTAATACACTAGCAAGATATCGAAACACAAAACTAACTAAATTGACAAAAAATATATTAAAGCAAATAAATAATCATACATGTGCTTGTGAAGCATCAAACATTGGAATCCGTTTTTATATTACAAAATACATGGAAGTGCAAAGCAGACGAAATCAGTAATATTACAGTGGTTTTTAATTACTATATAGGTTGTACAAGCATATGAAATATATTCATTATAATTTTAAAATTAATTTTAATTAAAAAATTAATAACTTAAAAATATTTAGTTTGGATTCACAATTTATTTTAACAATAACATGTTTCGGCCTTCCTGAAGACCATCTTCAATAATGGACACACGGGTGTCATTGTTTATCAAACGTATTGCTCTTCTTTGAACTGAGTCAATTAAGTTTAGAAGGTATTTTGGGGCTCCAATCCAAAGGTGACTGCCGTATTCAAGGATAGGTCGGATTTGTCCTTTATATAGAAAAAGAAGTTGTTTATCGTTGAAATACCGACGTGATCTATATATATATATTACACCTAGTTTTTTGGAAGCTAGACCGGCTTTACACTTAATTGACTCGTATTATTTGACATTATTCGATATTGATAATCCAAGCATGTTGATGGAGCTTGCTTTCGGAAGAGAACAACCGTTGAAAGACACAGAATCCGTAGCAGTCTTCTTGGTGGAAAAAGTACATGATTGGGTTTTGGAAATGTTGAAACTGACGAGGTTGAGGTCGCCCCATCGTGAAACCCTTTCAAGAGACATGTTCATCTTCTCCACCAGAGATTCCCTAGCAGCAGATAGTTCCGAATGTTTCGGAGGTTTATGGAAGATTATACTCTCATGGACAGTGCTGTCGTCGGCATAACAGTGAATGTTTGCGCATTGAAGCAAATCATTCACATGCAGAAGGAAAAAAGTGGGCGACAGCACGGAGCCCTGTGGACCTCCTGAGTTGATTTTATGGCAGAAAGAAGAAAACCCATCTACGACAGTGATGATGCTTCGATCACTCAAGAAGTTTTCAATCCAGGAGAACAGGGAGGGAGTTAGTCCATAAGACGGTAATTTATTCACCTACTATGTATTATCAGGTAATAAAAAAATACAAAACACTCGTACATACGAATAGCTTACTATAATAAAAAAGGAACGAATGATACGTGTACTTTGCGATGTTTGTCTGGTCTCCCTCACGTCTGATGCCTGGTAAGCTGTGAACCCTGCGAGTGCTCCGGAGAAGGAACTTTTTAACGTCACGTAATTTGTCATTACACTCCTTGAAATCACCTCTCTTTTAACAGGAACATTTGAACTCTTGTATTTCGACAGTTTGTTTTCATTATCCCTACATCCTCCAGAAATAGATGATTTTTTGTGTTTTCTGCAAGCAAACATGTATTTTTCTTGTTCATTTGGTTTAGATTTATTATTATAAGATTATCGCAGACAAACTGAATATTTATACAGAATTAGCAGTTAGATTGAATTAATGATTCTTCATATTGAAATATTACCCATTATTATGAAATTACTGAATTTGGAAAAAGCCAAAATATTTCACTAATAATAGCATATGTCGGGTATTTTTGGAAAAAAAAACGATAACATATATTATTTAGGCGTCAATGCGAAAGGTTAATATCATATTTTAAATTTTGACAACGTATGTCAATGAAATATTTGTATTTTTATTCACGTTAAGAATTTTATATAAATTTAATATTGAATTATCTACGCGATGTTGAAAATGTAAAAAATCTTGGTAATAACATATTACTGTTTTTTAGCCTTTGTTCATGGAAATATGAAAGTCTCACAAAGGCAGACGTGCTAAATGACCCATAAGAAAAATTTCAATATTTCATTGTAAAAAGAAAAATAAGACTTTAACATGCAGACGAAATTACATAAATCTGAAGAATAAAGCCGAGATATAAGCACTCACAAAAAGTTTCTGCCTTCTGTTTGATTCCTAATGAATCTTCTAATAATTATTACTTAAATATACATATACTATACATAAAATTCTCTTTTCAACACGTCAATCTAAGCACAAAAATAACGGCAGAAGCGGGATGCGAACAGCGGACCTTGGAAACCAACTATGCCCAGGTATTCATACCGCTCGGCGAACTGCGCCATTGCTATGCCCAGACCGACTCGCGTTGAAACTAGTATTTATATCATTGTTATCATCGTACGATAGATGTCGCTAGTATATATTCAAAGTATGTATATTTTTATTATTATTCAATCAGTCTTCATTTATTCACAAGCTTAATATTATTACTTTCCGACAGTCTATTTATTTTAGTAAGTACCACTCGGGTCTCGAATCAAACTATAGACTGAATGGATGAGAAATGACTACTTATAGTTCGGACTCGGACTTTATAACCAATCATTTACCTGTGTTGCTGATGGATAATTTTACCTTCTTGATATTGTCTCAAGGAGACATTATTATATGAATTTTTTTAATTTTTATTAGAATATTATTTTATTATTTCAATATTCTAATCTACTTTTATAGATCATTGACTATATAACAATATTATTATTACTTAAATATACATATACTATTCATAAAATTCTTTTTTCAACACGTCAATCTAAGCACAAAAATAACGGCAGAAGCGGGATGCGAACCGCGGACCTTGGAAACCAACTATGCCCAGGTATTCATACCGCTCGGCGAACTGCGCCATTGCTATGCCCAGACCGACTCGCGTTGAAACTAGTATTTATATCATTGTTATCATCGTACGATAGATGTCGCTAGTATATATTCAAAGTATGTATATTTTTATTATTATTCAATCAGTCTTCATTTATTCACAAGCTTAATATTATTACTTTCCGACAGTCTATTTATTTTAGTAAGTACCACTCGGGTCTCGAACCAAACTATAGACTGAATGGATGAGAAATGACTACTTATAGTTCCGACTCTTCATTCCTTCATTCTTCCGACATTCAGTCTATAGTTTGGTTCGAGACCCGAGTGGTACTTACTAAAATAAATAGACTGTCGGAAAGTAATAATATTAAGCTTGTGAATAAATGAAGACTGATTGAATAATAATAAAAATATACATACTTTGAATATATACTAGCGACATCTATCGTACGATGATAACAATGATATAAATACTAGTTTCAACGCGAGTCGGTCTGGGCATAGCAATGGCGCAGTTCGCCGAGCGGTATGAATACCTGGGCATAGTTGGTTTCCAAGGTCCGCGGTTCGCATCCCGCTTCTGCCGTTATTTTTGTGCTTAGATTGACGTGTTGAAAAAAGAATTTTATGTATAGTATATGTATATTTAAGTAATAATAATATTGTCATATAGTCAATGATCTATTAAAGTAGATTTGAATATTGAAATAATAAAATAATATTCTAATAAAAATTAAAAAAAATCATACTTCTAATAATTATTGTTGTTAGACATTTTTTAATCACATATACAATATAAAACGAAAACAAACACTTAATTTGTTAAAAATTTACTCTTTGCCCGTAAATATTTTTTACGGTATATTTCCAAACAATGAAGATATTCCTGTTTGTGTTTTCTAACGAAATATTATTATTCTATACAACATTAGTTCTGAACAACTGTGCCGTGCTAAAAGCTCGTCATATCAAATTAATTCATAGTATTATTACGTTTCAGTCTCGATAAGGTAACCATCTTCACGATTTTTTCGGTATTTTTTTAAAATACATGCATGTCTTCTTCGTAGTATCAATCCGGAGGATTGGTTTGCAGCAACAGAATCTTGTATCTCGATCTCCATTCCTCTCGGTCCTCCGCAACCCTTTTCAGCTCACCATAAGCGCTACAGTTCATGTCCTCGAATACTTGCTGCAAATACTCCCGTCTAGGGCGCCGTTCTGCAGTAATGTTCGAACATTCCAGGTGGCATATCTTGTTGGCTGAAGGTTTTTCTTATTTGTCTTGGTTGTTTTGTCTCGAGCAGTCCCCACCCGGAGATCCGATTGGGGGACTATTTTATCTCCGGAAAATTTTACTTGAGATGCAATCATTTTTTTGCTGATACGTGGGATGTCTTTAAGACCTTTAATGTGGTATTTTCCCTTTTATTTTATCCCCTTTACATGCATGTAAGAGAATAAAATTATAATAAAGAAAAAGCACAAGATTCGAAATCGTTGAACTAGGTCAAAATTACTTCAAATTGAATAGATTACCAGATTAATGTGTTAGCGAGGTAAATTTAGGTACAAATATTACAATGTAATACAAATAAATAAATTTTTATTGTCTTTTACTGAATATTATTAAAAATAAGAAATATAAATTATTTTTAAATTCAAGTGATTAAATATGTCTTTTTAACTTATTTTCAACTTCTACCTGATGCCTTAGTGTCTAGTAAAATTTCAAATTATTAAATCAAAATATCTCAATATCTATCTATATATCTGCAACCTTAAGATGTTCATTTTTAGGTACAGAAACCTACCAGATAACCATTTCCTCATCTAGGGCTGTTGTCACAGGAGAACATATATGTGAATCGTTTTTGGTTCAACGAAGTTTCAACCTTTGCTGGATCATTACAGGTTTGTGTTAAAGGGGATTCGAAAAGTCTCGAATAATCCCCGTATTAAATGTAATTCAGGCTAACAGGCCCTCCATTTATAAAAAAATATATATTCCCATCCAATCACTATTCAACTTATTTGAATACTTTAAATATATTATATACATATGAACTAGTACTATATTTATTAAATATACATACGTAGTTATCAACAATGTATTTCTTACTGTAGAAAAGGTTATTCCCCAAAATATAACGAGTATTAAAAATATTTTTAAAAAATGTCACTGTTACTAGTAGCAAAAGGTAATAAGACGATATGAAAACATGGCCACAACAGACGAGCCTATCTTCAGACGTTTTGATAAACGGGTGCACATTATAAAGTTTAGTGAAAACATTACGCAAAGTTGGCAGGCCGAGATGCCTTGGCTTAATCTCCCATGAGATGCTGGATACACAATGGCCCACAAAAATTAATAACAAACACGCTAGGTAAAGTTCCCAAACTAAGGCACACAAATCACGAGGCCTTTGTAACCTCACCTAATAATAATAACATTCCTTCACAACGTCCCAAAACATTATTACATTCACCTCATAATAGAAAACCTCATCTTTGAACTTTATTCAGCATTCCATTGTAGAAGAAATCTGAAATATCCATTGTGGTGTATGATGAAAGTCATAACGTATTACGAGTATCTTGTTTTATTGAGTATATTTGTACACAGCAGTGATGTAATTTTTTTAAATAACTCTTACAGGCGCTAGAAAACGTAGAACTGTAAATTAATTTTAGATTGAGTTACACTTTCTTGCCCAATGTGTTTTGCAAATTACATAGTTCGGAGTTGAACTGATAGCCCAATGTCTACAAAATTTTATTATTATTATTACATAAATGGCCTTATTTTATTTCGTTTTAAAAATGCTATTGAAAAATCTACACAAGTGTTTGATGCTTAACAAGAAATGGTCAGGAGTGTATACTTATTTTGGTACAAAATTATAGTTTTAAAATAAATCAATATTTTTATATTACCTTGATTTATCATGGATAACGCTGAGCACAGTTTATACAATTGGTGGAATACTATTGTTTCGCCTTCAATATTTTTTTTGTCTATTTTCCACGTATATAAATCCATCCATCAGTGGGCTCATACACGAAGAGAACTGTCAATAAAGAAAAAATATAACAATTTGGCTTTTTATGACAGATATTTTACATTTTTAGACCCAATGTTGTCATATTAACCATAATTGATTATAGTCATTATTTCAAATCATATAATATAAACATAGCTAAAAATGCTACGAAGACATTCAGTTAAAAAACAGTTTGCATTCAACTCACATGCCACTCAATTCTTGATATACTTGCATACAGAATTCTTCAGAAACACAAACAACTTCTCTCCACACAAAAGCTTCGTGACTTGTCTTGTTTAAAGAAAGACCCAGGCGAACAGCATCGAGACCTCATCCCTCTCATACGTTAGATGTTGGCGGACGCTGCCCTGTTTTACAAAACGGAATATTTGAACTAGAGCCTTCGAACACCTGCCGCATCCGGGTAGGTGATTTAATATGAAAGCAATATACTAGAGCGGGAGCTTTTTTCATTACCTGCAGCGTAATTTCAGACCAAAATTACTGCAAGTATTATACATACGCCGCCGTTCCAGTAGAATTTACATACGCAAACTAATTTTGAACCCTTCTGTGGCCTCTACTATACAATAAATAAATAAACCATAATAAATAATAAAACTTATATTACTATTATTCTTCAATCGATCCTAAGTTTTTTAACGTTTGTTTAATATGAGATGGAAAAAACTTGAACATATTGTAATCAAAACTACTAGTAAGTCCACCATATCTATGATCCTCACTTTACGTACAGAGTGCCATAACCCTAAGCTTTGAGAGTGTTTACTTTTTGCCATTTTTAACACCTTTTCATGGCGTTAATAGCCTATAGAATTTATTAGAAAGCAATTGTAGTTCTCTATTTTGATATCTGGAGATCGTGTTAAATGTTCGGCTTTTATGAATTATTCAACATCCAAACGGCAATCCATTCAAGTACAATTCACGTTCAACGTTTCCTAACCTCAGTAATTGAAAGAAAGTAATATTTGAACAATACATTTTGTATTAAAAATTTGATTTACACATACAAATTCACGGCAAACAACTTATAAGACATTTTAATTATCAATATTGGTGGAAAATAAACGCCAAACGCTGAGATTCGAACTACTAACTCTTTCAAACATGTTGATTTCATGACTCAATGCTGCTTCGCGACTAATTTCTCCGCACACTGAGTCGAGAAATGAGCACAAATTGTTTTATTGATAATTTTTATTGATAAATGGCGCTTGTTATAAGCTGTATTAAATGTTACATAAAATGATTTTTTCAGTAGATTTGTATGTGTTGATATCCTCCTCTCAAAGTTCAATATCGATTGACTGGATGACAGGATGCAGGATCAGGTTCACAATATAAAGAACTTGTATTTGTTTCACAATTCGCGTTTATTTGTCAAGCACTTGCTTTTTCGTCACCACTCATGCTTAAAGGCGTTCGCCATAACGAGCGAGCGAGCGTGAGACAACTGACGGCGCGCTCTGACATTTGGTGCCGCCAATAGTTGCGGCAGACAAGCGAATCAAAGATTACATTGGCCAATATGAAATAGACTAACTGTCATAACAAATAAAATGGCGCATGCAAACGCCGTGCAACATTATACAATTAAAACTAATATTAGATGTGCATATCAGGCGAGCGAACAAAAATAAGAGACAAAAGATCGTTCTTCGAGGCATTACGGCAACAGCCTAAAGAAGCTAATATCAATCTGATATCAGTGTGTATTAAATATTGGTAAGAATTTTGAATGATTCTAAGATATTACAATATTATATATTAACATCCTCATCTCTCAAAAAGAAGAGTTATTACATAGCGTGAGGGCAGGATCAGAAGCATGTCAGCAGACAAAGACTTTCTTTTAGAAGCACAGATTATATTTACGTAAAAAACATTACAAGTTTGTGACCACGTGGTATGACATGTCACGCGGCTGCAACCCGGACCTTGCTTCACCAAGGTTGGGGACCAACTGCCGGCCGTCGGCACTACCGTTGCCCGTGTTCGGTCACCAGCGCCGCCAGTGGCAAAACTATGTAACTAGTCCTAATGTTGCCGTACATAAACGTATGGCAAGCGACAAAAATACGAGACGAAAGATTGTCTATCGAGGTTTTTGGTACCAGTTAGCAAGGCCTACATCGTGCTGATGTCAATAAAAACTGAAAGTGATGGAATAGAGAGAATTCTGGCATTATGCACTTAAATTAAGACGTAATTTAAATATTTAATGGTTTCACCATAAATTTATAATCGTTCGCCGTTTTATATAGTACAATGAAAAATTAGAGTTGCATTAAGTGCGCACAAATTGAGTTGCAGGCAATCACAAAGGACCGGAGCGGCACTTGAAAACGCTAAAGTACAATGTCGTCCATTAAATGCTCCCAGTTATTTGCATAATCACTCAATCGCCTCCGAGCCCGTGCCCCCATAGGCCCATCGGCTCTTACCCCAAATCAGAGATCTCTAACCAGCTTTCAACGATTCCTAATTGTGAACAAAACCCTTCATAATGCAAGCAAACTTGCCTAGAGGAATTATCCTAGAATGCAATCGCTTATAAAGACAACATTTCATTGATTGGATCCCTTAACCTTTTCGTTACCGTTCGGTGGAATACAAATTATACTGTCAAAACGGCGTAAATTTTTCGAACCATTTTTTTTGCTTAAAAATAGTATTTGAAGCATAAATGCACTTATCTGACATATTTTCATATATCCCATTGGTTCTTCTATCCTTTAGCTATCAGATGATGCATAAAAAAATATTATATCTAACAAAAGTTCATTATCTAACTCCATACATGTATTGGCATTGACACATGTGGCTTACAGAAAAATCGCTACTGTGACCAAACATAACGATATTTATTTACATGTTTTACAGATTCCTGTAAATAATACATATAGGTTGATTAAGGGAATGACTTCACTTCCAATTTCCAAACGTAGATGTCATATTGAGTACTAAAAGTAGCAAAACGATATATCACCTCAACCGATGTCAACGGTCGGAGAATCTTTGACGGCATATGCCGACAACCGATGCGAAAGGGTTAATATAAATTTATCATTTAAATTAATACGTAATGCTTAAATAAAACACCTTTTAATACACTTCTGGTAGCAGTAAAACTGATATATCACACACAAAATAAATATTATATCTTATTAATATAATTTGCTTTTAGACAAACTTTGTCCCATAAACAATAAGTCTTCTTAAAAATTAAAGAACCCTGAATATAAACTCGATTATGCCACAAAATAAACATTCCGTATTTGTTTTTTTTATGTAAGGACATACAGGAGAATACCGACAGATGGTGATAGTAATTCTGAAGTCTCATATGTAGAAATCTATAATGCTTACCATGGTGCAAGCGCTGCCTGTGGAGTGTTGATCCGCCAACGTCAATGACTACAGCCCAAGATTCACGCATCATCCATTATTATTAAAGGAATTTTCTATAAATGAGTGGTCTACACGGGATGACTTTCGTCTACCACCAATTTTAATTACTAGGCTGACTGGCATTTTACGGGTGAGCGATCAAATTCACATCAACTGGGGGTATTTTAGAGCTCTGAAATCGATTAAAAATCTTTTTTTTTTAATCTCCATCGGGGATCGAACCCACAACCTTTGGTTTTCAAAGCTTTGACCTTTGAGCTATACCTGCCGGCGAATATATTTGTAAATGTAACAGATATCATTAAAAAATGTCAATCCCCGTGGAATTCACATATGAGATTTCTCCAATACAATTTATTAATATGGTTTTCAAACATTTTTTTTTATGATTTCTCTCTTCCCATATTCGTTCTATGTCTCATCATATGATAAACTTATACATATTATCACTATAAATTTCTTCCACACAGTTGTATAAGTATCTTTCGTCCATGCATTGTCTCAAAACATCTCTGCACCCAGATATACACCTAGGAGCATACATGTTTTCCGACGGCCTCCAGAACAGACGCAGTTGAAATATCCGATACTGTGTTAATCACAATTTACTAAAGAAGATTGTATAATTAGTCTGACACTCCTGAAGACTGGACAAAACAGCCTCTCAAGTCTTAAGAGACTGTTTAACTAAATTTTAAGATTTTAAAGTATCAAAAAATATTTTGTGTCATCTATATTGTAATCCTTTTTAAAAAAAAAACAATGTTTCTCTTATATGGTTTAAAATATTTAATATTTTTCATATATTAAAATTTGCAAGCTCTTCGGTTAATGGTTCTCCATCTGCGTCGCAGAACATGGGGGTTGATCTTCCTCACCTAAAGAACCCACTCAAACAATGAGGTAAACATTTCCACTGGGGCACGCGGCGAATACAATCGATGTCTGATGTGGCAGAGGGCTGGGAGGCTCGTGATGAGGAGTACGGGGCGAAGAACCGCCTTTGAAGCCTCCCTAGCAGAACTCACGGGGATGAACGTCGATACCTGTTTGATCTTGGGCATAAAGGTAATTAATGCATTATTATTATTACATAATTAATTATACAAGACTTTAAATTCAATGGCAGTATACTAATAAATTTCAGTAGATACACGTTATTATATATAGAAGTATATAATATATTCTTTAAAGAAACACGTTACGAATATCAAATGCATTTTTATTGAAAATTCACTAGCTTTATCTATATATATAAAAATCAATGTCTGTCTGTCTGTCTGTCTATCTGTGTGTCTTTGATGCATCCCGTTACCATTAACCCGATTGCGATAATACTTTGTCGAATTATTGCTGATACTAAAAAGAAAAAGATAGGATACTCAAAATTTGATTTAATTACAAAAATTAATTGAATATTTACGTAAAACATGTTTTCATAAAAGACTTTTGTAATACAGAACGGCCAATTTAGAACATTGTGTTTCCTTAGCAACGCCGTAAACAAAAATTCATTGACCTGAAGTTATTTTAAGTAGGTAATTTTAGTAGGTATTTTAAGTAGGTATTAACGTAAGGTACTGAATATTTTGAAACAAAATTCGATTTTCGAATAAACTATTTCAATATTTGAATTTTTGATGACTTTTTTGTTTATCGAATTAAAATAAATATAACGTATTAATTGTGTGTGATATACAGTAGAAAGAGTTAATTTTGGAATTCTAATTGCTGGTCGGCTTCGGATAGTATTATATCATAATTTAATAATTAATTTTAAGTACAAAATTAATAAATTAAAAATATTTAGTTTTGATTCACAATTTATTTTAATGTTTACATGTTTCGGCCTTCCTGAAGAACATCTTCAATAATGAAAAAAATAAAAACAGGCCGTGGCTTATATAGGTATGGACAAGAACCTATATTAATACACACATATTTACAGGTTGTATATGTGTGCGGGTACAACAATTGAAAAAGGTTATTTTAAAAATAAATTGGTATGTGATTAGTCTTAATGTATTGAGATATTTTTTTTATTATTTTTTATGTAAACACATACAGGAGAATACCGACAGATGGTGATAGTAATTTTTTATCTCATCTGTGGAATTCTATGACGCTTACCATGGTGCATATGGCTAAACGCTGCGTGTGGAGTGTTGATCCGCCAACGTCATAGACTACAGCCCGAGATTCACGCATCATCCTTTATTATTACAGGAATCTACTATGAATGGGTGGTCTTCACGGGATGACTTTTGTCTACCACCAATTTTAATTGATAGGCTTTGACTGAAATTTTACGGGTGATGGATCAAATTTACACCAACCGGGGTATTTAAGAGCTCAGAAATCGATTAAAAACCTTTTTTTTTTTAATCTCCATCGGGGATCGAACCCACGACCTTTGGCTTGCAAATCAAACAATGGTAACATTGAGCTATGACAGCCAGCATTATACAATAATATTTTTTTTGCTTTCAATTTAAAAAGATATTATGAAATACTATGTATTATATTTTTTAATTATAATTAATTCTTAAATTATAATTATTTCAACAAGTATTGTCAGTTGATAACCTTAAGGTTAGTATTATATCAATCAATTTATTTTTATTTTTCAAAAGTGAATTTCAAAACGTAACATTCACTGTGAAATCAATTATGCCACCCAAACGAAAAGCAATAGGTCAAGAGTACAACTCAAGCACGAATGAAAAGGGCATCTCGAGCTTCAGAATCAGTCGAGCAAAGGAGAGCAAGATTGAAAACAGATCGAGTACACGCTGCTCAAACCCGTTCATCTGGACAGATGAGCAACGGGAAGCGAGATTAGAAACAGTTAGAGTACACACTGCTCAAGCCCGTTCACATGAAACAGATGAGCAACGGGAAGCAAGATTGGAAGCAGATCGAGTACGCGTAGATCATACCAGACGTACTCTGCATGCTGATTTAAATCATAGTGATTTCCATTACGATCCTAATTATGATTTCTATAGATACAGTCTGCACCCAGGTATTGTTATTGGACAAAATGATAAATTATGCGTGTATTGTAGTGCCTTTAAATTTAAAAATGAAACTCTAGGAATGTGCTGCACGAGTGGAAAATTGAAATTTACAGAATTAGATTCACCCCCCGAACCTTTATTAACGTTGGTATCGGGTGATACAAGTGAATCAAAACATTTCTAGACAAACATACGAAAGTACAATTCTTATCACTACCACTGCCGAACGCAAATCGTTCCTCATCGTACAAATGGTCATGTTTAGCAAGTCTCAGAAACGCATCGATCTTACGATGGATTACAATATCCGATTTTATTTTGGCAAGGAGAAGACGGATACCATTTCAACATCTCGTTGAGAAATCCACAAACAGATGAGGAAACGACTAAGAAAGTCAGTGCCATGAATTCTATCTATAACTATTCATATCGATTGCTGATTCATGAAAACGCTGAAAATCATATCCTAAAAGGTCGAAATTTGTTCTATCAATACATGTTCGCGAAACTAGAAACTGAACGACTCCTCTACATTTAATTAAATCAAACCAAGTTGCGTTCCGCAGAGTATATTCATTTACGCGATGCAGTTGTAAATGATGGCTGAAAAACAAAAAAACATTGTGTATCCAAAAGCACTCCAATAAATAAAAACACATACGGGCGCCACTGTCAAATTTAGGTAAGAACAACATAACCTAAGTTTATTGTTTCTAATTGGCTCTGGTCACGCCTCAAGTCCGACTTATCCAATCGGAAGGCGAGAGGCTACCGACGAGGCGTTTCCATAAAAACTTGCGGTTTCTTTTTTTTTTAGCGGCATTGCAACACTTTGGCCCCCAGGCTAAACAATGGCTCCTTGAAATGTTTGATGCCTGCATGATCGGCAGTCAAATCCCAAAAATATGGAGAAAGTCCAAGGTCATAGCCATTTTAAAGCCAGGGAAAAACCCTGATGATGCTAAAAGCTACCGCCCAATATCTTTACTATGCCATATATTTAAAATCTTCGAACGGATACTACTCAACCGACTCACCCCCTTTATCGAACCTAAAATGATACCCCAGCAGGCGGGCTTCCGACCCGGAAAGTCATGCACTGGGCAAGTACTAAACCTGACCCAACATATCGAAAACGGGTTCGAACTAAGGAAAGTGACCGGAGTGGTATTCGTCGACCTAACTGCTGCATACGATACAGTGTCGCACAGCACACTCCTCAGTTAATTGTACAGAATGACAGGTGACTTCTCGCTAGAGCAGATGATCGCGGCTATGCTGCATAACAGGAGATTCGCTGTGGATTTTCAGGGGAAAACCAGCCGATGGAGTAACCAAAAGAACGGCTTACCACAAGGCAGTCTACTTGCTCCTATACTATTTAATATATATTCAAACGACCAACCCACCCCTAAAGACACAAAATCTTTCATATATGCGGATGACTTAGGTTTGGCAGCACAAGCAGTAACGTTTGAAGAAGTTGAGGACATCCTAAGCCAGGGACTCAACGAGATGTCCCATTACTACGAAACCAACCATCTCAAACCTAACCCATCAAAGACACAAGTCTGCTGTTTCCACCTTAGAAACAGGGAAGTTAACAGAAAGCTTCGCGTCACGTGGGAAGGTAGAGTACTGGAACATAGCGACCATCCAAAATACCTCGGAGTCACTCTAGATCGCACCCTCACCTTCAGGCGTCATTGCAGCAACACCAAACAGAAAGTTGCAACAAGGAACAACCTCATCCGCAAACTGACCAACACTCACTGGGGAGCCCAACCACCCCTTCTTCGTACCTCAGCTTTAGCACTTTGTTTCTCAGCCGGAGAATATGCGGCACCAGTGTGGGGTCGATCAGCCCACTGTAATCAAGTGGATACTGCCCTGAATGATGCATGCAGAATCGTCACAGGCTGCCTCAAACCAACACCCATTTCTAAACTATACCCCTTGGCTGGTATCGCACCACCGAACATAAGACGCAAAGTCATAAGCGCCGAAGAAATGGGTAAGGCAATCAACCAACCGTCCCACTGCTTGTATAATCAGATACCCCCAACACCAAGATTGAAGTCTCGAAGCAGCTTTCTGAAATCCACACAACCTCTCACATCCGGCCCTGAAAATGAGAGACTCCAACTCTGGCAACAAATCGCACCAGAGGATTTCATTACTCCAAAGGAAGGCCTCCCAACTGGCAAGAGCCTTGACTGGCCGACCTGGAAATCCCTAAACAGATTAAGAACCGGAGTTGGTAGAACAAAGGACAACCTCGAGCGGTGGGGAATGCTTCGGCAGGGAGAGACACTATTGTGCGACTGTGGAGACCTGCAGACCGCCTCACACCTACGATGCTGCTCCATGTGCCCAACAAATTGCACATCTCAGGACCTTATGCTGGGCAACACACGAGCTATCGATGTTGCCAGATATTGGGAAAAAATAATTTGACGTCGCTGACACGAAGAAGAAGAAGTGGCATTGCAACGCATGCCGGGTACACGCTATTTGCTTATAATTATTGCTGTAATAGTGTTATACCTTATTGTTGTAAACAGGTGTTTTATACCTGAAGAAAAGTACCTACATTTCCATACACTGACATTTTAGTCATTGTACGTATTTATCGTAAAAATAATTAGACAGTTTAGGAGATAAAATTTATTCACAAGGAATGTCTAAATGTGAGGTACGTATTCATCAGTCAATGAATACGTACCTCACATTTAGTACGAAATAATAATTATAATAATAAATAATAAATAACTGATTTAACGTTCATAGATTTACAATGACAAATGGTCCAAATTACATGTAAAAAAATCGTCACTAAAAAACAACACTACACTATGTTCTAATAAGGATCAGATTTATCCATAAAAAAAAACACTTTAATCGTTGTATTTCGAAACAAAATGTATCAATGCAATACAAAACGAAACAAATTTCAAGTATCTATTTATTCAAACTGAATATGGTTTTGTGCTCTTTCTAGTAATTACTTTACGGAGTATGCTTTAAATAGTTAATCGAAATTTGTGAGAAGATCGGATGAGCAGCCCAAAGGTTTGATAGCCTGTACCATTTCTTCTTAAGAGACGGCTAAACTTAACAAGTTTCATGCAGTAAACATCAGGCTCCTAGTTTTGATCCGCATCAAAAAAAGATTAAACTTTGATGAATCAATTAGAACCATGCTTTCAATTTGAACCATGCTTTCAATTTGTTATTGTCGATGATTAAATCAAATAAATTATACAATAATTAATATAAAAAAATCACATTTTTTTTATTAAATTTAAACACATTTAATCATACTTCAATAAATGACGTATGCTTGTACATACTTCTACAAAGTATATCTTAGTTGCACCAATGGTGTTGATTGTCCTTTCAAGTAACACAGTGTTTTCATTTGTAACTTGTCACATGTAGTTGTTGTAATAACGTGTCTATTAACAAAGACATTAAATCATAATCGTTGACAATCATAAATTGAACAACCGATCTGAATCTTTATAAACTTTAATGAGACTCTCGGCCTTAAAACTTTTATCTTCACGCCGGGGACATAAATTAATTTTAAGCATCTTTCCCACTGACATTAAACACGGCAATAACGAATGTTAATATCAAAAGTTTTATTGCATCAAACTATTTATATGAGCGATGAATCATCCGGGTAATTAACATTAATGATGCTTATTCTTGGAATCTCCCCCCCCACCTTTGGATTTTAAATGGCGCCGTAATTAAAATAAAATATCATTGTCATCAACGTTTACTTAACATCCTACGGTATGTTGCCTATCACCATCTTGTTTCGTTATTATCGTGTATCATAAATTATCTCCAACATTGGAAATGTATGTTTGGTGGGGCAATGCCCGAGAGTTGATATAGCTTTGATATTGGGGTAGGTTTTAGGCACCCCGTAACCACCCGGCACGTTTAAAGAAGTTACTACCAAGAAGGAACTCACCAAAGCAACCCACGACGCACTCCACCCTATGTTTGGGTACCAAAAGATAACTACACGGCTCAAATCAAAAAGAAGTTTCCTACAGTCGACAACGGAACTGGAGATACCTGAGGCCACCCTGCGGCTGAACATGTGGAGAAGCGCAACTGAGAGGAATACTTGAATTGCCCCGAAAGAGGACCTAGCCCCTGGACATGACCAAGGGTGGAATATATGGAGGTCCCTTAACAGACTTCGGACCGGAGTATGCAAGACGAGGACACAAATGAGGGCCTGGCAGTTTTACAGCGGACCGACTGAATGTGACTGCGGCGTGGAGCAGACCCTGTCACACCTTCTGGAGTGTGCGCTGTGCCCGAGTGGCTGCACCCAGGAAGACCTGATGATGGCCAAAAGTAACGCCATCGACGTCGCCCACTTCTGGGCAGACAGGATCTAACCCTGTTGTTTCCGACACGATTATATATATTGGAAATGTAGTAGAAATATTTAAGCACAAATATATTCTGGAACTAATAAACAAACTAGTTATTATTTTGATTTGTTCAATTTTTTCAATCGATAATTATTTTTATTTTAAATTATTGTTGCTTATATTTTCACGAAAGAAATCATACACAAAAGCAAGTTTACAAGTATGTAAAATGCAGTTTGTAATATTTTTCATATAAACACGGTTAATTAATGTATGTTATTACGTTAACGTTCTGTGTTAATTTTATCCCCTGATTTTCCACTTCATGAAACATTAATTTCGTATTTTAATACAAAATCAGCTGAACAAGGTGATTAATATGCTTTTATTGTACAATTTGATTGACAATGCAACCCATCACTTGTAAGGGTTAGCGGACAGTGCTATCCAGAACAAAATAAATTTATATTGCTTATTATGTATCTTAAGACATGATAAAGGAATTAAAAATAATTTTATAAATAAGCCTAGCAGTCTTTTAAATATACGTATTGTATTTATGCGCTATGTTATGAAATAAAATTTTACTGCACTCAATTGATCATATCTCAATGTTTTTATTTATCCTAGAAAAAAGTTATTATTCTAATCCCATCCTTCACATGGTCTCCTAAAAATTTTGATATTTTTAATCACAGTTTGGTGGTATTTTCTTGTATGTGTTTACATAAAAAATATTGCTCGGAATAATGATATCTAAAAATAAGTTTCACGTGAAAAAAAGTATGTGCTGACATTTGCCAATATCCCATTATGGATCTAAGAGTTGTTGTTACCATGAGAAAACCTGTCACTTGAAAATCACTGCCGTTTAGTAAAATGGAGTTGGTGGTCGGAGGGGCGGGCGCGGGAAGGGCGCGGGCGGAAACCGTTCCCTGAGGTTTTAATGGGAAAATGTCAACTGTTGATATTTTGACACGTGATTTAATCCATAGGCATTTGCGGGGGTGGAGTGGAGGGGCGGGGGAAGGCTTTCACAAAATCCAATCACACCTTGGAGGAAATGACGTAATTTAGCAAAACAACGATATTGTTATTTAAAAATTACCCCACGGTGAGCTTTTATAACGAAAAATGCTTTATTTTATTCAATAATGCAATGAGTGGCTTACGATCTTTTTTTAAAAATTAAATTCATGTATTACTAAAATACATTTAAAAAAACACAACAATTATATAATATTAAGTTTTATTCCATATCTTCTTCTCCGTATCAGCAAAATTAAATATATCCAAATTCTATATAGCTTCAACTTTTTCTCTTATGTTATGTGTCTAACATAAGGTCTTGGGAGAAAAAGCTAGTCAGATACATATGACAGATACTTAGATGTAATGCAGTCTGAAGGTGTAACAATCTATGTCATTATGTAACAAATATCTTTCTAATGCAGGTCTTCGAAACGAAATAGTTAAGACTCTTAATAAGAAGAATATTATTTCACGAGATCATTGCTCTATGCCACGATGCTCAGTCATAAGTACTTGTACAACAAAGTTTTTAATTCCTTATATTTTTACGTTTTGTTGATTAGAAGAAATACTAAAGATAACATTAATATAATTGTATTATAGTTACCTAGTGGTAGCCGGGTGGTTACGGGGTACCTAAAACCTACCAAACATACGGTGAGAAGTCACCACCAAGAAGGAGCTCTCTAAAGCAACCCACGACACACTCAACCCTATATTTGGGTATCAAAAGAAAACCACACGGCTCAAATCAAGAAGAAGTTTCCTACAGTCGACAACGGAACTGGTGATACCTGAAGCCACCCTGCGGCTGAACATCTGGAGAAGCGCAACTGAGGGGAATACTTGGATTAAAAGAGGACCTAACCCCTGGACACGACCAGGGGTGGAATATATGAAGGTCCCTTAACAGATTTCAGACCAGAGAATGCAAGACGAGGACACAAATGAAAGCTTGGCAGTTTTACAGCGGACCGACCGAATGTGACTGCGGCTTAGAACAGACCCTGACACACTGAGAAGCTGCACCCAAGAAGACCTGATGATGGCCGGGAGTAACGCCATCGACGTCACCTACTTCTGGGCAGACAGTATCTGACTCTGTTGCTTCCGACACGATTATATATATAGTTACGTAAAATAAGTCTCATAGTAACCAATTTATAGAGTAAGTATTCAAACATTGTGCTCAATAAATATATATAATATATTGATAAACTCACCGGGTATTAATAGAGTAATCAAATATTACAATAAAAATAGAAAGTGTATGAAATGTATGAAATATTTCTTCCGGAACATATTTGTTTGGGAGTCGCTTGATGTGGCGCCGAGATGCGACGCCCGAATGAATATTCATACAGGAATATACGAAATGGGAGATTTTTCCGAGAAATATCACACATATATATTTGACAAAATGTCATATTTCATATAAGCTGTCGTAAACTGCGAACGAGAAGCGAGTAAATCCGTAATAACGAGGTCGGCCCACTACCCTGACCCTACAAGGCAGGACTGTACCTCAGTGTATTCTGAACTGTTGATATTTCACGTATTTTCTGAAATATATTATGGTTGCAGGTGTTCTAAGAAAAATATTATTAATGTCCCTAAATAAATTCTTAGTTATGAGATTAAGATTTAAACAAATATTCTATATCAGAACTCAGCAATAATATACTAAAAAATTGGAATAAGTTAGTTTGTCCCCAAATAAACTGTCAATTTCTTTCAACGAAAATAAGTGTCTGCTTTGTTATATATAAGTATGATCATTGTCTTAGGTTGTTACAAGGTCGTAAACCCTGGAGAAGTCCCCTGCAATGGCGGTCGAAGTATTGGTACGAAAGAATTCGCCACACACGGCTAAACCCAAAAACCAAAAACTAAGAAACCCTGTTCCCACATTAAAAGTTTCTCACAATTAAGCAAGGTTCAAAACCTTTAATTACATAAAAAAAAATACGAAAGTTAAATAAAATAATTCGTTTGAACGATAAATCCAGAGAAAACCAATATCTAAAACCGTTATTACTGAATATATTACATAAGCTTTTTGTGTCATATTCTAAAATAATAAAAACTGTTATTTTAGTTTTCCTTAGATTCTTGCCATCCAGTATCATATTTAGCCTTGATATAACCTAGATGCCTCTCTGATCTCCATAAAACTAGCCCAAGCCATTGCCGAACGCCTGGGAACTTTACGATCACCAGAGAACCAACAAATATTGTCATTAAGCAAACGTGCGTAGCCTAGTCTCTGTGATAGGGATGTCAAACCTTAAACAGATCATTTTTCATCATTTAAAGTGTAAAGAGTAAACAAATTTAATAAAATTAAAAAAACGTTTAGTGCATATTTTTAACCAAGGGATAAAGAAATCTCAGTATCAGTTTTTTCATTCTGCCAACGACCTTCATCGCCTGATTCTAGGTATGCTTTGAATACTGAAGCTCCTTCGAATACTTTTTGTAGCTAAATTTTTAAGCATGTATGTATTTCATTTTAGAATTTAAATACTTTTATTTAGTCAATTTGTATACCTATTCAATTTATTTTTTAAAAAAAATGCCTTACAGAAACATTACAAATTTGAACAACTCAATTCATTTCTGAAGTACAATAAGTATTAATCCTAAAATTAAAAATACAATGTATACAAAAATAGGTACTTATGATTAAGTACTAAGAACAAAGTAATAAAGACAAGCAACAGAAGGTCCCGATGCTCATCAAACAGATGACGCCAACAAATTATTCCTCCAACGAAAGTCGTGGAGTTCATGTCTGTATTGGGCCTCTCTTACGTAAAATATATCAACATCCAAGGCGATTTGGTTAAACAGTCTGATCCTTCTCCCAAAAGGCATAGTCTCTGGCAAGTTAATGTAACTCTTTGGGAGAGCGAAGAATCTTTCATTATCCATGCCATATCTCTAAAATGTGGTTACTAAAAATTACCGCCACATAGTTATATCAAATGTCCTGATGAGCTGAATGAGCCCGAAAGCCTGGACGCTTCGATTTTAATTTGTAGATAAATCCATTGAAGAACATACGGTTACTAATTCTAATTATACACCATTTTATTTTGCTGCCAAAAATAATCGTACAAATATGTCTTAGATCTTAACAGCTATTTTTTTTTAAGTCTCTTCACTTTAGAGGGTAGTCAAAAACATTACTACACCTTTCTGAACAATTGTGGCCACCACATAAAAGTGCTAGAGAGAAAGCGTAAATGATATTAGAATCGCATTCACGATTAAAAAAGAGATTGAGATGAAAGATAGATTCTCTCACCAAAATGTTACGAGCGAAAATGGTAAATGCGTGTTTTTTTAGTGTTAGGTCCAAGGCTTCTTCGAAGTATCAATCCGGTTTGCAGCAAGAAAATCATTCATCTCGATCTCCACTCCTCTCAAACCTCTACAATCCTCTTCAGCTCAGCATAAGAGCTACAACTCATGTCCTAGAACACTTGCTGCAAATACTCCAGTCTAGGGCATCCTCTGCAGTTTTTACTGTCAACCATCCCTTCCACAATGTCATGAAGAAGACCATCGTGGCGCAAGATGTGACTGATCTATCGAGCTCGCCTCTCTGAGATGGTTCTTACTAGGTGCCTATCTTCCTTGATTATGCTGAGAACCTCATCAGGTCCAAGGCACTTTCCTCGAATTGCATCGAAAAGAAACTTTACTGAATATTGGAAGACAATTTATGGCAGCTATATGACCCAGCTAGTGTCAATGTGTGACAGCCCTGATTATTAAATTACCCAAAGTCAACAAGCAATATATTTGTTATTACATACATAAATATTTCCTCTTTTCCTATCTAGTGTATCGCCAAATTGTGTTGACGCTGGCCTTTTACAATTTTTGATGATCTCCAGACTGTGTTCCATACAAACTGAGCAAACGATCCCTAGCAATTAATACTGATCAGTTATTATTTATAGGCAAAATCCGTGCAGTTGCTAGGCAACGCAGATAATGAACGCACTGCGGTGAAATGTATGAAAATAATGAGCTTTTAATAATGCGTGCGAAACAATAATTTATATCCATGGGTTTACAGAAACTCTTTCACAATTCATAAATTTATTATTTGTTAAACAAATATTCAAATTAAAATACTTATAATTATCATATTTATACTGAATTCATTTAAATAAAACGTTATTTTGTTATAATTATTTTTAAATAAGGTTTTGGTTTTATATGTATGGTTTAATATATTCATTCAAAGGTTCATTTTGGGTGGCTCCAATACCTGAAAAGATAAGGGAAAACCGCCTAAGATTGTATGGGCATGTGACACGGAGAGGTGAGGACCACATGATAAAGAGAGCCCTCAACATACTCACGCTGAGAAGAAGACCTGGAAGACCACAGGCAACATGGACTGCAACTGTAAACAAGGATCTGAAAACTCTGCATTTGACCGAGAATGTAACGAAGGACAGACAGACATGGTGAATGTACACAAGGAGAGCTGACCCCAGATGATGGGAAATGGTGAGGCTAAAGAGTATGGCTTAATATACTAATTGAACAATTTACTTTAAATCTTTGATTATGCGTGGACATTTTAGCATAAAAATGTTCTTAAAAATGCAAATTTACCTTGCCCTTGATCATCCAACACCTTTTTATCCCCATTGTTTATATAAAGGTTTTAAAAGCAGTTGCTCGATAACAATATTAAGATTACAATGGCTTGACTTCGTAAGGAATGATGATGTAAGCGGACACAACAGTCTTCAATTATTTATTCAGTCAAAAGACGAAGATACTCGTTGAACTGACTGACTAATTAATACATAATCTTAGTTATGTTACAAACGAGCATAAATTGCAATAACTGTTTCTTAAGGATACCGTCCTCTCAAAATCTTGAAGGGCCGGCGCGAATCATACATAAAATGCACTCGGCATAGCTCTGGGAAGAAGAACTGACATAGTATTAGACAAGGACCATGGCGGCTGATAGAGAGACTCTTATACTGAAGTTTGTACTATCATCGTCATTGAGAATTGACGTATATTAAGAAAGTTCTAATTTTTCTACTTAGATTTTAAATCAATATATACTTAACTTACATTTCATTTTTTATATCATTTATTATTAAGTGTTTTTATCGATATATGTACCTTTTTTCATTATTGCCTAACCATATATATCTTACACATTATAAGTTACATAAATTTGTTACCTTACTAGTCGAAGCACTCAGCTACTCATTCCAAAAAACTTAGAATATTCCTTGCCCACTTAATAGAAAGTGGCTCTTATACGAACATTAGGAATAAGTTGGTTAGCTGTTTTCATGGTGCATCGGCTTTGTATCTAAATATCTGAATAAACGACCGAGTGGTCCTAATTGAAGTTTATAATTGTACTAACCGTCAACAAGCACCCCGGTAATAGGAGAGAGCAGTGGCGTAAAAATTCAAACAAGCCGCATAAATGATGCGTCATAAAACCGCACACGACAAAAATTAACTGTGAAAGGGAATACATTACATGTATTCTTGTTTTTCGCTCTGAGTAAGAAATAGTATGGAATAAAATCTTTATCAATATTATTTGCACCTATTATTCAATAAGCTCGCGTGATTATTTATATCTCAGCGATCGTCTTGATGAAAAAGAAACTAAGCTTTAAAATAGTTTGCGTTTTTCTATTACAGAAGTATTGGCATTACGTTTCATCTCTACAGGAACTTCCATTTAAAACCATCTAATACTTCTGCCCTTTTTCTTATACTCGATTCTTTTCATTTTCGGTTTACATATTTCTGCAAAGGCATATAACCATAAGTCTGGAAGCAATATTAATTGTGATGTGAGTTTTAGAGACTGGTAAGAGGGTCCAAAAATAGTAAAGAAACAAAAACAGAGTCTACGGTGAGACTTATTGGGCAAAAAAGTAATAGTCAAAATGTCAGATTACCAAGTATTTTCATCATACTCCATACATGATGATTTCTATCTACCACCAATTTTGAATACTATGCAATGAGAAGCATTTTTTTACGGAAGTGATATCAAATTTACACCAGCTGGAGAGTGTAGAAATTTATTGTTTTTTTTTTAACTTTCAATCTTCGTCAGGGATCGATCTCACGACCTTCGGAATAGTGAGTAAACGCTCTACTTAAGCTATACCCACCGGTCAATAGTTATATATAATTTACTTGATAATAAATACCCTAAGATATTATAGCTATAATCTATAGGCTTTTACTAAGTGATGCTAGCAATTTTTGAGGATATCTTTGGGTTAAATGTGTAGTGTAGTTACATTTCTTTCGATACGACACTGAACAATAGAACAGAGCGTCCCTCCACATCCCTCCCGGCCCTCCGCTCGTGCCAGAGGGGCGATTGAGGCAATTTATCGGACAACCCTCCCACACTCTCCCGCTAACCCTCCCACTCTCCTACTATCCCACTCTCCCGCGTTGCATTTCCCAACTAACGCTCAGGAAAAAAACTTTGCTAATATTAAATTTAATGAAGCGCCGACGGAGCGTTTGAAGACCTTTTCTGTAAAAATGTATAGCAATGTAATGCAATTTAATTAAATTATTTCATTTTTTATAGTGAAAGATACAAAATGCTTACCAAGCAAAGAAAACTCGTACTGCGATGGCAGTTAAAATTGAATCTACTTTATGAGAATTTAAAGTGCTCAATATAATGTCAATTACTAAGTTGCATTATAAACGGTAGTCTTGAAGAGTTGTTATTAATTATTTTTCCAAATAAATGTAAAATAACATTATTTTACTTGCCTTATTATTTGAAATGCCTTATAAAACATTAATGCATATTATTATCACATGTGCAAACTTCTTTAAAATTATTTTTAACCTTCTTGCTTCTGACATGAACTATAAAAGCAAGAAAATAGACGTAATAAATTCATTCAAAATAAGGTGGAAGAAAAAATCCTAAGAAATAATATCAAAGCACAAAAAAATACCCATTATTATTTACATAAGAATAAAATATTCGGAAAAGATTACCAACAAAATATCTCCAACATGTTCAGTACATCGGCTATTAATATAGGGTAATATAATAGAATGAAGAGAATGCAATTGATATCAACATTTTCAGGTAGACGAGGCAGGAAAAGACTACACAGTAGTTAGTAAGACTAACTTAAAAGTGCTACTCTATCACAACACGATTCAATCCACTCTAACGATGAAAAATAAAACTAAAACGAGTAAATAAGGAGCTGATATCAATAAGTTGCTTCCCAATCTACAGCATTGAGATCTAAATGACGAAAAAAAAATCGTTTGAAACACGGTATTTTTTATACACATTATTCCCTAGGGTAGTTACAAATTTCCAACAAGTCAAACCAAGATCAATTTTTGTAAATATCTGTATTTTGTAAATTATAAGATACTCTTTATCTCATTGCAATGATCATCTACTGTGTATACGTTTAAGTATGAGTATGCAGCTTGATATATCTCGTACTTGTGCAATTTAGTATACCTTTCTTACCTCAGGATTGATGGAATGCCTTCTGGCGGACAACTTTGCTTATGTGCGTATGGCTTTAATGAGGGCAGGTTGTCTTAATGGACATCAATCATACCACGCTGGCAAATACAAGAACTGCAAATATCGATCGATAATATATTCAGCAAACCAAGTTGAGTCATAATAACTAGAAAGTAAGCGAATGGTATACCTTAAATACAAACCATTAACTGTGAGTCCTGTCAAATAAACACATCGCAGTCATTCTAGAGGATTCAAGTCTGTTTTGTAGATGAAAAAACGAAATCTTTTAATTACCGCTGCCGGTGGTCATAGCACAATGGTAAAGCGTTTGTTTTGCAAGCCAAAGGTCGTGGGTTCGATCCCCGACGGAGATATTAAAAAAAAAGGATTTTTAATCGATTTCTGAGTTGCAAAATACTACCCCGGTCGGTGTGAATTTGATCCATCACCCGTAAAATGTCAGTCATAGCCTATCAATTAAAATTGGTGGTAGACGAAAGTCGTCCCGTGAAGACCACCCATTCATAGTAGATTCCTGTAATAATAAAGGATGATGCGTGAATCTCGGGCTGTAGTCTATGACGTTGGCGGATCAACACTCCACATGCAGCGTTTAGCCATATACACCATGGTAAGCGTCATAGAATTCCACAGATGAGACTTCAAGAAAATTACTATCACCATCTGTCGGTATTCTCCTGTATGTGTTTACATAAAAAAGAAAAAAAAAATTACGATTAGAATTTATTAAAATTAAAAACTACGCAGATACCTGAGAACCGCTTCTTCCAACTCTTCTCTATCGCCTCGTATTTAATTTTCTTTTAAAGTCAGTTATATACATAAACTGAAGATACACTACAATGATAAAGTGTTTCAATCGCTTTTCAGGACACTAAAAAATCCGATGCTTGAAGAGACTATGGGTAAAGGCCAGGTACATTTTGGAATCAAGTCATACAAAATTAAAAACTGCAAATGCCGATCGATAATAATGTCAACAAACTCGGTACAGTCATAGTTGCATAATATTTGCTTAGTAATGCGATCCCCCTATCCACTCTATGAAGGTAACTCATCGACTAGCTTTGGTCAACAAAGCTCGAGCTAATAAAATATTTAAATAGGCCTAAGGCTCCCTCTACAGTCTACACTTGTATAATTCTACGAAAACTACTAAAATTCGAAATGCATATATATGCGTATATGCACTATTAATTCTTTTAAAAGCAATAGTGTTGATATTCAATCCATCAATACTTGCATGTTTATTTGAATGACATATTTATTGTATGCAAGTAATTAAGTATTATTTTAAATACAACACAATAAAATCTTATTATTAATAAAATATCACACAAATTTTATTTGTATATTCAACTAGTGGACTTATTTCCTTACCAACATAATATAAACAATTTTATTTAGTTCAAATCAGAAATTTTAATGAGTTATAAGATATTTTAATTAACCGGGTAATGAGCAAGTATATAAATACATGAAGCGGCACAAAAATCTTTTTCAGCATTTTTTGCTGCTCCCTGTATTATTGTGCATTGAAATGATTTTAGAATCCTCAAATTTAAACTATACATTGTGATACTCGTACAAATAAAATATTTATTGAAATTTAAAAAATATTTTCATAAAAACTAATAACAAATTAATCATACAGCATCTATGGAAAAAAAATCAGAACATTACAAAATACCTCTTTGTCTTGCGAGATGAATATATATATACATATGCGTTACACTTTCATTTTTTGTTAAATTGAATTTGTGAATATCCTTAACAAATATGATAATTAAACAACGTTTATTAACTCTTTCATTACGGCTCGGTGGAATACAAATTATACTGTCAATTATAAAACTAGTATTTGAAGCATAAATGTACTTATCTGGTCTATTTTCATTTATCACATTGGTTCTTGTATCCTTCAGCTATCAGATGATACATAAAAAACTATTCTATTAAAGAAAGCAGCAAAACGATATATTACGGCTACCGATGTCAACGGTAGGGAAATCTTACACGGCATATATCGAGTACCGATGTGACCATGTTGAAGAATATTTTAATTGTGATAATATACTATTCACAAAAATTGTTGTACCACATCTTTGTATTGTTTTAAGCGCATTTAAGTATAATTACTAAATCCCTTATGGATTGACTATTATTGTCCTCTTAACCGTTCTAGTGTAATTTATTGGTCGAATACAGTTAATCATAATTAAAACACTCATATATTCATAATAGCGGTACCATCCACAGTTAGTATGGACAAATTACGAACAATTTGTATTATTAAAATGATTGGTATGGGATTGTGAGAGGAAGGGCTTTTTAAATGAAAGCGAATGACAATGTTTTATTTCGTGACGGACCCTTTATTTTCTGATGTTAAAAACGTCACGCGTTTGATTAATGTGATACAGTAAGTAATTACCTAGATAGATAAAATGGAGGCACTTCTTATATAATAGCGCCTTTTGTGTTCCAAATGCAATGAGAAAATGAGTTAGTTTTGAGGATTACTATGTTTTGAAATATCTCATCACTTTTTTCGTAATATATCTTGTTTTGTTGTACACACAAAGTATTTTTATCTTCAATACTGCTATAATAATAATAATAATAATAAAGTTTTTATTCCAGCAGGATTGGGTGGGTAGTGCAATACCCAATCTGCCATATTTTTAAATACCTAGCATTGAACAAAGATTTAATTAAGTGAAGATAAAATAAAAATTAAAATAAAATAAAATAGTATTTCATGGTGGTTGCTGCACCATCTCCATCCATCGATGGCTCAGGGAGGAGTTGAGTCATTCAGAAGCAGCCAGGATGATGATGTTGTTGGACCTCCTTATCCTGCTCCAGAAGCCGGCAACACGGTGTCGCAATAATGCTGGAAATGAATGGACTCCGCCCTCCACAAACATGTCAGATGCGCTACAAAATCTCGTTAGGTTGCTATAATAATATGATTCTTCAAAACATTATTTTGAACATAACTGTGTTGTATTAAAAATCCAAAAGTCTTTAAAGTAATTGTTATAATCAACTCTTTATCTTAGATTCATTCAGTCAGGTATGACACAGGGCATTTTTGCTACTCTATGTAAATTGAGGGTTTCAAGGTCCAAAACAGCAAGTATCGAGAAATTTACGGCTTACGAAATTCTATGTATTATTAATATTAATAAGTAATGCTTACGCATCGATACGGAGCATTGACCTTTCCAATAATCTGCCACTCTATGTGAATTGAAGGGATTAAATCCAAAAACGGTATCGAGGACATTCAATGTAATTATATTACTTTTATAAATGCTTACTCATATTGTAAAATATGGTACAAAAAGGGGTCCCGTATCAAATAAATGAGTATAAACTCAAATCCGGGCTTTGGATTTATCCTCAGTGCCAGAACCTTGGTATTCCTGCATCACCAGTTAGCTGATGATGTAATTTCGGGACCGCGACCTCGGTTCCGGAACAATAATAAATAACTCTTTTACGAGTAATTGAACATTCATTTTTACATGATAGTAAATTTATTTACGTGCAAAATTTAAATATTTGTACAAGTAAATATTTTTATAGCAAAATATGAAATAAAAAAGTGCGAATTATTTGATATTTTTCAGGACGCTTTCAGGAGCGTGCGAAATGTGTTCATCTGCTACTTTGATGGACAAATCCAATTTGTCAGAAAAAACTTTGAAATATATTTTTTCTCAATAACTTTTATAGCGTTTTCTTTTTGCGTCGTTCGTATGAAATGCATTTAGAGAAAATTATTTGACGAACTTTGACGTGGATGTTATAAAAGTATAACGACAAAGTTTTTTTTTTGTTAGGAAAAACCGAAAGGTATATTTAAACTTTATTCGTAAAAATTAAAATAAAAAAATATTTCACGTCAATTTTTTTTATATTTGAGATATCTCATATTTATTTATATTGTATTTAATATTTTGAAAAAAAAAATTTTAATACATTTAAAATAAATATAAGATGCCTTTCTATATATTTAATATAATATAAGATACCTTAATATCACTTTACTTGAAAAATCACGTTTTTTGTCGATTTATTGATTGCTATGTATCATAAAATTAACTTAAATTTCATGATGTATAACTCAATAACAATATAATATTTAAATTTTATGTAAAACTAAAAATATTTTTTAAAAAGTATAACATTTTAAAAATAATATTTATTTAAAGAGTATATAGTAATAGGTATAAATAAACTCACATAAATTAAAAATATGTTCCATATGACATAGTTAACCCCCATATTAAAAAGAAAATAAATTGCATTTTCAAACTAAAACTATTGAAGAAAACTAAGTATACGGAGCATATGGTATTAACGAACTCTTGACAAAAGCTCTGTCAGCCGCTAAAGTCTTCGCGTCATCCCATATAAGATCCGCCTCCTGCAGCTCAGCCAAATACATTATATCTATAGTTTCCTACGGCCTTCTTGGAGCAAGCTTAGGAGCATGAATTAAAGTTTGCAACAAACACGTACTTTTTAACTGTGTTTTAAAGAATATATGTATGTTATACATAAGTATATATCAGTTATAACGCTAACCTTTATAATGAATTGTCTATTGTTCTTATTATTAAAATATCAGTTTACCTATTTTTAAATAAAATCAACTGCTTATTTAGTAATAATGAGATTTACAGCTATTAAAGCAATCGCAAAAACCTCGATATGCAAAGTAAATTTTTTGCAAATCTCTTTCTTGATCTCTATTATCAAACTATCCGACAGGCTGCAGTCAAGACACTTCCGGAAAAGTCCACGATGGCGGACCGGAAGTAAGCCCTCGAGCCGCTAATGTCGGTCGGGGAAGAATAACAGGCAGCCGGGGCGTAATCCTCTTAGGGGAGCCTCCTCCAGCACCGGACCATTACGCTGAACAAATGCAAATGCGACCAGCACCTGCTCGGGCAAATGCCGCAAGGTATCCTCTCGACATGAAATGTTTACGGGGACCTTATGGCCAGATTAAGTTATTTTGGACTCGTCGAAGTTTGGCACTAGCAAGGAGTATATTAAATTAATATATATTTTAATATTAATTTTTGTTGTTATGTAATAAAAAATATTAATTTCAGATGTATACTTTCATTCCTTCCAATACGATCCATAACTTATAAATATAGTCGCTATAAGAAGTTCACCTTATTGTTTTCTTTCAGATGCTATTTTTCTTGTCTCACTGGAGGTCCTCTTTATACGAAAAGCTCTGCTTTATACGAATAAAATATGTTACAATCCTTTTTGGTATTATATGCATTGTCAATAAATATATATTTGATTATAAATAAAAAGTACATACTGATATCCTCCTCTTCCATTTAAGGACATCGATGAAGGATGCAGGATCAGGTTCACCATATAAACACTTGTTTCTGTTTACATACTACGTTTATTGTTCACAACGTCGCCCGCTACAGGAACGCACAGGATGCGCGCACTGTAACGGGCGCGAGTCAAACTTCAACTGCCAGCCCACGGCGCGATCTCAGATCTCCCCGGTACCAACTGCCAATATGACAGTCCTACCAACCAGCCATAGGCCAATCTGTCATAACAATTATTTTGGCGTATGCAAACACCGCTTAACATTCGATGTAGATGTCACGCAAGCGAACCAAAATATATAGACAAAAGATCGCTTGTTGAGGCTTTACGGCATCGGCCTTAAGGAGCTATATCAAGCTGATATCAATACATTGTCTAAATACTTCTCGTCTGCATTCTAGATTTATAAATATTTATATTTATATTGATAGTTCACAAAAAAGTGTTGTTTTTATGATTTTTTTTTATATTTTCTATTCAAGAGATCGGATTATTTTTCTTAAGCCAGGAACAAATATTCCATAGAAGCAACTCAATCCAGCCAACATGAATTTTCTGGTGTTCACCCATCTATGTACGATTGGGGCTTAATGTTTCTTTACTTCAATGATCAGACAGAATCAGTGTATCAATGATAAAGTCGTTGATCACAATTTAATAACTTAATCTAGATGTGTACATACCATTGGAGGAAGATAATAATAAAAGGTACTACAAAAATAAGACTTTTGAATTTTAAAGCATCGGTTCAATCATCTATTTACCATAAAATAAATCACTTGTGTGTCTCAACTACAGCAATTTCAATATACATTATAGATTGTTATGGATATTTTTTCTGTACTGTAATGATAATAATACTTCTCGAGTGTGGGTTGGCTCTTTATTACATCATTTCAATATTTGAAACACTTGCGTGAAAAAAATTGCCTTCAGTATCAAACTAATGAACAAAATCTGAATTTTATTCATTACAATGGCTTAAAATACTACTAATAATTCTCTAAGCTTTTAGGTAGATGTTCAATAACCTTTAATACGAGTAAGTATTTTTCAAAATGCCAAAAACTATACTCGGTTATGCGGTTAAACTCTGCTTCTTTCTGCAGCCACATGAAAATATTCCACAGCCTGAATACCAACGAGCCTAATCTCCTGAAGGTATCACGAATCAAGGTGGTATTACGGCGCAGGTACAACAATTGCGAGCCTGCAAAGCGGCCGCTCTATGGAACCTATGGGTTTTAGGGAAGGATTTATGGAATAGTGAACTGGGGCCGATCGGGACGACGACGCTCAGTACCGATGTTAGTAATAACACAATTTTACCAAACCACCCACCATTTTTATTATATATATTTTATCTAATAAATATAGTTTTTTTTTTTATAAAATATTAATATCATTATATTCAATATTTTATGTTATTGAAAGACTTTGTTTTGCTATGGAGAATTTGAACAACTGTTTATTAATAAGCTTGGAATTAAGGATGTGCGTTGATATTTAACAAACAAAAAATATATTTAAGTTTTTTTTTAAATTGCTTAAGTAAATTTGATTCATCCTAAAAAAACAAAAAAACATATATTTAAAATGTTATTGTAAGCAATAACATTGTTGATATCAACATGCTAAATTCAAACACAAAATAGCTAATATAATTGACTTATCAAATGATATATATCTACTCTTCTATCGAATGGTCTTTTTATGCATAAATATCAATTTATAAAATGCGAAAACTTCCTTAGACTACTTGATCAGGCGGTGATCTGGCAAACGACAAAAAAATACCTGCCGACGCAATCAAAAAATAATTTTCCTGCGACGAGGCAGCGGAAGCCTCATTAATATGTCATTGAAAAACTCCCGGAAAACCAATTTCGCAAGAGCTTTCCCGTTTGGTTAAGTTGAAAATTTTCATCCCCATCCGGATTACTGGGGCATTAGCGGCTTATCGCAAAGCCTTTTGGCGGGAATCCAGATTCAAAACTTTCAGCCTGAAAACTGAAACCATGTTTATTGTAAGTGTATTACTTTAAAAATAAATGTATTATTCGCACTGTATTACTCGTAGTTTCATTTGAAATAGAACACATTCTTTCATACCTCACTGATAAAATTTAAAAATCTAAAAAGTAATATGAACTAAATAAAATATATGAATATAAAATTATTATTTATTATTTTTATAAACATTTTTTTCTACATTTTGTTTATACAATGTATAATTTACAATGATTAACGTTTCATTTTGTTGGAAATCAGTTTGTTGTCCCTAACAATTATTAAAGGATAAGGAGGCACAGATTATTTGTTCTTCCTAGGAGTAATACTAACCTGCCGGAGACTATGCCTTTTGGGAGAAGTGTGAGACTGTTCAACCATATCACCTCGAATATTGATATATTCCACGTCAGAGAAGCTCAGTCCCGTCATGAGCTCTACGAATTTATTTATAGCAGTAATTTCGTGGAGTCTTTTGCTTAGCGGACTCTCTAGTAATTTCCTGGTATATTTCGATAAACTGTCTCTTGTTTTTGTTTTCTGTTTTTTTATTTGTAAATGTGTTTTATTTTTGTATTGTTATATATGTTTATGTGTTATATAAAAGTTATGATTTCTAGTTGAATCATTGTTTTAAAACATTAAATTGACTCTTGAAATTGAAAAAAAAATAAAGATAACTGTATTTCTTAAAACTTAAAAATTAATAAGTTTTGTAGATTTTATTACGCCATCTTGTACAATTGTTACTATTAAATTCAAACAAATGTAGAAAGCACACGATTTTAAAATATTAGAAGATCGATTATATTATATATATGAAATCAAGAGTTAAAAAATGCATCTTGAATCGAACAAATATTATAATATATTTCTTTCGTGGGTGGTTAAACTATCATTAATACGCTGAAAGATGGAAAAGACAAGATGATCAAAGTATGAATTTACGAGTATTCTGCCTCAATGAGTCGAATCAAACGGAAATTCCAACATCCTCGTAGTGGTACGATCAATAAATATTTATATCATCACCGTGTCTGCTCCTTTAACTGGAGCATATAGTCGTCGCGAATCACTGCCACAAAGGTTTATCACTCGCCACGGCCCTCGCCTCATCCCATGTCAGCTCTGCCTCACGCATCTCCACTAAGAATATTCAATATATAGTTACCGACGGCTGTCAGTATGAGGCAAGCCCAACTTGAACATAAAGAAGATGTAGTTAATGCTTTTCTACGGTATCCAAAATATTTATTTCAATCAGGTCCATCTTCGCTTCTAGACCAATCTCATCCGCCGCTTTACCTCGTCATTTATCACAACGTCAAATGATCTTACCCCCAATATTCTAAGCAGGCATCTATCTTCGAAACCCATAATATGGTTGCATTAGCTTAGTTTGAGATTCCAAGATTCGCAGATGATATAGATGTTGTAATGTCAGTACTTGGAATTGATAGAGTAAAGCTGCGAGTCCCAATTTTACAGTTTCATAAATTGTTATTGCATATATAAATGTTACATGCATGAAAATTTACCTCCTATGATTAAGGATGTCCATTTTCAGATCTCATACATTGTCAAAGCGATAGCTTAAGCAATTATGTCCACACTAATATAGTTACTACTATTACTTTACTTTTCAGAAGTCTGGAAGATTCAATTGCTCATGACTACCATCATCTATGATTCCTGTAACCTCAAAGAGACGATTTCAAGTCTTCCGTTTTCAGAGATAATTTCATTTCTGAATGGCCCTCTATTTGGTCCTCAAAGAGACAGTCCCACTGATCGTCTCCGCAAGCGTCACGTGTGGTCTGGGCTTCAGTACGGAGCACAAAAACACGATAATAAATGACGCGTCATAACATTTTACCGCGCCGTTATGAGAATATGAGTAATAATGCCCTCGAATTGACGGAACAGATTTATTTCAGTCATCGCTAGGCTCTCATGCGAGGAAATCTGAGAGTAATGAAAGCTCGGAGGCAAGAAAAAATCGCATACTATAAAGATATTTGAACATTACTAATGTAATGCAAGCAGTATATTATGAGTTCATATATACTTCGGGTGCAGAAATGTGTTGAGACAATGGCAGTCTATAGAACTTATGCAACTTATAGTTAACATATTACAGATGGGTTTATTATGTATCCTAATGATAAGTCTCTTTTTTGTACCGTTTTTATATATTGAATGATTTCCAATGCGCTACTCGTAGGGAGTAAATTCCGAATAAAATGGTTTTTAATGCAATCTCCTTCATTTATATTTCATATAATTATTATTTTCAATTTATATACTCAGATTTAATTTGAAAAATAACAATCCCGTGGAAAATAAAATATACAGCACGACAAACTAATAATGAATGGATGATTTTTTTACTTATAATAATACGTTGATTTCTAGATCTAGAATGTTTTATTTACACAAGTTTAAGCATAATATATAGAAAATATGATGCTGTTTTTTTTTTCCAAATTTTTTTGAGAATTAATTTGTTTATAATAGTTTAGTCATATTTACTTAACTGATGCACCAATATTGTAGCCTATTATACTTAAATATTAATTTACAAAAATCAAGGGTTATATAAAAGTTCTCAGCTAAAATACGAAAAAAAATTTGAAGTAATATTTTTTTAAACTTACAATATCGAAAAAAAATCTTAAGTTTATTAATGATGCGAAAATTATTAGCTTCATTTAAGCTTGTTTACTCACCATACATTTGTCTAAAGACTTTCTCGTTTTCCGTTTATCCACTCGGTGAAAGGAAATGTTCTCTCACCGCCTTGTGATGCTAACGCTTGAGCTGAGAGCACTTTGACTCTCCGCGTTTTATAGCCAAATGAGATTTACATATCATTGCTCTCGAAGCGGATTAAATAAATAAACGCAAATATTGTTCGCGAAATAAACGATTTGCGAGAACGTGCGCACAGCTCAAAGTAATGGATAGTCGACGTTAGCTTATGATTAATTATCTTTGAATTCATAATGCACTTCTGCGCCGTAACATAACATAATGTAACTTGAAATTAAGTATAGGTATTGGTTTGATGATTATAAGTATGGGTCAATTTTTTTTTTTAAATGACTTTATCACTTTTGGAGATTATTTTTGGGGGATTTATGTCCTGAATGATCATGAATTCCATTAACCCTTTCGCATCAGTTGTCGGCATATGCCGTCATAAGATTCCCTGACCGTTGACATCGGTAGCCGTGATATATCGTTTTGCTACATTGTTGGAATAGTTTTTTATGCATCATATAATAGCTAAAGGATACAAGAACCAATGTGATATATGAAAATAGACCACATAAATACATTTATGCTTCAAATACTAGTTTTATAATTGACAGTATAATTTGTATTCACACCGAACCGTAATGATAGGGTAACAAGTAAAGATTGTTTTTTTGTCGCTTAAGATATCATTAAAATTTGTCACTTCAATATAGCAAACAAGGCTAATACTAGGATGCAGTCGATTGATGTTGCCACATCAATACTGTGTAATCTTTACAATCTTCAAAAATAAGTAGACTTTAAAAATAATATTTACGTCACCGTATTTGTTTACATAACAAATATAAAAATACAGATCTAAACTAAAAGTCTTCACAGGAACGTGTCAAGATTTTTTAAGGAATCGAATTAATGTTGTTTTTAATATAAAACAAAGCACGCTTCAATTAAAACAACTAATGGAAAGTTAATTGCAATAATAGCTTCGGTAATGGCGCCTTCTTTATTAATTTATTTCGTACGTTAAATGGCCGAATCCAGTGCCTCGAGGATGGAAAAGAAATAATGGAAATCTTCCGGCCAGAATCCATTCACCAATTCAATTTGTGAGGGCATTTGGCCTTAATAGAACAATTAGTGCTTTGGTTATCTGAGAGAAAGTTAATTACGACCCGAACCTCATACTACAACTAACTACAGTAGTCATTTTCATCAAAATTAAAGTCATTAATAAAGAATGGTCAAAATATATTTCGAAAAGGGATATTACACAAAATAATATTATGTGCGTAGTATAATTAGTAATTAATAATTAATTAATTAGTAATTATTATTATGTGCGTCGTAATTTTTTATCGATTATGTTCTTCATTTCTTAGTGTTTATTTAATTATATTTGTATTTACTTTGACATCAGCATGATATAGTTTTTGCTGAATGGTACCGAAAACCACTTTGTACAATCCTTCGTCTCTTATTTTCGTTCGCTCATCGTACACGCATGTGTTGTCATTTTGTAATGTCGTTAGGAGGACTAGTTATATAGACCACCACTTGCGGCGCTGGGAGTCACCGACCACGGCGCGCAGGCAGTCAGTTGTGTGCCGACCGATGTTATTCCGCTAGGGACGAAAGTTTATAGAAAATATATATGTGCTTCTGTAAAAGGCTGTGTGTTGTTAATCTGCTCCTCACCTTGCCACCACGCAATTTGATAACAAAATTAGAGAGGAGGATGTTAACTTAAAACATAATACTGTCATTTTAAACGAAGCAAATATCATACAACGTTGAAAGACAAGTTCTCGTTCGATAAACATACAACATTGGGTGCAGATTGTACATGCACATATAGGTAACATTGAGATATACAGAACATTGCGTGTAGTTGGTTGGGTTGAGCAGTCTTTTAGCACCAAATAGATCACGTCTCTAAAGCTTTAAGTTTAACATCCGCTATCTTCAAAAATGCTAAAAACTGAACCCAAAATTGACTTATATGACGACCTAATAGATACTATAATTTTATTCCGTAGCTTCGGATACAGGGATATAAAAACAGGTAATTATCATAGTAGCCTACAAAACTGTCAAACCTCATTTTATAGCAAGCACATTGATTTTAGATAAGAAAGGATATGAATGGAATCAAAATTTGTTCATTATTAAAACACATAAAAGCATACAACGTCTAGCTAACGCAGTTGAACATAGTGTGATCACTACTAAGTAGAGAACCAAATTTCATAAAAATTGGTTTTTGTATGATGCTTTACAATAAAAATTATATAGCATCATAAGTTTTTATAAATATGCATTTTAAAAAATGAAGAAAAAAATAGTATATTCATATTATAGACGTTGTGTATTGGATATGAAGCTTGAAAGTCTATTATAACAAAAAATCATTTCAAAACTGAATTACTCAAGAAGATTAATGACAAGGCTCACTGCCTGGGGACGTGCATGGATAGATAGCTTTTAAGCTACATCGAATAAACATTACTTTCCAGAGAACAATTACAAAACCCGTCAATATCCGATATTTAAATATTATTTTTTTGCGTGAATTAATGAAGACGGCATTGTTTCCACTAGAAACCTCGTTCATAGGGATTTAGAAGGACCAAATAAAAATACATAATCATATAAAATTGCGTTTTATTCATTAAGGGGTAGGTACATAACAATATTATAATTCATATATCACAGATAAATCGTTACGATTAATATTTTCATAAATAAATTAATTATTAATATGCTTACCATATTTTAATTTATTATGATTTATTAAATTTAAAGCAAACAATTGAATACTTACACAAAATTTTAGCTAAACATAGACGTCGACTTGACGCTACTTTAAATAGTTTTTTTATTAAACGATCAAAACTATTTAGTTACAAAATTTTCCTTTATGTAATGTAGGCAATTGTCAACTTTGAACTTAAAATACACAAAATTATAAATCAAAACGAAAGATTAAACTTAAGAATAAAATTATTAAAATAGTTCAAGTAAAAAATTAACAGTTAATTATAAAAAGCATTAAAATTTGTGAAAAGATGAGGGTTTTTTCATTCTTTGAATTATGAAATAACTCAATTTTATTTTAGTTTTCTCCAAATTTGAAAGACGATAAAAAATCATCAATCAAACTATTCACAATTACTTGATACAAATTTTATTATTGGAGTAATGTATCGTCGTGAAAAATAATAATATTAAACTCTAACGCAATATCAATATCCTCCCCTGTTTAAGTATTACCATTAAATACAAAAGCTTAAAAACAAATAACTATTATATAGGCGTTATAAAAAATTAGTCATTAAGTTTTAGGTTGGCAACAATAATATTATTACATTTTTTTACATTATATACAATTTACTCAGTTAATAAGCTGAAGCTTATTATATTAAATCTATGTAAAATCATTCATGAGCGTGAAAAAATAAAAATCAATTAAGCCAAGCATTTCACCAAAAGCGAATAATTATACAATTTTGAAATTTAATTCTCGCTATGTATACGTAAGCATAGATGGCTCATTTAACGCTTAAAAAATATTTTTTCATTGCAAAAAGCTAAGCGATATTAAAACAGACCATACGTTTTTTGTTTGTTAAAATAATTAGCATATAAATTTATTCACAAAATTATAATGTCTCTCTGATTATCAGGTTGTTGTACACTATTTATTTTTCATATTACAACCAACTGGGACCCAAGCATGACTCTATTAGTCTCACAGCATCGTTCCTCCCCATGTTGCGTAGGATATTAGCCAGATCTGCGACAGCACTAGTGTTTCTATGTCGACATTCCCACAGATCGAGTATATGCTCCGTTGGAGAACTCTTCGTGGCGAAGAAATTAATATATCTGTCCACATTCAGCTTTTGCGCCAAGAGTCTCCAATCATTCCCTCTTGAATTCGGAGGATCCAATATGCCACAAAGCTGCTTTTTAACAGTCTTAGACAACCTAAAAGGAGTTATATTATCAACTGTACAAGTATTGATCCCTTTATCGCTGACAGTCATGGATTTCTGTCTTATTGCAGCTTGGTCTTCATCAATAATGGATAGAGACCTTTCCGGCAATGTTTTGCTTTCCATCGCGTGATCAGAAAATATGTTCGAATTGCTGTGTATATAATTCATATTGATTCCACCGTAAGGTGAATTACAGTTACGGAACTCGTCATCTGACCGCATGGAGAATACTTGCTTATGAGAAGGGTTTATCTTTTGATATGCAACAATCTTAAACTCAAGATCATTAATAGAATCTGTTTGTTCAAGAGTGAAACTGCAGTGAAGAGAATTTGAAGAAGAACTCCAAATATGCGTGAAAGGAATCTCTTGATAGCTTGAATTAGGTTTAGCTTTCCATCCGACTCCTATCTCTTCTAAGCTGAGGCACAGGTTTGAACCACCGTCTTGGAACCACAAAGACTTTGGTTTATCAATTAAAACACCACCTAATCGACGCTCTTGATCTGAACAATAATACAAAGCACATGGAGTGTCTTCAAAAACATAAACTCTGATACTGTAATCAGTTTTCGTTGTACTTGATACAAGAGGCGCGTACACTGCAAGTTTTAAATTTTTAACAGCTTTACCGTTGAAGCTTTCCCCAGCGAGAACAAACGTTGTTAAGAAGTCTGTTACTAGGTACACTCTGTCAGCGTCCAGTTGGGTGTAGATAGGAGTGTTGATGGTTTCTTGTCCTAGGCTGACGATTTTCCTCCACTCGGGGTTGGCGTTGTCTGCTTTGTGATTACTGATGGGTGCCAATGCGAACACTGACAGGTTCCAGAAGCCGTGTTTGAGGCTGGCGCAGTGAGGAATCTGGATGATAGCTGCCTTGCACAGTTGAGTTCCTGATGGGCCGATCTTGACCACTGGACTGAGTTGCGTAACACCTAATAATAAAAAATAAAATCACTTAGCGAAATTGACATTTCAAAATAATTATACTAATTCAAATAAAATCAGAAATAAATCTTTGTTACCCTGTTGGCAATATAATAATTCATAATAAGATAAATAATATATATAGTATTCAATATATAATACTTTTTCTGAGATGTCAAGATTCACAGCCATAAAGAAGAGTGATAGTGATACAGGCGCTGTATAGTCGGTATTTTATTTTGATCGAGCAATACTGTGAGTCCCAAATACATGGAATTAAAAGATGCTCCAGCGTTTTCAAGGCACGAATTGAACTCCTCCTGCAGATCACCACTCTTTAGTTAATGCTTTCCTGCACCATTCGAAGTGAATGTAAACTAATCTAACCTAACCGAAATATGTGTACCTCGTCTCTTGACCAAATGTAGTATGAAAGGCTTCCTTGTTCACTCCCTAACCTCGTCATTTCTCATAAAGTCAAGCCATTGGTCTCATCTTACCTTCAGGGAAGCTGGGTCTTGCACGATCTTCTCTTAACACGGCCAGGTGCAGCATGTCTCTGCGCGCGCGTGGCACGGCACCTTCAGGGAAGGAGGCAGCCACGCCAGCGAGCTCTAGAGCCAGACGCGCGCCCGCCGCAGCCACTGAACGTGCAACGCTCGTGGGACTCGCTGCTACTTCCGGAAATAGTCCAGCCAACGATGGTAGTGCTGGAAGAGTCACTGTGTCGCTCGCCACGTCAAACGTGCACTCAGCTATATTAAATAAATAAAATATTAATTAATATTAAAGAATACCGTCAAAACACGTTGGTTGCATAAAAAAATACTTGTACGCTTATTGTACAAAGCTGGTGAGTTTATTAATTATATATAAATATTTATAGTGAGTTTAGAAGTAATATAGAGTAGTCTTACTCGTATATCAATAGTATTCGAAGCATTTCATTATTGATTTATTTCAAAGTATTTTTATAAAAGACATACCCGTGGACTTATCTATAAACTATATACCTCACCGAAATATATAATGAACTCTATAAGCACTTATATGGTATAAGTAAACACTCCTATGTGCTAAGGTTTATTTGAATGGTAATTTTATGTAATCTATAGAATTTGTGACTACATTTGAAGTGACTTTATAAAAACAATCTATTTTAGATTATATTTAAGATGCCAAAATTTAATCCCAAATTAATGGTAAAAAAGGGACCAATTTACCAATACGTAAGTATTACAAAAGCACTATATGTAACAAATTTGTGTATAAATTACAAAATGACTTTAAAAATTTATTTATTTAGTTTTTATATTATTTAAAATAAACATATTTGGTGTATGTTTGTAACGACATTCTAATTTTTTGTTTATTTTTTATTCAGAAAGTCAAAACAAAGAATGTATTATGAATGTAAAAATATTCTTATAGGAGCATTTATATTTCGCAAAATAGCTTTTTCATATAAAGTTATTTCATGGTAGCAATATTTTATAGAAAGCTCCAACAAACAATTGGCTGTCAAGTAGATATTATCAGAACCGATTCGTAGACAGGCTGTCATCACTTTTGCGAGACATTTTTTCCAGAATTACTTTTCCAGCAAATAAAACGAATCTGATAACAAGTGGCCGTAGCGGAGAGCTTAAAGCTCCCCAGTATTGAAAACCTTACAGTATTAATGTGACTACACCGGCAGTGATCTCGGTCAGTTTTTAACATATAACTGCAATATTTAAGTGAGTCATATGTCCATTTTTTAAATATATATTAATTTTACTTCCTGTCTATTATCATTATTTAAAAATCATATGTAGGAACATATAATACTTATTACCTTAGATATTACTTTTTTAATGTTTATTTGTATTATGTTTGACTTGTGTTCATCATATTTATACTCGTAGCTTACGTTTATATCTCCAACCCACAAGTGAATAAAAATTACCTTGAGAAATAAATTGAGAAATCAAAACATTCATATTTCAAATCGGCAACCAATGAATATTTTCAATAACCAATATGAGATGTTGAAGCATTTTATAAGGCTGGTATAGTACGAGTAATTTTTTTATATTTCAATAATTAAATCATATACAAACTCCCATAGACAACTTTATTTTTACTGTCTTATGTTGACACTTTATTTATACAATGTAATTGATTATTTATTTAGACTTTAGACTTGGCCCCCGCTTATAATATGGAAACTATATTAATTTCTCCAAAACAGTATACAATATTATGATTCCGCATAATAATGTGAACAAATTGATAATAAATATAGCAGTGAGGCAAATGTTTACATGATTTATTTTTAATATTTTATTTAGTTGAAATTAACTATGGACATAACCGTAAGATTGTGTTCTTATTTTTAAAAGATCTACGATATTTTAAATTTTAAGCAGTATATAACGCTGACAGTGTAATCAATCTTAATATTCTACTCACAACTAGAGAAACAGCTGGCAGTGGAGTGGTCTGACTCGCTGTAAGGCTTCTTGTCGTAGTTGTCGCTCTCGCTGGAGGGACTTGTCTGATGGTCCAATGGCAGAGCATAGCTGAAAGAAAACATTTGTGTCAAGAAAAATAGCAATGGACATTTAGCTACTCGACAAAAGGCTCACAGACAAAAGGAAAACGTCACAAAATATAAACGCGACAAAAAATCACATAAAATCGAATAAACATTTGAACCGTATCATTCCACAAGAAATCGATTACAGATTATTTTAATCAAAATATTATACTTTTTTTTTTTAAATGCATTATTTCTTGAAAAAGAGTAAGATTAAAGAAATAATTGTTGGTTATTTTTGTACATCATATATGTTGATATCCTCCTCTCTAAGTTGGTTATAGAATTACTCGGTGGCAGAATGCAGGAGCAGATTAATAACACAAAGAACTAGTTTTCGAAGCACAATTCCTGTTTATTTTAAATAAAGACTTCATTTCTACGCCCGCCCGGTATGTCATATCACCGGCCGGGCGCCAGTTAATTGACAACTGCCGGACACCATGACATGCCGCGCTGCCAATGATCGTGGCAAAAAACCAAATTAAAGATGACAGTTGCACCAACATAAAATGGAGCAACTGTCATGATAAATAAAATGGCGTATTCAAACGCCTGCGTAATATTGTATAGTTAAAATTAACATTATTAGATGTGCATGTCAGGCGAGCGAACAAAAATAAGAGACAAAAGATCATTTTTCGAAGCTTTACGGCATCAGCCTAAAAAAGCTATATCAAGCTGATATCAATGTTTTAATAATATTTTTGTTTTAAGAGCTGATATTTTTAAACAGTAAAATGACATTTATTTGTGTTATTATTTTTGCATAATAAGCTCTGTAAGAAACTGTAGAGGGCGCCCTAGACGGGAGTATTTGCAGCAAGTATTCGAGGACATGAATTGTATCGCTTATGCTGAGCTGAAAAGGGTTGCGGATGACCGAGAGGAATGGAGATCGAGATGCAAGATTCTGTTGCTGCAAACCAATCCACCGGATTGATAATACGAAGAAGAATAAGCTCAATTTACTATCGACAAACTAAATTCATTATTTTGCTGCTTAATATTTCTGTCGGGATTCTATTGTAGTTGTGCCAAATCTTCATTGACCTTTTATCATAGAATCACATCAACTTACGTATGCAAATTGTATAATATAGATATAGCACAGTAGGCATGCTAAATACATACTAGCAGTGATTCATACTTTCAGTTCGAAGAAAATGAATCATTGTTTTTTTTGCGCATTACTGAGTCATGTTTTCTATGAACAAGCCACAATAATGTGTCTATGCTTGAAAACTAAAAGCTTTTCAGCAATAGATTTTCATTTCGGATGCGTAAATAACTAGATTTATTATGATTTTCATAAAAATAATTTGGAATGAAAATGAATCACTTGACTGAAACTATAATCTTTCATCAAAACTTGAATAAAGTGGTAAATATTTATTTCGATTTTTTCGATCGATATTTCTTGGTGGAATTCCATAATATCAGATATAAATAAAAGATTTTTTTTAATTTATTCTACAATAAATGTTTAACTAATTGACTTGAAAATGGCCGTCCGACCTGGCTGAAACATGTCGTCAAAAAATATATATTGTGGATTAAATTCTAAAAAATCTTTTATTTATATCTGGGTAATATTTTCATATAATTGTTGATCTCTTCAAAATTATTATTAAAATACTTATTGATTCTTGAACTTTAATCTGATTTGTAATTTAATTTATATTCATATTTAAAATAAAATATTTAGTTTTATTGTATTTATTACATCTGACTGAAAGCCACAATTTCAAATCTAGTCTTGAATGGCTACAAAGTTATATAAGATTATTTTTTTATTTTCAATGCTATTAGCCAAACACATTAAAGTAAGAACTTTCAGTTGATAATGCGATATCATTAAGAATAATAATAAACCATACATGTCTGCTCGGCGGAGCTTCAGCACCGAGATGACTTGATATGAACCAAAAACAATGTAACCTGAACTTTTAAGAGATAATTTACGTAGACTCATTATTCAGAAAGGCAATGAATATGGAAGAAGCAGATGTTCTGATAAACATTTTAAAAAACTATAGATACTTTAAAGAAGTGTTAGAAAAAGAGGAGATCAAAAAAATTACGGCTTAAGAAGATAAATAGACTCACTAAAGTATGCTCCAATCCTATATACTCCGTCAAAATTCCCAGCAAAATACTCGGCAAAGTTATCCGAAGTAGGCAGGCAATGTGAATAGAATACTCTTACCTCGTTTAACTTCTGATAACTTTGTGAATAGTGCAGGTATGGAAACATCTTGACATTTTTGTTATATAGTATACAGGCAATGTGAAACGGACCATCTTGCACTCGTCTAACTTCTATTAACTTCGCAACTCGAGCAGATATACTTACATCTTGACATTTTTGTTGTTAGTTGGCAGGCAAAGTAAAGAAGGCCATCTTGCCTCGTCTAACTTCTGGTAGCTTTGTTGCAGATATGGTGATTTGTTGAAATTTTTCTTACCTATTGCTTAGATGGGGCACGTCGTAGTGGTGTTCGCTGGAGCGCCTAGGGGGCGGTGGCGCCGGTAGGGCGGGAGACTCCACCCACAGAAGTGAGCCTCCTGCAGTCGCCGCCCCGCCCCAGTCCCGTGCTGCGTCAGGTCTGGCTGCAATGAGAGGGACTTCTTCTCGGGCTCCGGGTAAAACTCGGGACGGAAATCCGCTGTACAGACAAAAGGAAAGTCAAGTGATTTGTAAAAGATTGTGATTGCAGAGAACGGAATGAAAACACAGTTATTTTTGTAATACTAATACATAGATGTATTTTTTTTATATTTCTATTCATTGATATACCATATTCTGGCGGGTGTGGAATATATGTACAGATTTTTCGTACAGTACCGGTCATGAACGGGTACAATATTTTCTCTCAATTTCTAAGCTCGTATATTTATTACTCAATAGTCAAAACTGGTAATATAGAAAATTGTCCCGTTAATTTCTGTAAAAATGGATGATACGTGAATGCTGGGTTATATCCAATGAAGTTGGCAGATCAACACTCCGCATGTAGCACTAAGCTATATGTAAATAGTAAGCCTCATGAATGCACAAATGAGATTTCTTTATTACATTTTGTTGATATTCTTCTGTATGTGTTTGCATAAAAAATATTTATAAAAACATTCAACAATTGTATGAACATACACATACAAATCAATAGAATATGCCATGTTATGTGAGATTTATATTATCAATTATTCAAAATAAACTATAAAAGATAATCGTATATTTAATATAGAAGCGTATATAAATATCTAAATGGAGCTATAATTTTAGAATTAATTTTAATTATAAAATTAATAAATTTAAAATATTTAGTTTTGATTCAGATTTTTTTAATATTTAATTAAATAATTAAATAATAATTAATTTAAAATATTTCTAAGTTATTAATTTTTTAATTAAAATTAATTCTAAAATTATAATTATGCAGTTTCACCAAGTATTGTCAGTTGATAACCTTATTGTTATCTAAATGGAGGTTTATTATATCATAATTAAACCAATATATATTATATAATAGGCTGACCATGAAAGTGGATCACCTGTTTCTAACCTTGGATCACTAAATGATTGTGTATTGAGGTGTATTGTATTTACCTGATCTAGCCATGTTGTAGAGAGAATGGTCTCGATCCTTCCTCTTGAAAAAGTGGTAAGCGAAGCCTGCTGCAACAGCGAACACCAGGAATGCCACTGCAAGGCCGATATAGAGTGGAGCATTACTAGAAGACACTGTGAAAGGAGAAAAAAACATATTTCAAATTATTTCATCATGTAAAGAAGCATTTTTAATGAAAAAAAAAACACAAAATAAATTTATATAAAAAATCAAGCATTTCAATGATGAAAAAAATAAGTGACAATTTCTTAAGCAATCAAATGCGAAGAAAGCTGGATACGTTGGCTACATAAAATAAAGCACAGGCTTAAATAAATTAATTCTTAGGTTTTCACGGCCAGATTTTGTAATGTGGCTGTTGGTTTTAGTCGTGTGTGGCGAATTACTCTTCTCGAATATTTCGACCGCCATTGCAGGGGTCTTCTCCAGGTTTCACACAGTTATCAAACCTGAAGATGACCCCTGCAATGGCGGTTAAAATATTCTAGAAGAGTAATTCACCACACACGACTAAACCTAAAGGCAAAAATACCACAGGTTTACCGTTTTAGTAAGTTTACCGTAAGTTTTTTCTGATTCATTCCAAATAAATACATGTTCGATAAATGACCTTCACGAACAAATCGCTGTTATATTTGCGAAATGCTAAAATTATTACATTTTCAAATATAATAATTGTTGGATATTTATACTTATTTTTCATTGATAAATAGAACGTTATTCGTAAACCAAAAATACATGCTCGTAAATTTATTCATTTATACGCTCATTTTTAGGCTTTTATATAAAATTATAAGTTAAATAACAACATAAGAGATGAACATATATTAACTGGTTGATAAATAATGCAAAAAGAGTAAAAAAGTTGAAATAATGTTTTTTTTTGGGTTTACCCTTGTGTGGCAAATTTCGCTTCCACTTAGAGAGAAGCATAAATTTGAAAAAATACAATTACAGAAATATTCCTATTACTGGTAGTTAAAATATGTCATATGGCTTCAATTAACCAAATATTTTTCTCAAATACCAATTTCCATTAGAATCTATGATAATAATTTCAAAGTGGGCTCTCTATCTGGTTATAGACTGCAGTAAGGGAATCCTATCGAATATGAGTCCACAGGAGACGATACCCGCTACGGAAGATAATTTGAAGCATTTGTATGTAAATTGGATTCTGAATACTTGCTGCAATCATTTTTTACGGCTCCCTTAATGGTGTTTGTCTATTTTTCCATGCATGTTAGGAAAGAATCCCGGGGCGTTATGACTTCTAAATCCGTGTCCTTTCATAAAAGATATTAAGAGATGTGCTTACAGATCATCAACATAATTATGTAGATAAGTATGGAAAATACCAGTTTTCATATCTCGAGTACAACTTTTGATAGAGCTTTGAGTAGTTTTATTTGTATTTTATACATATCATCACAGATAACAAGGATTTTATCACACCTAATTTAATGTAATTCAAACATACTTGTATTATATAAGTGACATATAAAATACAATATAAAAAACTTGGTAAATTCATGCCTATTTTATTTATGACGGTTTTATTTTAAAATTAAGAATAAATAAAAAACGATTAAGTTTGCCGGTCAATGATTAAAAATGCAAAAGACTCATATGGGAAATGTACGCCTAGAGTAATTAACAGGACAATAATAATACTCGTAGATACAAAAACAAGCGTTTTTGTCGTCTTAATATCTCTTATGCTATATCCCAATCGACTTTGGATCATATGGCCACCGCAAACCACCGTCAAGAATCTCGGTCACCAGCTCCACCAAATACGTTCTGAAGTCGATGGTTCTGGAGTCTTCTTCGTAGTATCAATCCGGTGGATTGGTTTGCATCAACAAAATCTTGCATCTCGATCTCCACTTTTCTCAATCCTCTGCAATCCTCTTTAGCTCAGCATAAGAGCTACAACTCATGTCCTCAAACACTTGGTGCAAATATTCCCGTCTAGGGCGCGCTCTTCAGTTTCTACCCTCAACCATCCCTTCCATAATGTCGTGAAGAAGACCATCGTGGCGCATAATGTGACCGATCCATCGGGCTTGCCTCTCTGAGATGGCTCTTACTAGGTGCCTATCTTCCTTGATTAAGCTGAGAACCTCATTGTTCGTCCCGTAATCTCTCCAGGAAATTCCGAGAATTCTTCTGTGTGACCACATCTCAAAGGCCTCTAGTCTTTTTTGTTCTGGAGTATTTGAAGACAATTTACTTTTACTTTGTGTTCTCTTTTACTAACTGCTGTATTTATTTGAAGCATACAATTATCTTGATATATGCATATGACCATCACATTTGAAGTTATAGTTGTAGGGATTCATCGAATATTTAATGATATCATTTTTCCAAATGATTTTCAGGTTAAATTTGGTGATGAAAACAAGCAATGATACATAGTAAACTATTTCCCGGTATTTTGTGTGAATACTGATGGTTTTCTATCAGGAAACTTGCATTTACCTTCATGACAATGAAAAAAAAGTGGTATCCGAATGGTACAAGTCCGACCAGCTGCGTGTAAAGAGGTATTGAATATTTACGATGTGTTTTTTTTCCCGTGAGTTATTGTTTCGGGAAGTTGGCCACATCGAAACGTTTGAAAATAAATTCCATGGACAAGTCGTATCCCCCAACAAAAGAACAATAGGTAATAGAATAATTTGAAAACGTCGTTTGTCTTCGTCGTTATGTGTTTATTTTTCGTCCGCACGAAACGACAAGTTTAAACTCGCGTTCAAAACATGAAATGATTATTAGCCAATGAATTGTTAATCAACTGAAACATAAAATCGATTGAAGTGCAATATATTTAATTAATAAATGCATTCGATGATGCATAATGTGAATAATTAAAATTTAATGGCAAAATAATAATAAAATGTGTTTCAATGAATGTGTAATTATGTTGTAAAAGTGTGTCATGTATTTTATCTACTTGCGACTTTATAACTCTCAGTTAATTAACAACTGTTGAAAAAAATTAAATCAAAAATCCATAAACAAATACATGATTATGTAGGCGGACTTATGATTTTAGCATTTGTAGATTTCTAAGTAGTGTTTATTAATCTTCTATTAAATAAAAAAACAATGTTTGGTATAATAATTATAAATACTGAGAGAGTATTTCACATCCAACACTCATTGTACTGTCTATGGCTGCATTAGTAACACAGCATTCCTAACATTAAATGGTTGTTTTTCAAAAATATAAAATATAAAAATAACTTCTATAATATATAAAGTGACTTAAATCACTATGTGCGTACATGAAATCAAAATAGTAATGTGAAATTATTTTGATATCAGCTTACGAACTCTATTGATAAGATTTTGACGGAGCAACTAGGCAACTAGGGTATGCTACAGTTTGCGCGAGGTGGGTGCCAAGATTGTTGACTGAAGACCACCAACGAGTTCATCGTAAAATTTGGATGGGGTATTGTCAAACACCCACCCTACAGCCCGGACTTAGCTCCAAGTGACTATCATCTCTTCCCTGACACGAAGAAACACCTGGGTGGAACGCATTTAGGCGATAGAGAAGAGCTGGAAGAAGCGGTTCACAGGTATCTGCGTGCTTAGCGCATTCATGGAATTAAACATGTTGTACACTGTAAAAAATCACTGGGAAGCTTATTTTACCGGATAGCCCTCGTACTATAATACTTGTATTCATATACTCGTATAAGTTTTGTATGTATCCATATTGTTAATTATATATGTATAACGAAACCTGGTTGGCCACAGTACACTTACTTCACAGCCTTAGACTGAGGTCTACTTAATATCTAACTGATGTACCTATTGTAGAACCACGGGAAGGTCTTCAAACACTCTCTAACAAATAGCATTATGCGTGCATCCAGTAACGGGTCCCCATCTGGGTCTCCAAAAACAGGACGGGACAGGGAGAATTTTTTACTAAGCGAGTACCACTTTTCAATAGCTTCACGATTTTCAAATCAAAGAAATTAATTCCCATGTTTTGTTTATGACGAAAAAGTGAGTAAAGATTTTTATAATTATATAATTTCTTACTAATCGAAAAAACCTCATTAAGCATCACGGTGGGTGCAATTTGATTATTGGTGTAGCTTCGTTTATTTTTCTTCTTAATTAAAAGCGCTCAAGAACCATCAATCATAGATACCTTCATGCATTTTCAAATGATTAATTAGAGACGTATTCACATTACTGCATAGAGTTCACTTCATATGCCGTAACGCGATGCACACTGTATTGTTTATTCAGAGCCGGTAATGCATCTAATTGTTGCATCTGCAGCAGTATCCAGTTCCTTGGTTCTTATAAATGGATTCTCTTGATCGGATAGTCATCATCAGTCGTGAACAGGAACTGCAACGACCGCCCAGGAGAACCGAAGCAAATGCTCTTCATCATCGCAATGAATTTCTTACATTTACCACATTTTTTTAACGTTCAAAATCATCAAGTTAGCACGACATTTCAAATGTCCGAAGCATTTTATACTATTAAGCGTCTTGAACTAAAGCTTAAATAAATTAAAAAATAAAGTTTGAGTTTGTGTTATAATTTATGTTAAATTATTTTGAAAATATTCTAACTCAAATGCAACTAAATGAAAAAATCTTTCGTATATCTTAATAAATTCTTTTCAGCCCAAAAAATTAAAAACATTATGTAAAAAAATAATTGTACGGCATCCGTGGTAGCATTTAGGCTGTGTGTTTCGAGCAGTGAGCATACACATTATGTAAATCCTAATTGCTTCAAAAAAATCATTTTCACGATTGCCTATTCATTAGGGAAGCCTCCGATGGCTGCCTTTGCCAGCAACATAGTCTGTATCCTATAATCTGCTCCCTAATGCCTGGTACAATGCCCCATAGTCATGATAACATACCGTCGGTTGAGCTAGCGTTGTGTTACGCTAAGTAAAAGAGCAATACAATATTCGTAGATTATACATTTCAATGGAGCATTAAGGCATTTAATCATAATGTTTAAAATACCATAGTAGTAGCTTCCTGAAAGATAATCGTACACATCGCAAAGCCGCGCTTACACAAACAATTTTATTTATTTTATGAAATTACTAGTATAAACTTCTTTGCTGCAAAAATTTTTCGTTATAAATTATCACAAAAACGTTTTATATCAGCCGATCATTGCTTCATCGAAACTTCACCAAGAACCTACAGTATAGTTTTCTAATTTTCGTGACGAGATTACCGGGACTTGAATAATTTAAGTATCTGAGGCATATTTGAGCATTTTTTATCTCTTTTTTCAAAGAATTATGGATGATTAAACGGAAGTTTATTGGTTTGAATTCATTCACATTATGGGGCAGCTCTATGCAAACAAGGAAATGCGAAGTCATTGATTTACCTAGTATTTATATTTCACATCGAATCTTAAAGAAGATGGCTAAGTCAAGTTGAAGACAACTTATCTGAGGTCCCCAAGATACCAAATTGGTGAAATTTTTTAAGTGTTTTTAACAAAACGCCTATTTTCAAGACACGTGTTCTAGTTTAAATATTCCTATAATGATTTAATTATGTAACACACTATGAAAATATGTTTACTTGTAAAACATATAAGAATTATGGGAATTCGTTAATTGATTTTTTCAAGAATATCGTATGAATAGCCCAACGCTCCTGTGTCATTTGGTTATATGGAGCGGCTCAACCCAAAACAACTTAATACTATCGCTGCTAACTTATCGATTCCCCAGGCTTCTGATTTGGAGGTCTTAGAGAACATAAAATGCTCCCAGAGAGACTTATTAGTTTTTATTTTCTCCATGCAAAAATTACTTGTACCTACTGTAATAATGATATAACTCTTGCGTGTAATCCTAACTTCAATTTTGTATGCGCGAGTGCTTAGTTTTTCAATTATTCATAATCATTACGGTCTTGAAATCTTTTTTTAGACACAGTCAAATGAGTGTTATTATGCACACATTTCTATTGGGAACCGGTCTTTTGTTTATGGTCAATCAATCAATTATCATTCACAACAGATTTTAACGACACTCTACGTGTTCGAAACGCTTTTTTACATCACGTAAAAAGTGTGTACATTTTCGAGTACAATTTACCTTGATGATCATTATTATACTTGTTCCTGTTTCTTAAAGTGTATTATATACATAAATGTGATCAACTTTTGCGATTTAGTACTTCAATGAGAATGACATGTTCAATGGACTACATATTGATAAAGGTTACAACTAGGTAGAAAGTTTGAAGTTGGCATTGACCCTTAAACTGAATGTAGACATGGCCCTACTCAACGTAATATCGACCCTTAGAAAAATATAAAATAAATTGAGTATTTGAAAATACAGTCACATAAGTGGCATAAACTAATGTTTGGTAATCATTTACGCATTACCTCATTTTTTTTTATATATTAGGCCCTAACCTAACCTAACCACCTAAATCAAAAAAGAGAATATTTTTTTAAATATGACTTATTTTTTATGAATGGTTCACTTAAATTAACTTTTTATTTTATTTTTAATGAGCAAAAAAACCTTCAACATACCTACTGCTCAGATATGCAATGCGCAAATAATATTTTTAAGCACATCTTACGCATGCGCTACAACAAATTTATTTACTTAAGTATTAATTACATTTAATACTTTAGCAACTAATAAAAATTATGATGTTTTAATAGCAAGTAGATATTTGGATACACTTGTAAATTGTATTAACACAAAATTAGAAATCTGGTTTTTGTAAGGTTATAATTTTGTTATCTTACGGTATCTATTTGTTCTAGCAAAGAGTAGTTTTCATAGAAGAATATTATTAATAATAAATTGAGCCCTTAAAGCATCTTTTTCTTCATAGTAAAAGAGCTTGCAACTCGTTTGCTTTAACTCTAGGCTAACATAGTCGAAATAAAAAACATGATACCGGAAACGTCTTTGCTGACAGAAGGTGTAGCAATAATAAATAAAATTATTAAAGCATCTTTTTTACGTATAAGTTGCCACGTTTTCTTTAATAGCAAATTCTGAATACATTTAAAATTACATACATAATTCAACTGAAAATAAACTTATCCCTCGTCACGTCAGTGTGATGGTTCCAACGCCAGTGGCGAAGTAATCTCCGTGGTATTACACCGGGCGTGTTGCACCACACACCTGCATACATAATGGCCGAACATTTCTCTTCAAAAGCGACGTTTAACAGCGCCTCCATAACCGTTCACTCCATCATGTCTTGGAGCCGCTTCCTTCAGCGACCACATCGGCAACCCTATACTCCTCCTATAGGTTGCAGTTTTAAAGCAGAACCAAACTGGGTATCAAGATTTTTGAAATCATCTCAGTGGTAAAAGCTGCCGCGCAACTTATAATTAAAGAATTCATTCCGCAACTTTTTTTACAACTCACTGGTTGATATTTCATAGTATCAGATAGTTCAGATACGTTGAGTCATAAAATGGATAGTTGTTGACGATCTTTTCGAAAAGAAATTAAGATTTTTAAAAGAAACCAGTTGTAATATACAAATCATTTAGTCCTAAGAGGCTGCTTATCCCCATATATTCCTGTGCACTTGACTCTTTTGGAATCATTGTTGTTACTTGAATATAAACAATAAATTTTATAGTTAAAATCAATAAGTATCACCAACACTACGTATCAGAGTGTCTGTAATTTGAAGTTTTGATAAGTAGAGGCTTTGGTTAACTATTTCAAAAACCGCATGTTACAACACATGCGAAAAATATATCGCAATACAAAATTAAGTATTCGGTCACTTCTACAGAGAGCGTTTAAGCACGACACTGCGTTGTTGTATACGCATATGCCTTTTTACTATTATTGTATAAGTAAGATCCGCACTACAAACATAAATGTGTTTCACTTATCTTTCTGCGTGCCTGTCGCTGCACCATACAAACATTGGCAGTACGTTTCACGTACTTATCACTGCTAGATCTAAGCATATCTTCTTTTAACATTCCCACAATTATGTCATAATTCGGCACTGTCTCTAATACGCCGTATCTTGGAATTAACAGGTTGCAAATGTGCCGACTGGGCGCGCCGTGAGATCCCATCATCCCGGCAACAGGCACGGGGCACCAGCATCATGCACTAGCCACTAGGCTACAAACACCAGATTCGTGCACTAGTCACTAGGTTTCGAACACCAGGCACCGAGTATCAAGCTCACAGACAACGGCTGAGGTGGGCCACGGACCCGCACTTGAGGTGGCATTCCGGCGAGAAGTATGGCCCGTACTACGGCGAAGGCGATTTTATTATATACCCTGGTTATCGTTCTTAAGTGGCTTCAAAATCTAGAACCTTATGAGAAAAACGAATACTAGCTGACGAACTTCTTCTTGATTTCAGATGGCTTCAAATTCCAAAGACTTATTAATTATGTTATAAAGTCGGAGTCTTTTGAAAATATGAGAGAATGTAATATTGAATATTTTATTTTCATTTTTATCTTTTTGATTTGGAGAACGTATTGTAATTGTCTTGGGATTGTAATAAACTTCATGCTGTAATAGTTAGTCATACATATATACTCGTAGTATAACTAATTAATATTTTTTTCAGTCAAAGATTTTGTATGATTAGTTGTATATAATCAAAATAGTAGATTATTAGGTCGCAAATTATGAAAAGGAGCCATATTTTAGTCGACTGAGAAACAAGAAAAATAAATAGAAACATTATCCACTCGACATTCTCAAAGAACTGTCAAAAACTAAATGCTTATGTTATAATGGATTTTCCAATCTTCATTATTGAATAAAATGTGAAAAGTAGAGATTCGTAAGGTGATGGATGAACTATGATCATTTATCATCGACTATTTTATCTTTGAGCAGTGAGATTTTTTAGGGCCTCGAAATATTATGGGCTCCATAATGTCTCAATGCAGGGCTGCAATTGATACACTGTGAAGGTTGCAGTGCGGCCACAGTTACTGGGGCGATAACAATGTGCAAACACGGCCTAACGAAGCGCGGCGTGGGCGGTGGCGATGCGACAATTAAACTCGAGGTTATCGCTCGTCTCGTTAAAGAAAGCTTTGGTACGCTCATATACCGTTACTAAAGCTTTACCTTTACTATTGAAAATCTCAGTATTATTTTCGTATTGAGGCATAATAATTTTACAACGTAAAATTATTTTGGTGCAATATGTCAATGAAATTCTAGGTTAACACTGTATCAATGAAAAAAAACATTTTTCGCTTGTAATTCATAGCTTTTACCTGTTCATACTCTAGAAAATCCCATGGAAGACATGATTCTTTATCTGGATTCTAAAAATAAAAATTATTTTTTTAATGTAAGCGATGGTTACTGTTCCAAATAATATAACACATTACGAGTATATGCAGTATGTAAAAGTTAAGCCTAGGCTAGTGCATAGTCAATTAGTTTTTTAATTTCATTAGGAAGTAAATAACACAACATATCATATTAAATTGATATATTTGTCAACTAAATATCTTGCTTACATAACAACAGTTTTGTATAAAGCATTACCTTTATATCGGTTATTATTATTAAATTCATATTATACTTCAAATTTGATATCAATACATTTGAATCCGGGATTATCATTATATTTGGGCTTATGTCGCTTAGCCTTTTCTCACAGATTAAGATTTCTGCTTGATTGAGAAAATCATTAGAATAAAAAATGTGCGACAATTTAAAAAATAGCAAACAAAAAAATTAAAACGATACGAACGGTAGAATAAAAATTTGGATCCGCCTTTCAAATAATATATCACTGAGATGAATTTTACTGCTCATAATTTATCGATCTAGTTACAGTCGCGTTGTATCAATTCAAAGTAACATAAAAATAGTTGTTTGGCGGAGCCACTCTCGTTATGTATTTATATTGTACATCTGTGAGATTAGAATCGATCATAAAAAGTATTTTTAATACAAGTCGTGATTAGGCTGCGATAGAAAAAACTGCACAGCTTTCCGGTTGGCACTTAACTAGTAAAATATGACCGCCGTATAAATGTAAACGAAACGATTTGATCTAGCGGCAATCGGGTGGTTATATCGCCCGTACAAATTATTTGATAAAATAAACAGAAAACCAGTTTTGGTCCATCGCGTGGTTACACACGCTGCGGCTCACGGTAAACAGGGGCAATAAAAACTAACCTTTTTATCGTTTATTGGCTGGCAGGAGATTAACATTGCGATTTTGATGTTTTCTATGACCGCAAAACAATGTTACAATTATTTTTTTATAATTTTCTTTAACATCTATGGAACATCATGCTGAGGATCATCGTTTCTAATCAAGTTATACGTAGTAGTAACATCTCTTCAGCATTTCTTTGTTGGAGCATGTTATCATACTTTATTATTTGTAAAATTTTATAACTTTACATATCTCCAAAAGCACGAGAAGATAAAAAGACTCTGGTACCCAAGGCTTATTTTCCTGCTTGTAAGTCAACTTTTTTGTGTAGAGATTGAATGATTTACCCGGAGATTTGTCTTTTAATAAATAAATGAATTTTCTTGAATAATGCTATCGATTTTATATACTATTGATCACAAGGTGTAGATAATTTTTATAAACTGATCAATTTATTTAAATTTAGATTAAGCGTTTCTTTTTATTTTGTAAGTCATAGTTAATAGAGGATCAATACTTTTACAGCTATGCTTTAAAAAAACATCATTATCTGATATTTTATTTAAATTTTGCAGCAAGAAAACATCGCGAATAAAATGCTATTTAATTACATTACATGGATGATATCTTTGAAAACCTAGTTTCTATTTTATATCTTTATGATGCTTGCACAGTAATTTTATACTAACATAATTATGAAGAATATTCCATTTTCATGTATATATACATTCTACCAACACTGTAGATATACTTGTACCCTCCAATATCCGTCTTGCCAACCATCCAATATTGCGGTATCCAATCCAATTTGGCAAGTCCTTGGATTGACAAGCAAACATGTGGCCTAGTTCAAGAGTACCTAGTTCTAGAGTACATGCTCTCTCCACTTGTAGATGACAATTGTCAAGTCAGCGAAATCAGAGTGGAACATAACATACTCCAAGTATGTAGAACTTCATATGTAGGGAGCATGCAGTAAGTTTTGCAGCACCGACCGGCATAAAGCATAAGAAAAATGATCTCCGACTGGCACGTGCTCAGAATCACTGAAGCAGAGACTGCATCCCGAGAAAATAAACTAAGTAGCCAATCCAAGAGTAAATTGACTGCTATTACATCATTCGATCATTCGAAATTCACCTGAATACACGTCAATAAATTGAGCGATATAATGTACATGTTATAATCTATTGTATGTACTTTAAGTTGTTCGGTCAGTGAGAAATAAATAAAATTTGACATAAATAAGAACTATAAATACTATTGATATCTCTCTGATAAAAATAGGAACTAAAAAATATTTTGTAGTGTAGGTAAATAAGTCTGAATAATATTCAAATATTACAAATTAGAATAACACTTATTATATCAGAAGTATTTACATATTGATTTCCGCGATCAAATTTATTTCAACATGTTGTTAATTTTTTTTTAACAACAATGATTGTTGGTTTTATCAATTAATATAATGGTGTAAAAAATATATATTTTAAAACTGTGTTAAGCTTGTAAATCGACAGGCGTATACAACTGGGATGGGCAGCATTTGGAAAACTAAAGTACATTTTTAAAGCGAAAATTCCGCAATGTCTTAAAACTAAGGCGTTGAACCAATGCATCCTCCCTGTATTAACATATGGCACATAGACGTGGAATCTGACAGCAAGTCTTACCCATAAAATAAAGGTCACCCAGCGTGCTATGGAGAGATCCATGCTTGGAGTGTCGCTAAAAGATAGAATCCAAAACGAGGAAATACGCAGAAGAACTCTAGTAGTGGATGCGCTACCCAACGAATAGGCACACTCAAGTGGCAATGGGCAGGACATATTTGTCGAAGAGACGACGGTCAATTGGGAAGAATAGTATTGGAATGACGCCCAAGAACTGGCAAACGAAGCATTGGCCGACCCCCTGCAAGATGGACTGACCATATAAGAAGAATAGCGGGAGTGACCTGGATGAAGAAAGCGGAGGATCGAAGAGGATGGAGAATCATGCGGGACGCTTACGTTCAACAGTAGACGGATACAGGCTGATAATGATGAAGCTTGTAAATATAATTTCAAGCTGACAATTGATTGAGTAACAGAGTACTTAAATTTTATCTAAAAAATTATCCGGATGTTTTTTTATTGATTTTAAGCAACAGGATTTTAAGTTGCAGAAATTGAGGGAGTTATTCATAACCACTCCTTAATTTAATGGTATCTACATGCATAAGAAGAAGTTTATTACAAAAGTGAAGAGAAATTAAACTAGTATGCAGCCTTGAAGTACGCTAGTGGAAATATCAAACCAGTTCGTGGTATCTCTTGTTATACTATATTTATTCACCATTATCAATAACGTCTAAATCTATCTATTAGTTACTGATACTATAAACTTCACAGCGATTACAATAAAGTAATTGAAAGATTTTTTACAATTATTTAATCATTTTATTTTAATGTGACATTTTTATAGCATTTTATTTCAATTATCGTCAGTCGTTAGTACTGACAATACGATGGTTCCGTTTGCAGTCGGACAAAACCGAGAACCGCTAATAATGAAGCTATTACGGAAATATTGTTTAATTAATTAGAGTTCATTTTATAACCGGCCCAACGGACACGAATTTGCCACTGTGGACCGTTGCAGGACAGCCTACCAAAGTGGTATTTGCTTTCGGTTGCATTTTGTATCCCGTTTGAAATATTCTCGCTGTTTATTCGATCGTTTTTAATTAAGTTCTAAATAGTTCGCAGCATTATCGTTATCCAACACAATATCGGGTGAAATTAATTACAAAACTCGGCCATGCAAAGTGCTGCAACTATATTATGTACTGTAACAACATTTAATATTGCGTAGTCTATAAAACAGATGTAAATAAATGTTTAAATTATAAGCCATCATCATTAAATATATGTCCACTGCTGAATATAAAAGTATCTATAAGTTCTCAGGCTAAAAATTCCATTTCTTCAAATAACTTGCTTAAAATACTGATTGATAAATAAATCAAATAGGTCAATTATGTCACATTAAATATCTTATTTTATGACGGTTAGTATTATTTTTTGAGTAATAAATCAATCGTGTTCCTTTAATACGTTCATTATATTTCGTGGTGAATTTCTACTAATACATTTTAGAAAGTGTGAAGATTTCACAAAACCATAGACATTTATTTATATAAATAATAGACACCCAACTTGATATAAATATGTAAATTTTGGATTGATTTTTTCCCGATCACATCGACGTTTATCAACTTATGCGTTAAATAGTGGTAACATCAAGGTTATCAACTGACAATACTTGGTGAAACTGCATAATTATAATTTTAGAATTAATTTTAATAAAAAAATTAATAAATTAAAAATATTTAGTTTTGATTCACAATTTATTCTAAATATTGAATATAAATATATAAATATATAAAAAAAATTAATTAAAATTAATTCTAAAATTATAATTTATATAGTGGTGATAAATAGTCTTCTAATTTGGATGCGGTTGCTGTAAGAAAGCATAAACTAAAGTTGTCATGTAACCATGCCTCTTGCTTTTCAACATTTAGGACGACAAAATATTGAGCCTCAGTTTTAAAACGCAAGCTCTATTTGAAAGGAATCTTCCTTATGCCGGTTTCTGGTGGCTATATGCTCAAATTTTAAACTTACTGAAAAGAAGCGAGATATTATCATTAAAATATTTTTTTATTTGCTTGACAAAAATACTAGACGTTAAGGTAAGCATAGTCACATTATAAATTAAAAATCAAGTGAAAAAAATTATGTAATAATCAAAATCATTACATCAACTCGTATTAAAATATTCACACAAACTTTATACTGACTGTATAAAAAAACTTAATACTCGTACTAACGGGTCCGCCAAATAACTTTTTTTTTTGAAAATGGGGCGCAAAACATCGAGTGTAGCTTCGCTTGTGTGGCACGTAGCGCCGTCCTGTTGAAACCAAATGTTGCCAATATCCTCCTCTTCAATTTTTGTGAACAAAAATGGCTCGACAACGATCGCCATTGACTGTAACGGCCACTCCTTGCTCATTTTCGAAGAAAATGGCCTTATTTTCAAAGTAATGTCGCAATATTTCCCAGCGTTGTTCAAGCGTATACACAACCATATTCGTTCAGCGGAAGGATAAAACTAATTATCTGTCAAATCAGACATGAGCTAAGTGTTACCATTCACGAAATAAGCACTAGTTGAAAAAAAAACGTTAGATTGCGGACTCTATATAAGCTACTAAAACATGAAGTTTACAAATATTATAACTTTAATTTATTTTGTAGTGTGGTTTTAAAATATCACCAAGGGTTAACAATTTATACTCTCGTTAAACGCTACTGAATATGTAAAAGTATCCATGGTCAAAAAAAACTCTTGACTTGAAAAAAACTTGTGAAAAAAAAGCATTTTGTCGCACAAAGTACGTATAGTTTCCCAATTAGATTACTAAAGTGTTTACCTACGGTCATTCAGTATCCATTTCGCTGATTGGTGGGCGACTATTGGGGGCGTTAGTTACCCTTTACTGCATCTATTAGACTAACAAGACATAATTGAATGTCCGGCACTAACCATAACCAAATCACCCAACTCTCCGTTTTCATATAATTTTCAGGAGATCGCTCCGATACTCGACTACTGTCTAAACTGAATAACGATCCAATCTGCGTATCGTAATGAATAACGATGAGGGAAACTCGGGTCGGAACTGAATTTATGTGTCGCTCAATTATTACAGACCGTTAATATTTTATAAGCACTTTTGCGCGAGACAAAAATATATTAGCACTATTACATCGTAAATTTGATAGTCTTGAATTGAATCGATTTTAATGACCGTCGTTATCATATTTCATCGCGGGCTTAACTTTATAATTAAATAACTGCAAATCATACTATTAAACTGCTGACAAACGTACTTATATTTTTTTATTAAAATATACATTTTTAAAATTTTGTATGCTTTTGATTTGATTTTTTGAAAATAGAATTTCTTTATTTTGTATATTTATTTTTATATGTTATAAATAAACACATATATTAGGTGACCAATAAATACAATGGAGATTAATTTTTATTGGTTCCTATTAATTTAAAAATGGCTACATTGAATTCAAATAAGAGTCAATTTTTTAAAATATAGAATCTTTAGTCTATTCAATGTCATTAAAATAACACAAAGTTTTGAAAAAAAAAGAAAAAATCTATAAAATTAAATAAAACATTAAAACAGTTAAATATTAAATAAACATGCTTTATTTTCTCACATTTTTCATCTCTAGGAATTGAAATGAAGTGTGTGGAGACTCATACGAAAACAAAACTATTTCTTGTAGTCGAATATATTATATACATTTGTTATCCAAAAATAATATATAATAAACAAAAACCCTTAAACTGGACTTGACCTTACCCCTCTCACACACGCGTCAGACCAGAGGACAATAAAGTCTCCTTAATATTTTTACATTCAGCAACTCATAAGCCCAGTAGGAGTCACCTATGAAAAATTGTAATCACTGGATAGAAGTATATCAGCAGGATATATTGATTGCTCTAAGTAACATTCACTATTACAGTAGTTACGTTAAGTAATTTGGTGCTGTTTAAGCAGTGGTTCCACGCGCCGCCTAATGCCCGTAATAACCGAGCAAATATCCGAACTGTTCAGACCAAGACCAAGCTAAGCAATCTGAGTATTATTGGCAGCACAACAGTTTACTGTATGCAGAGAAGTGTATAGCAACCAGCGTGCACATGCTGACATTATACACGTGGGACAACACAGCTAGACACCTGCCACTTCAACAAGAAACTTGCAAACAAGAAAGCAAAAATTAATAAAATATCCTTACTTTATAATAGAAACATGTAGATTGTATAATTCGTGATAAGCGCTGAATCTGGTAAAGTACAACAAATAGCGTCAAAATTTTCGACGTAAAAGGCATAACATAAATGTGTCAATTCTCTGAAAACACCTTGTTTAGCTTTTAACCTCGGGGGTTTTGATTATTTACGTGTCCACAGCACATACCTTTTAAATACGAACTTTTTTGTAAATACATTATTAACGAGTCAAATATCATTTGAATACCTGTCAAAAAAACGTGTCATCCCATCAGCATTGTCCACGTAGACGGTACGGTGTTTTTATTGAAATCAAAGTAAATTAATTTTAGTTTTAATTTCAAAACTATCAGGATTTTATTAAATTTTAAAATAACGCAAACATATTAATACTTACATATTAATGTTTTCAGCATTCAATTTGAGATTCATTATAAATTATAAATATTTATATATTTACCTTGTTTTTACATGGACCACGTAAGATAAGTTCTCTATTGGGAGACTGCAGTTTCGACTAACTCGTAGCCTTTCTCAATCCATCACTTGTTAAGAGATAACTAGTCGAACTTAGTCGAAACTGTGATCCATGTGAAAACAAGGAAAATATATAAATATTTATAAAATTAATACTCGTATCACGTGAGATATTGCCATAAGTGAAGCACTTTTTGTGTGATAAAAATATGACAATAAATCAAGTAGAAATTTTGAAGCAGAATAATTGATCATAACATTACAGTACTGCTTATTTTTGCTCACAAAATGTTTGTCACATGAAGTGATAAGTACCTCTAATATCACTGCTGCTTACAGCAAAAAACGTTTTGACTGTACAATTTATGATTTACCAACTATTTGTAAAATAATCTTCATTACAATCAAATGAATAATATTTCAGTGTTTTTCAATCAACATGATCACCGCTTAAATATTAAGCAAACTGATCATCTTGCGCTGAATGGTCCCAGGATTGAGTAAGTTCAGAGAGGCGTCGCGACGCCTGTTCTGCCCCTCGAAGCCTCCTCCGATCATCCTGCTGCAGCCTCAAGTCCCGGCTTCTCGCAGGTAGAGCCGCATTGTTAATGCAACCACCGGACCGGTAAATTATCATTCTATATCAAATCAAAGCGGCCGAGTTGGGCAGCAGCTCGGTATTAGATATGCAAGGTGCACGAGCGACGATAATCTGCTACGGAGCAATGTTACGGAATGGACACGAATATATTATTACATTCCATAGAGAAAAAAACGAATGAATCAAATTATTCAATATATATATGAGGCTAAACGAGATCATTATATTGAACTATACTGCTAGAAAAAATGCTATAATATAGACTTTGGAGCATTTTTCTAAGAATATATTTGCTAGTTCTCGTATGCGGTGAGAGAATACTCGTAGTATATTTGAAATTATATTTACCTTATAATATTTAACTTTAAAAGTAGCAGTTCGTCTAATTAATAACAACACACCTACGTCTAACCTCCAATCTCTGAAACATAGACGTAGGGTTGATTCACACAAGTCTTTTCTACTGTTATTACCACAGTTGCTGGTTTCTTAACTCAAATAATTAATTCCTCTTGCACCCACCCACAACTGACAATAGTCGTCATACACGCGTTGAACATCCACTATTTATGTGTGTTGAAGAAGAACTGTCGGTTTCCAAAATTAATTCTAAATGCTACCAGTAAGCTCTGGAATGATCTTCCAGTATATTTGTTGTCTCTTTCCAATACATATAGAGACATAACCATAACACATGTTTTCCGCATGCAGCGTTCAGTTAAAATGACTGAACGTCATGGAGCCCACTGGATACGAGTAGTGAAGCTCTCCTCAATCTGGAGGATTATCAGCAGACGGACGCAGTCAACTTCTGTCAAAGTCGGGGTCATCGCGACTTCGCTGGAGTCTCTCATAGAGCCTGAAGTGTGGCCTGAAAAGACCATCGTTCAACCCTGGATACGTGTGGGGCGAAAGAATCGCAGTGAACAGTGGTTGAAACCAACTTGAGTGAAAATATTGACATATTAAGTGTAATATTGCTTCAGATTCAGTGCTAGTGTTGATGAGGGCGAAATGTTAGAAGTTTGATTTTGTGACAATAATGCCGTGTTATTTGTGGGTACACCATAATTTATATAAGACAGGGTTTTTGTTGTTACAATTCAACTATTTGCATTTTGTCTTCTAACGCTGGCTCTGGGTGTGAGGTCATTGACACTAAATGTGTCAATAAATTTACAGGGCCACACTGTAAAAACTTCATTGTGTTATTTATTAATTGTTGTATTATATCCTGTTTTAGAATTCTAAGAATTAAATATTTATATTTGTAATGTTTCTGGAAGAAAATAAATTGAAATTGAAAAATTGAAAAATTGAAATCCTGCATGCGTTTTCATAACAAAAAACACGGAACACTTGGGATTTATGTAATGATGAAATATATATTAAAATAATAAAATATTTAAATATAAATGTTACAATAATTATCTTGCTACTAAATGAGAGTGCAGAAATCATAATGCATATCTAATTATTTTGTCACAGATTCTTGCATCACATCTCGATAATGTGAAACGTGCTGTTTCGCTTTATTAGAGCAACAAATCGCTGAAACAAGAACATAAATAATTAATAAATTAGCGAAGGAATGCGGAGAGATAATTTATCTGCGACCCAATTTCCGATCGGAATATGATAATAATCATTACGATTCAATTCATTAAAACAATATTATCGAGTACTTTAAGTTCAACAGTGCACGCTTTTCCAAATATCGGCCTCTACAAAGACATTGCCATTTGCGGAATCAGTTAACCAGACCAGCGAAGTCCAATGAAAGTCCAGGAAATATTTCAAGTACTTAAACTGCACTAAGAATTTGTTTAAATATGAGTATAATCTACTTTTGAAGTCCATTTTTAAAGCGAAAATTCGGCAATATCTTAAATCTAAGGTGTTTAACCAATGCATCCTCCCTGTACTAACTTATGGCGCAGAGACGTGGAATCTGACAGCAAGTCTTACCCATAAAATAAAGGTCACCCAGCGTGCTATGGAGAGATCCATGCTCGGAGTGTCGCTAAAAGATAGAATCCGAAACGAGGAAATACGTAGAAAAAATCAAGGAGTGGATGCTACATAACGAATAGGCACACTCAAGTGGCAATGGGCAGGACATATCTGTCGAAGAGACGACGGTCGATGGGGAAGAAAGGTATTGGAATGGCGCCCAAGTACTGGCAAACGAAGCATTGGCCGACCCCCTACAAGATGTACTGACGATATAAGAAAAATTGCGGGAGTGACCTGGATGCGGAAGGTGGAGGATCGAAGAGGATGGAGCCTCATGCGGGAGGCCTAGGCTGATGATGAATCTACTTTATAAACTGATTAACATTTATTTTGGCATTATTAATATGCACACAAAAACTAACAACAGTAGTCTCGTTATAGTAATATTCGAGATGGACCAAAACATTGATGGCTTACTGCCTGTTGCTTACTGCGTGTAAATGGTTAGATTTAGCCGTTTCTTTAGAGCAAATTTTCCAGGCCTTAAGAGCTAATATTTTTTAATTTTTATTTTTTTCATTAACGGCCTAGGCCAATACATACGCTTTTAAATTAGAAAAATAATTAAAGAAGATGGTAACACAGAATGAATATACAAGCTAAGGCAATACATTTGGACAAAACATAAACATGAGTAAATAGAACAGACATCACGCACATCAGTAGAGGGATCTGCGAAATGCCGGAAGGTCCTGCCCGAAAAAGTCCAAGTCACTAGAGGAGTTGACTAGTCTACATATTCTCAACATAGGAGAATATGTAGACTTATTAAAAACTAAGCTAACTAAAACTAATAGAGAACTAATCATCCGATCCTTTTAAAAATGCCTTACGATATGCCTCAAATACAAAATCTTCCGTTAAATGAAGTTCTTGGGCTCCTGCTATGGAGGTCGTCGGGAACGATATTTGCTTACAGATGGTCCTATAAGTAAAAAGATTTCTTAGGACAAAGCATGGACAGCGGCATCTGATAGAAATGATTAGTGAAAATGTATGGTAAACATACTCGTATGTTTCAGATATGGAACGAATATGGGGAAAAATATTATGATAATAATGTAAAATAAAGATAGTCAATAACGTTTTAAATTTTAATAGAATAAAATAAATAAGTGAATACTCGTACATTGCACGAAATTCTTCTAACCATAAAACTATTAATAAGAGCATCATAGTTTTAAGCACATACAGGAGAATACCGACAGATGGTGATAGTAATTCTGAAGTCTCATCTGTGGATTTCTATGACGCTTACCATGGTGCATATGGCTAAGCGCTGCATGTGGAGTGTTTATCCGCCAACGTCATAGACTACAGCCCGAGATTCACGTATCATCCTTATTATTACAGGAATTTACTAAGAATAGGTTGTCTTCACGGGACGGCTTTCGTCTAACACCAATTATAATTAGTAGGCTATGACTGCCATTTTTACGGGTAAGGGATCAAATTAACACCAACCGGTAGTATTTTAGAGCTCAACAATCGATTAAAAATCCTTTTTTTTAATCTCCGTCGGGGATGGAACCCATGACCTTTGGCTTAAAATTCAAACGATATGACCATTGAGCTTTACCCGTCGGGAAAAATGTCATTTTTTCCCAAACTCAATAACTTTCTCATCACTTTGATGTAGCATTAAATAAATTCCTGATGCAGGCAACAAATGGTAATATTAGTAGTAAACTATAAGCACGTCGTATTGTTGGCGTTGGTAATGTTACAGAATATGTAATTTCCGTTATGCGTCCATTGTAGTTGACAGTACAATGTACATGAATGTCAACATGTAAACTATTGATGTAGCACATGTCAACATCCGGAAGCTGTACATAAACATACTCGTATTAGCAAGCAACATAATAAAATTCGCACGAAGAGATTTGCATAGCGACACTTGTTTGATAATCGAATCCAGAGTTATGATAATCATGTTTTTTAATCATTCTCTTTTGCCTGATTTCCCATCATCTGGGGTCGGCTCTTCTTGTGGACATTCACCATGTCTGTCTGTCCTGGGTTGCATTCTTGGTCAAACTCAGAGTTTTCAGATCCTTGTTTACAGTTGCAGTCCAGGTTGCTTGTGATTTTCAAGATCTTCTTCTCAGCGAAGTTATGTTGAGGGCTCTCTTCATCATGTGGTCTTCATCTCTCCGTGTCACATGCTCATACCATCTTAGGCAGTTTTTCCTTATCTTTTCAGGTATGGAGGCCACCCGAAATGAACCCCGAATCTGCTCATTCCGAACTTTGTCCACTCTAGTCACTCCGCCCGTCTATTTTTAATCATTTCATCAATTTAATCAATGTTTTTTAATCATTGCATCCTTAAATATAATCAAATTTAAATTTGTAACTCAATTTTAATGAAATAAAGTCAACAATAACATCTTGCACAATATCGACATTTGTCGCATGTCAATAAATTTGTAGAATATGATTTAATTATGTATTTCATTTACTTACATTGAATGAACTAAATAAAATGTAATTTAAATAGTTGAACTGCACACGATACACGTAGCAATATCATCCATCGAATATATACGCTTGAAATCTTCAGCATTTAGATGAAATCTATCGCAGAGTCGCGAATTATTGCAAGTGGAGAAGGAATGCTCAGAAAATCACGTTTAGTAGCATCTTATTTTAGTCGCTCGGATTGCTTACTTGGTCACAGAAGATGCCGCTGATTAGGCTACAAGTCGTAAATAATGTTCTTCATCCGAGATCTAGTAAGAGTTCATGAACTGTAGCAAATATACTCGCTACGTTGTTACAATATTTCTTGTTCTCTAACTAGAGAGCGAACATATGCTATGATAACACAATTGTGATAATACAACTTCAGTTCTCAAGATCCACTCAAAATACAAGTATATATATATTTATTTGGTAAAGTTGTCATCATCTAAATTTACTTACGAATATAATCACCCATTTTGGTAACTAATTTTGTGCCAAACTAACCAAGACTCAATGATGGCAAATAGATCCGCCAAACTAGTATACCAAATGGCCTGGACTTTCCTTACTTCTCAGTTATGCTTCTAAAAAGTGGGCCTTTTATTTTTTTTAACTCTACTATACATAGCTGCATTCCGTAAAACACCACAATTCATCTGTCCTGCAATACCATACAAGATACGAGTCTCCCAAAAGAACCCTAATCGAATTTTATATACAAACACTTAATAGACAACACACAATTATTGTGCAAATTTAGCATTAAAAAGGTTTAAAAAGGTTTTAATCCGCGGGGTTTAAAACAAACAAAGAATGAGATTTTTTCGTCTGGTGATGTAAAGTTTCCTTTTATCGTAACGAGCGCAATGCGCGTTTTTTTAGCTCTCAGCAAATTAAGGCCGAGTGGCTGTCCAGTGTCCGGCCTGAAGTAGCCTCCTGTAGCCTCTACAGCCTCCCTAGGGCCCGTGTTTTGTACCGGTGAAATATGCCCGGGGGCAAGCGACCCTGTTACGTAGAGCACTCGTCCCAGATAGAGACCACTAGCCTAGCAACAGGACTACTTGGTTACTAAAAGAATCATGTAGTTAGCGCTTCGTGTTAGCAACATATCATAAGTCATTAAATCTTATGCTACGAGCATCATATGAACAACCTTGTACAATACATTGGGTTTAGCTTGTAATAACTTTAAGTTTTTCAAGTCCTCACAATGCTGTATATAGTGTACTTTTGAAATGCTCGTACGTTCAAAGTTGACGAATGAACTTCTTTAAATTAGATGCAACATCCAATTTAAATGGTAAAGCAAATCTTATGAATATGGATAGAATAAGCATTTTTTTGTTGGTTCTAATTTAGGTTCAATATTAAGATTTTTCTCCGAATAGAGTCTAGCTAGCTAACAATGTAAATATTAATAATATTAGCATGTGGTGGAAATATACGAGAAGTTTGAATAATTAACTACTGCGTAAAATCGTCGTCTTTTTATATGTTATATAAAAATACAACACGTGATGATTTTTTCGCTTAATAGTAATGTTTTCTTGGGAATATGCCTGCTAGAGAGACTTTTTAAAATACAAGTAAAAATATTTTATTTCGTTTATAAATGGAACTTCATTTATATCAATGTCAATATGAGCACCACATACAACATAAAAAAAAAAACACAATCTTATTTTCACACAATAAACGATTTTAAGCATATGTTTCTCTCATAATTAATTGAGTTTTAAACTATATAAAGATAGCACGGCTTACAACGATTGCTATTGATATCGATTGACCCCAAACGCTTTCATATAAGCAACTAAAAACAACGATCGCAGAGTACTTGAAGTCAACCCCTACGTTGCGATAGATACCTTGGGGTAAGCGAGTGGCTTACCCAGTACGGTGCCAGTATGTAATTTAATATTTTATCCATGGCACTTGAGCCGGGAGATAGTAGGACGCACCTTTAGGATTTTAGGATTTCACTGGACACATGAATGCTTAGACCAGACTGGATGGTTTTGAAACTCTCGCGGGACATAACATATTATATTTACAATTTTCGTAAACATAACCTGACATTATAAATATATTTTTAGTTGACTTACGAGTAGTAGTATTTAAGGAATCATAATTGGACTAAAAATGAATGTATACTTGTTGTTTCTGTATACTGATAATAATAATTTTAGAATTAATTTTAATTAAAAAATTAATAAATTAAAAATATATATCCTTAATGTTTCTGTGTACTGAAATTAAAGAGAGCAATAAATAAAAATATTTGTAAAAGATTTATATATTCATCTTATACTACGAGTAAATCATTTTATACAACAAATTCGGGTAAGCCCAAAGTTACAAATTCATTTGAAAATGGGCACGTTTTTAATAATACAAGTATTATTATTAATATAATGAGGCTCATAACATAAAAAATTACAAAGCTGAGCATTATTAGGAATCTTCGCAGATATTTAAGAAGAAATAATTTCTTAAAAAAAAACAAATATTTACGTACTTTGCTTAATTAACCTGGCTTTTTTTATTAAATCTTAAAAGAAAATATATTTCAGAAGGCTTCCAGGTAGCATTGTATTAATCTAAAAATGTAAACGAGTACCTTATAATAATACGAGTTATGCTTTATCAACTCAAAAAATTACATTTATATTCAGCGCGTGCAAAAAAACAAACAAAAATAATCAAAAGTATCCAGTTAAGTTCGAAAGCAAATTTTGCGAGTTTCCTCCCCCTTCGGACGTGACTATAATAATCCCCAAACTCCAGAGCTTTCCAGGAAGAGTCTGCAATGGAGAGGATCCAATGCAACTTGACAATTTCCTCTTCTTAATGCAGTGAGATCGACTTCAGTGTTGGAGGAAACAAACGGAAATTTAGTTTTTGATAAGTCCAAGCGCTCAGGGTGTCTGATCGCCTTTGGTTCTATGTTCTTCCAAAGCTCGGGTAGCAAACAGACTGCACATAATGGCATTTCACTTGGATAGTTATAAAAAGATCATAAAGTACTCTCGCAAGTCTTGAACATAAAATAATTGCTAGTTTGTGAATGCTTGACACCCCATTTTTTAATTATGTTCCTTACAGTCTGGTATCGAAGAATTCTAAACTATTCATATTTTTTTGCATAGCAGAAATATTTATATTGTTGAATTCCTTTACAAGTCAACATAAGAAAACAAAATTTTCTTAGTTAATTTCAGATAACAACTCAATACTTCTACACTTACATATACTATCACGCTTACTTCATTTTAATTTAGTTCAATTCATAAACATTACAAATTTTGCTTTAATATGTTCATAAATAAGTGAACTCGAACATAAACAAAAAATACAAGCCACCATGAGAGTTTCATAACGACAGAAAAAAATATGCAAGGGCCTGTCATAATTAATGCTTATATTTACTAGTAAAATCAAGTATGTAAAAGTATTATATATACAAGTGCTAACACAATACCGAGAGCTGGGGAGTCGAAATTCTTACAATAATAATAATAATAATAATAAGCTTTTTATTCCATAATAATCGTATTCAGTAATCAAGAAAGAAAATAATTATATTACTTAATGTTTATTTTTTCTTTGTTCAGTTAGACACCCCTGACCCAGTGTTTTGACGTTTGATTCTGTGTAATTGATGTTTTCCCCTCGCTGTTAGTAGCTTCTGCTGTAGTGCCCGTGCCCGAGCCCGATTCCGTGCTTCATGCTTCGTGCCCGGTGCTTGGTGTATGCGCAAGGAGGCTCTGGTTACTAATCCCGTCACGTTCTCCATCCAATTTGTGTCAGTGGGATTCGCGACCGGCGTCGGTTCGTTCGGAAAGTGACATCGCGGAAAAATGAAACGTTTCATGAACACATCCTCGGCATCTGCATGTTATTATTATATAATGAAAAATAACGTGAAATATCACGATGAAGGATGCTGAAATACCGTTGGGTAACTTTTACGTTTTTTTTTTTCAGTGGTTTTTTATTAATATAATACGCGATTTTTGCACGCCTACTTACATATTCTTGTCAAAACCTTATACACAAAAATTACATTTTTTATCATCATCATCATCATTAACCTTTGTCCGACCACTACTGAACGTAGATCTTTCGCATAAGTCCTTACGGCTTTTGATCCACATACCATTAAATAAATATTTTTTTCTTATATTGTTTTAACATGTATCTCTGTGTATAGTTTATTTACTCGTACTTGCTTGAATACCATGTTTTTGACTTTAATGAAAGTATCGTCAGTTCTTCGTCAGGCAAATAGTTAAATAGTGCTCAATTTGATCTATGTTATAACATGTCAAGAAATCAAATAGCTTAGAAGTGACTCGGAGGATATATTAAATAAATAAAATTATCGGTAAAAAAAAATACTTGTGAATAAATAACAAATTTTGAAATCTTAATATTAATTCAATTTACCTAAAGCCACAACTACAATAATACGTTTTAATACTACAAATACACGTTAATTCTCAAGTTAGTAGGTAATTGGCTTAGTGCTGTGTATAGAATAGAACAAAAACACACAGTTCGTGGCTCGAATCCCAGTGTCTGCCATTTTACTTCAAGAGAGAAATGTCATAAAAGATTATATTAAATGTCCATTTGTCCTTTAAGTATCAATTTGATAAAAATCTCATGAAGTATTTATCTATTTAGATGTCGTCTTTAGGCGACTTTCTAATACTTCTCTTACATATTAACTGTCGTATATTTGACTAATAATTTCTCTACCTTACACGTCTCTTCGCTGTCAAATTTTTATGCTTAATATATTGTGAAATATTACGTAAAATGACCACGAAATTACTGAATATAGCTGCGGAGATTTTTTTGATAAAATGTAAAAAAATCTTACCTTCTTGGGGTTCGTGCGGGTGCGCGCATAGTCCTCCCGTGCACGGTGCTAGCTGCAGTGCCCGGCCCGCGCAACCATCGCCGCCCGCGCACTGACGCCGTCGTGCTTGGCGACAATCCCGCCCACAGCGAGACCACTCCGACCATGCACTCCACCGCCCACCAACACCTGCACCTAAGTCGAAAAAAAAAAAACAATTAGTTAAAAGATATTCTCGGACTGTAGTTAAAGCAGAAGAATCACCCTGCTGAGCATCCCGGTAAAAGTACTAGCATTTATCAAATTTCTTCAAAAATGTAGTATTTCTTTACAAACTTTTTATGAAATCTTAACTCCTGTGTTCTTAATGTGTTGATATTGTCAAAAAAAATATTACGCCGTCTACTTTAAGAATCGATAAGCACAATCTTTGTCGTGTTAATACGCCCAAAACTACATCCTGGCATTGACGCATCATTCATTTTTAAAGGAACTTATTTTAATAGGTGGTTTTAAAGGGATGGTATTTATCTATCACAAATTTTGATTCATAGGCTTTGACCAGTTTTTACGGGTAAGGTATCAATTTAATACCAAGCGGAGTATTTATTGAGCTTATAAATTTATTTAATAATATTTTTATTCTTCGTAGGAGGTCAAATTCAGGATTTCTGGTATAATAAAACAAACACTTCTAAGCTATACGTGTGTATATTTCCAAATATATTCGCACACAGATCGCCGATGATAATATCTGCATATGTAAAAAATTTGTATTCTAAACGTCTTTCAATTTCAAATAAGGAACACCAATTATAATTGAACAAAACAATGAGCAATAATTCACAAAATAAATAATTCAAAAAACATGGTTAAGAATGTTACTCACCGGTCATGTACTCGGTTCTATCGTATTTGATAGCGTCATATGAAAATCCTTCTGAATGGCAAGCGTGAAAGAAAGAAATGTATTAATTTAACTGACAAAGACTGTAAAACCTTCAAAGACTGAGATAAAGCAAGTCATTCAGCTTTTACTAATCGGAAATTAAATAGAGGCTAGTGTTTTCAATATGATGTGGTCATTAGTGGGAATTAGTATTGGGTGGTTAGTGTGGTGCTCTTGAGGCATGATTCATTTGGTCATAAGCTTGCTAACCAAATATTCGCCGTGTTTCCAAGCGAACCTTTTCTTATGTTCTATCTGCACTTAATGTTGCATTACTTCAGTTATCAGATGAAAAATGGTGCTTTTAATGTAATATGGTCATGAGTGATAAGTTAGCGTTACCGTTGTGGCAGGGCAGGCAATCCTGGGACCGCTGCAGCGCGGGTCCCCCGCAGGGCTGGCCGCCGTTCAAGGGCTGAGGGTCGGTGCAGGAGCGAGTGCGGCGCTGCCCTAGAGGCGCCTGACCGGGGCACCTGCATTCGGACCACTGGGACCATGGAGTCCAACCACCATTCACTGAAAAACAAACATACTTCAGGACAACGCTTTAAATTCGCCGAATAACACCGAATAAATAATAATTAAATATGTATATCTAAAACAAGATTCTATTAAACAGGATGGACCAATAACCTCTTAACATTTGAAAAGCCCGTTACTTCCGCGTGCATGTGAATATTTCGGGTAAAGAGATTACGAATCGCGAGAAAGGCCAATATGGATTTAGTGCAATGGCATCATTTAACGAAGAGTAGCGTGCGCTCTGCGTTCGCTAGTATCAAAACGACGATTCTACGACCAAAGTATGTCTATCTTACCATCCTTATCACTAAACATGGAATAAAATGAGGACTATCTGAGAGCTTTATTGTAGCAATATGTGACGACCATATGCTCCAGTAAGGGTACAATAGCGGACATTGAAATGATAATTATAATCTTACCATATACAGTGAGAAGAGCAGGTTCTGAAATTCTCTTCCCAGCAACATTCTCAGCTACACAGCTGTAGTTCCCCATATCCTACACAACCAATAACACAATATAATATTAATAACACTTTTTTAAATTATCAACTATTTTCAATATTTTTATGAGTTGATTTTGAGTAAACTAAAAAAATATGGTAATAAAATCTCACCTGAAGTGTGGCTTGTGACACCAATAGATGACCTTCAGGCGACAGCATCAGTGTGGAGCTGGAGGTCCATGGGGAGCCGTTCTTGAGCCAGCTCAGTTGCGCTGGTGGTGCTCCTTGAGGACCCAGGCATCTGATAGAAGTCTGACCGTATAGCTCGACGCTGGTGGGCACTGGAGCCGTGACAAACGGCTTCCTCAAATCTATGGACAAAAATTAAAATTACATATCAAGAAAATGTGTAAATCAGTAACATCTATGTAATTTTTTAAGGAAAATAGCAAATTTCAGGTATCGCTTATCCTTTCGGGTGACCATAAAAGCTACGAACTGTGCATTTTAAATAATGCGTACTAGTGTACGGTTTGCGTTATATATCATTTTCCAACTTAAATATTGGATTGCTGATTTCATAGGCAAACGTCGAATCGATAGAGATTTTGAGCCTCATACTGTATTCATTAAACTATTTGTTTTTACATAATTATTCACTTCCATTTTCGCACCCTTACTATCTATAATGACCAACACAAATTGACGATATAATACTCTGTCAGTCACCATGTTGCGTCATCCCAAATCATCTGTGCGTCCCCAATTATATTACATGAATAGTTCCCGATGGGTCTCCCAAGACGACGAGATCTCTGGGGCTTGAAGTAGTGACAGCTGTAGTTTATACTCTGCTGCGGCATCTCGAGAACGCTACATGAAATCTCTTGATCAGCTGCTGTAGAATAGACGACCGCCGTATCAATGCTTCATCTCGTCATTTCAAAGTCAAGCCATCGTATTTTTTTCCAAATTTTAAAACACACCATATGACTACACTGTTTTTTTTGTCATACATATGCAAAAATTAGCATGCCCATTAACATGAAAATTGTACACACATTTTCTACTCACAATAATCATTTTTAAATTATCGTTTCGCGCGCTGCCGCAAACGCATTTAATTTTAATATTAAAAAACAACACAGGGCGTAATATTTGGACTTTTTTTCATAATAAATCAGCCCCTGCCCTTAGACCGGGATGCTGCAAATCTGTTACTAATAGCTCAGTAATTAGCGCGTGTGTCGGACCCTCCTGCACCCACGCGTTGCATTATTGGAGCATTCAATTCCCCTAATTTGCAATGAGAATGATTAGTTGAAATTGCCGTCCGAGCTGCCCGACCACCGTAATGGTTATACTACGCCCGTTTTGCATGTTTCAGCACTGCGAAAATAGATGTTATGCAATTTTGCGTTTATATATCTGTTTATGATTTATCGATAAACATATATTAAAAATCAACTTAGCGTAATAAATAAGAAACACAGAAAATTCAAGACTTATTACAATACAACATTGTAAGCAGGTTCTATTTAAATAACCGAAGTTAAACAACATAGAACGCGAACCAAAATTTAAATGGGCTTACGGTATGTTGCTTATCGCGTGTCGTTATTAGGTTCAGACATCCATAAAAAATCATCCAAAATATGCCTTGGATACTAAAGAGCCGTTTCTGTAAGCTGCTGAGCTTCTGCATAGTTAACGACCATATATGTTTCCAGCTAGATATTTAGATGTAGATGTCTTGACACAAGAAATTAACGGGGGCAACTGATAGAACTGATTTGCGGCAATTTGTGCTGACCATTTGTTGCAGATATGGGAGTATTTGCAGCAAGTGTTCGAGGACATGAGTTGTAGCTCTTATGCTGAACTAAAGAGGGTTGCGGAGGATCGAGAGGAGTGGAGATCGAGATGCAAGATTCTGTTGCTGCAAACCAATCCACCGGATTGATACTACGAAGAAGAAGATGAGTGAGAATTGCGAACCGAACGTATTATTTGAAAGAAATAGAGCCTTTTCCTACTTTTTGGTTTTACAACCGGTTGTTTTATTTGTTATTTAAAAACGCAATTATTTATTTAAATAAATAATATATGTATAAATGGATTATTGAACAATCTACTCACTTAATATGATTAAAAACATCAATTACATTTGTTAATTTTGTATGTTATTTAAATGTTTAAGTTTACTTCTAGAGACAATTTTAATTATAAAGAGCATAGAAAGTTAGTATTGTAACCTGGACTCCTCACTCGTGAGGTGATTAACATGCAGCGTGTTTGTCGAAAAATATTTCATAACGTGTCTTCGCTATAAACTATGCATTCGATGGCATAATGTTTCGCACGTATTACTTATTCGCAAGGACGTTAAATCCGCGAGGCATCTCGACCGATGGGCATTAATTTAGATATCGAGTTGCTGTTTAGCGAGTCCTGGCATGCGCTCCCCCGGGAGCTTACAACGGTTTAGCAACGAAAAGACGAGTCGCCAATTCACGTCCGAGGAATATTCATGGGCTAAAAGCACAGTGGCCACCTTTTCAGACAAAATTTCCATAAATTCATTAAAATAATCAATTTCAACACATAGTCACCGACACCATAGCCGTCACTACTGTTTCTCTAAGGCATTTTCATCATCTTTAGCGAATAACAAAAAACCAAGTTAATAAAATAAATTTTAATTTAATCTATATTTTAACGTAAATTTGTATTCACTAAAAAATGCGCAATGGATTCGCTTCTATTGAACTTCTCCCAGTCATTTTTTTTATTGATCAAAAAAAATTAAGGTTCTGACAACTTTGTCATCTTAAAGATAGAGTCTCAGATTTGTATGATATTTTAATTAATTAAATACTATAAATGTGAATTAAGCGTCAAATTGCTTAAGACCACAAAATATTTATGCATACTCGCAGTACCGGCTTTAAGCCCCGAGGCGCTCTAGAGCAAAATTTTTTTGTATTTAAAAAACATAAAAAAGATTTTTGTCTTCGGCGCCCCTAGCTTATTCGACGCCCTGGGGCACCGACCAACTTCGCCACCCCCTAAAACTAGTACTGCATACTCGTATATGCAATAGCTGATATACTTACAAATTTACAGCAAACATCTTCTTATGTGAATTTTCTCTCTTCAAAAAATCGGAGAAAAATAATTTAAATGTTATGTTCTCTGATTTATTGATAAAAAAAATGTTATATAAAAATTTTGTTTGTATATCGTGAATTTGTATGTATATGACTTGTAAAGATAATTTCTTAGAACACATCAACGCCTAATCACTCGTATACGGTAGTCTGATATTTGTAAAAAATATTTTTATGAACGAAAATTAAATTTACGTGACAAATATGTTGGAATATGGCCACCCTGTTAGGGTTTAACTAACGACAGGAAGCGAGTCGCCGTCTTTGTTATTGCGCACGAAAATCAATAAACTTTTTATGGGATGAATATTTTATAGAGTTATAGGTTTTCTAATTAAAAATAAGGATATCGCCCGAAGCGTCTGCTTTAAAATCTACGGTAGCGTGTCAGTATCATCCACCTTCATTATAAAGAATATAAAACGTCAAACAATGAGTCATTTACTTGCAAATGGATCAACCGGAAATTATCGTGAGATAATTTTACAAGTCGTAGACAAGAAGAAAATGGAATATCTAACTTTTTCGTGAAGATACTTAACCCATTATTTTGATAATTTTTATTGCGTTTAGTGCACGAAGTGAGGTTTCACAAAAAATTAACCCTTTCGCATCGGTTGTCGATATATTCCAACTAAGATTCCCCTACCGTTGACATTGCATCCGTGATATATAGTTTTGCTACTTTCAGTACTCATTGTGTCACCTACGGTAGGAACTTTAAACTGCAGTCATTCTCTTTATCAACCTACATGTAGTATTTACAGGAATCTGTAAAGCGTATAAAATAAATATCGTTAGGTTTCGTCACAGGAGCGCTTTTTCTGTAAACCACATGTGTCAATGCCACCACATGTCTGGAGTTACAAATTTAACGTTTGTTCAAAATAATAGTTTTTTATGCATCATCTGATAGCTAATGAAAAACGAATCAATGTGATATACGAAAATAGGTCAGATAAGTACATTTATGCTTCAAATACTAGTTTTAAACAACAACAAAAAATGGTTTGAAAAATTCACGCCGTATTGACAGTATAATTTGTATTCTACCGAGTCATAACGAAATGGTTAAAAACATACTCGTAACATAATTTAAATGATATTTAATAAATAATATTATTTTTACATTGCTTAAAAAATTCGTATCTCTGCCATATCCGCTTCCGATTCAAATGTCAAAATTTTATGGCAAAAATTTAGGGCCACCATTTTCAGCACCTAGAGACCTCATATATTATAAAAAGAATGTCTGTATTGTTTTTCAGAACATCAAAATAATATTATTTTATGATCTCAAACATGACTGCTAGTTCCTGTCACGATTCGAAGAATTAATCCTTGAACCTTACGAGCTTCGGCTCTTTTCAAGCTACGGACGTAGAAGATTCAATATGAATTTTAAATAATAAATTAATTTATTTCGTGTATCAATGAATATATTTGTGTATCTCAAGTCGTCATTTTATTGCTACATTTAAGGTAACCCAACCATTCTGACTAATTATAAAAAACTTTTAATTTTCTCTCGATTGAAGTATTTTTTAATTGAAGCATATATTTACCACAAATTACCGCCCAACTCTGTCAGCTATCATTAGCCATGACTTGTCTCAATTTATTTTTAAACATGAAGATGCACTTGATGGCATAATGTGCATAAAATGTATTCTGATAACATAACAAACATATACTCCGATGTATTCCACGGCGAGATATCGGACTTGGAGAGAAGGCAACTGTACTATTCGACGCATATTTGTGTGTTTATCAGCATTTTTAACCCTTTCATTACGGCTCGGTGGAATACAAATTACACTGTCAATTATATAACTAGTATTTGAAGCATAAACGTATCACATTGGTTCTTGTATCCTTTAGCTATCATACAATGCATAAAAAACTATTCTAAGAAAGTGGCAAAACGATATATCACGGCTACCGATGTCAACGGAAGCGGAATCTTACACGGCATATATCGGGTACCGATGCGAACTGGTTAATAATATTACATTTTTATTTCGATCTTCTCAAGAACCTGGATTATTAAATCCTGTTTACTTGCTGTCATTATTCTAGTACATCACGCATTCAATGACGGCTAATTTCAGTAATCATGTGGGAATCAGTTTTACAACGTGCTATGGTTACTCATAGTATACATTGTAAAAAAATTAAAGGGTATGATCGTCGTGTTTTTATTATTATTAAACTAAATACATTACATGATTTTGATCACCAAATTTGTCAGCAAACAATCTTAATGCAATGAAATGAAATACAATTTACAGTTTAAAAAATCTCCAGTGCCATGCTTTTAAAGCGTTAAATTTTCCTTGCACATTTTTAAATTTATTAATTTATAAGTGTTTTCAGCTGGGGAGCGTAGGCAAATAAGAAAAACTTTAAAGTGACGTTTCAAAACGAACTAAAAGCAATTATTTCAGTTCTCTCCACTCAATCGGGAATAAAACTCGCGCAATTTGCCTAACTGAATATTCAGAGCTGAATTTGAGTTAGTAAAACTGCTTGTCGAGGCGGCCTCAAAAACTCGCTTGGAGACAGTACCGAGCTCTTGCTTCAGAAGTATCGGAACTTTTCAGACACTCGCGTGCCGCATAACAAGCAAAGTACCGCGGGAAATGTGAGGAAATTGAAGAAAATTCAATTAAGCATTATATTTCTGGGTAATTAAGTATGTGATGTTAGCTTTGGTTTGAGGCTTTCTCTTGAGAGAAAATCAGTTGTTGGAATGCTCCAAGAGTTAAAGTTTAATATGAAAATGTATTACGGGAAAGATTTGAGAGATTTGAGATAACAATGTAATGTGGATATTTCTTATGACTTTATATTATTTTAACCTCTGATGTATTAATCTATCCGTAATAATGATATATGTAATGTAAAAATAAATGCACAAATTTATTTTTAATATAACAAAATAATTATATAATGGATGTAATGTATAGATGTGTATTTTAGACTACTAGTATTATCCTATGCGTGATTCTGCTGTAAATAATCAACTCACGTGCCAGATGTTTGGTATTCCTAGAAAGGTGAATCTTAGGCTTGTAGTTAGTAAGAAGGCGATACATTTGCATAACACAATGAGTCGCTAAGAAAGCGTCTAGCGGGGAGCGTAATTCGATACTAATTCCCTTAATAAGCTGTCGCCTCGCAAAGTCCGCCCAGGCCCCGCCACCCCAGCAGCCTACCTTCCTTCTGTCTACTGAAGGATGTATTATACAAGTGCTTCCGGGCTCTAAAATAACGAACACATTACGTCATGAGGATAATATGACGAAAATGAAATACAATACGAGTAAATACGTAATTTTTAATAATACTTCTATATACATAGAGTAAAATCAACATTATCACCATGTTCGCTCTCCTAACTAGAGCATATAGTCGTTAGCTTTGAGTGTTTTTTTGATAGTAACCTATAAATACTACAAGTATTTACACAGTGCTAATACATTTTATGCGTGTGTCGAAACGCAATTATGTATCTATAAATATGTAATTACAAAGACATTTAAGGCTCTTTCCTATATTATCGATTGTTATTGAAAAGTTAACTCATTGTGAAAATGCCTCAAAAGGAGATTAAACGATAAAATATAATATAATTGATGAAGTTTTCTTTAACTAATAAGTAAATTAACTCTAAATACGGTTAAAGCAAGAAATATAAGTTAATAATCGCAACGTTTTTGTTCAAGACATCAACCATTACAATTTGATGTAATTTATAATTTTTGGCATTCACTTTGAGATTTTTAATTTTAATTTGAAATAGATAAGAATTTCATACTTTGTTTCACATGGCTCACACTGAGCACTGTTTCACTTGATGGAAGACTTGAAGTAGAAGAAGACTCCCAATATGCACGTTTGTGCACATTGGAAATGATGAAGCTTTCATAGATCGCGAAACTGCATTCTTTCGTCAAGTGAAACAGTGCACAGTGTGATCCATGTTAAAACGAAATATAAAATTATTATATGTTTATAAATTATAATTTGATTGGTCATCTATAATGTCGACTATCATTACGTGGATTATTATCTGTGTCTGGCATGTTCAATAAGACAAATGATTACCTGAAATACAAAATAATTTATTTTAAAAATATTGAATAGTCTATTTTAAGCTAACCCTAACCCGTACACAATAATCCATATCCTTATACCTGTATCATTACTCTTAAAAAAATGTTTAAAAATGGCCATTGCTTTATATATTGTATTGTCCCAAGAATATAGTTAATTATTAAACAAAGTATATTTACATATACTCTTACATTTTCATATAATACAGAGATAATACTCTTTTCAAATTTTGTTTTTACAGATCGAAACGGTGTATTTCTTCCATACCGAATGAAATTTCTCTCTTCGAAATGAATAACCCCGTCGCAGTATTAGCAATAATAATTATTCTTGACTCGCCTAATGGTATTTATTTTAAAGGGGAACGGCTCCCGAGCGCTCGCTGCGACAGGCCCAATAATTGAATTACATCTGAATGAAATAACATCACTTGAAATCGTCTGCGTTATCATAATAATCGTCTGCATACAATCTCGAGTGGGTCGCTTCCAGACTCCTTAAGCTGCACTCTCATCTTCGTATCTTTGCATTTGCAAGTTGGGGCTAGGAATGCGCTGCCTATGTACGTTTACGACGGCAGAGGTACTCAATACCGCAAAAAATATCATCATTCCAAACACTTTGACAGAAGGCTTCAGCGATCACTTACAGTAGTTGAATAGTTGTCGATATTTTCATAATAATCGACAACACACAATATTTAATGAGTAAAACTCTCATTTTGACCAAATATGCCTATTAAGTAAATGCTACAAACACACTGCCTCTATAAGGGTCACTACGACAAACTTAAGGCGTAAAGCAACCTTAAATAAATTACATTTCTTCTCATTAGGATTTTGACAAAATAAAATCCCGTGATCTTGCTAACGTTATATCAGATGTGCAAATTGTTTTACGAGTATTGTTGCTTAACCTTAAAATAAGACGATTTCGATGGTTGCTCTTTATTGGACCATTTGAATTACGTATGTATGTTTTGATCTACAATTATCTATGTACTCGTATATCTTCACTTTGTCACTATATATACTCGTATATATCACCTTTAATGTTAAGGAGATCGAGATGCAAGATTCTGTTGCTGCAAACCAATCCACCGGATTGATACAACGAAGAAGAATGTTATCACGCTTTTCTTAATTTAGTGATCCGAGTAAAAACAATACAAAATTACCTTTACATATTATTTAATTGTGAATGATGGATAAAAACAGTAAGAAATACAAAAAATCAAGATCAGTCATCAAAAGATCGTCAGCATAAAATCTTTTGACGAAAGAAATGACTTACAACGTTTATATATTCGTTTAATAGAAATAGTACACGACATTTTATTTCCAGATTAAAGCAATTACGTTTATTATTCCCATCAACAGCACTCTAGTGTCGACATCACCATGGTTTACAAATGTCTTACACCACGTTAATATCGCAGTACTAATCATATTGCGGTTTTTCAATGTCTCACAAGCCCCATCACGAGCACCGCAGATCCTCATCTAGACCATCAGCCTCTTCCTAGACTCTTCTCTTACCTCCTCTTCTTGAGTACCCCTGTCCTCAGCATGTTTGTTTTGCCGTCTCTTGCTCTGACGTAATTGCGCAAGTCGTCGCACTTAGTGGTGGAGCGTTGACAACCAGCGCCCGCTATTTGGCTGAGTTATGGCCATTTTGAAAGTTACTCTTCCCCGTACAAAGTTCACCTCGGATCGCGAAACCTCCTGCGACGAAACTCGGTGACGTATTTAGCTTGGATGAAAATTTTAATTAACGTGATTTCTGATGCGCTAAGTGTGCAATTTTACCAGACGGAGGAAAACATTTTCTTACGTCGTTTATTATACTATATTAAAGTTTTTTTGTCTTTTTGATATTTTTTTTTTCATATTTATTCCATATTTGAATCATACGGTTAACAAAATATTTCTAACGCACAGTTTATTCAGTTACCATTCTCAAGGACTTGTTCGAAGACATCTTTGCATTCGGATGTCTACTTATGAACGTATATGTTCTTTAACGTCCTACAGAGAGTTAAATTGACGGCAGCTGTAGTATCCGAGGCATATTTGGGTTAACTCAAGTCCTAAGGCTGCTCAACTCAATTGGATCACGTCGAAATAAATATACCCAAAAAATATATTGTAAAAGCAATTTTCATTTATGTTCTAGTATATATGTACTTACTTAAATTATAATTATTTGTATGAATGTATTATAATACCAATTGAACTTGCAAATGCATAGCAAAGAAAATGTCTCTCGAGCAAATATCATGTTGCCCTTTTTTCTTACAAGCAACGTTTACACAGGTGTCTTGCCAGCGAATCTTGATAAATGCTTATTTTATTTAGTTAACAGTACTTTCTCAGATGTATTGATCGTCAGTGATGTTACTGTCAGAGATTATCAATGTAAGACATGTGCCACTGAATCAATAATCAAGATAAGGCAGACATCTTTACATGAAGATTTAATATATTCAATTTAAGATAAGAAAAACGAGGTAATATTATTCTACCACTAATACAAATACTTAGCTACCGTTGAAAATTATATAAGCGAAAACAATCATTATATAAAATTATTATCCGTCTAAAACAATTCGCACATGTCATTTTTCAGATGTAGAACTAATTTCACGCCAACCAGCAATAGAACAGCTGTGTTTATAGTTTAACGGGGTTAAAAGATAGCTTTTATTTTGATAATAAAACATTTTCTAAGCTTCATCGGGAGATCGAACCCAAAATATGACTGTCAAGCGGTTTATTGTGTCGATTATACCCTATGGTAATTTTTTTTAATTTTTTTTGCGAAAAATCACAATAAATATTTTCTTGGAATATTTCATGTTTATTTATGTCCCTTCTTGCATAATTGTGACTATGTTGGAATTCTAGTTGAAACGTAGGATGCGTATATAAACTCATATCTCACATCTCAAAGAACCTACGTGAGATGTCAAAGACTTAGACTCTGTACATCAAGACTGAGGAGAGAAAAATTCTAAGCATGCGAATTTAAATTTTATTCCACGGTCATGAGATCATAAAACATGATCATATATGACGAATACATAATTTGAATATTTAATAAAATTCCTCTAAAATTGTTTTTATTAACATGATTATTAAGAAAAATAAATATATTAATGTCTTAATAATCTCAACAGTTTATTAAATAGAAATTTATTCTCCTAAGTCGTATTGCTCATCTAACTGAGTGCCTTAGCACCAATGAGCTTGTCATATATTTTAAATTTACAAATGTTATCAATCAACTTTATGAGAAGTCTTTTGATAAATTAATACAACGATATTTAAAAAAATCATACCTCAGTTTTAGTTAACTATTGACTGATATTAAGCATAAAATATCTGATTTCGCCTCAAAAATATATTTGGTTTTAATGGCTAGTCAAGCGGTAACTTTCAACGGCAATTTCGGATATTTGACATTTCAAATAAAATAAATTATTGGTTTATTAATATAATAACACTACTTAAATAGTAGTATTATAATAACAATAAGATGTTTAACGTGATCCATATTTTAAAATAGGTTAAAAGTATTAATCTATTTAATATTTGAAATATAATATCTCTCCGAACAAACAGTTATCATTCAAATAAAACAATTTATTATTGACCAAAAATGCTGCTCTGAACGATGTAAAATAAAAGAAATAAATAATGATAAACTTTGGTTACATATTTAATTAATCATATTCCAAGCACATCAATGCCTAATATAAAATTCTACACTTATATTCCATCTCTATTTATGACTAAATATTCATTTTGCTGATTAAAAACACTGCCCTTTTTAGCTATGCTTTTGCTGCACCAAATGTGACCAAATTGTAATAGGATATGTTAATAAAAGTTACGGTCACAAACAAGAAGTCGGGGACCTTTCAGACCTCGGAACTTCGCCCATTGGGTCGATTAGCCAATATTTGTTTATTGTCCTTTAACCAACAGTTTAGGGAAGTTCAATTCGCCATCGAAAAATATTTATATGTTAGCCAAAAATATTTATATTCATATTTTGGCATTACGGAAAAAATGTGTCTCTGAGAATAAACAGAGTGAGCAATCCTTTTATGAGTTCAATACACAAGATAAACTTTAGTTGTTTTTAAATTGTTTATTTTATTTATATTGGAACTTGTATTCATATTAAAATATTTATGTTAAATTTACTCTATAATATGCAACGTATAGCTACCACAAACGATCAATAGAAGCTTCCATCAGCCATTACCTTTCATATGTGCCTCCAAAACTGTCAAATATCTTCTTCGTAGTATCAATCCGGTGGATTGGTTTGCAGCAACAGAATCTTGCATCTCGATCTCCATTCCTCTCGGTCCTCCGCAACCCTTTTCAGCTCAGCATAAGCGCTACAGTTCATGTCCTCGAATACTTGCTGCAAATACACCCGTCTAGGGCGCCCTCTACAGTTTCTACCCTCAACCATCCCCTCCACAATATCGTGAAGAAGACCATCGTGGCGCATGATGTGACCAATCCATCGGGCTTGCCTCTCTGAGATGGTTTTTTTTTTATGTAAACGCATGCAGGAGAGCACAACCGGTCAAGACCAGTGCACTCTATGACGCTCAGCCAGGGAGGCTGGACGCTGCATGCGGGAAACGTGTGTTGTGTTCGTATTTGTGTGTGGGTTGGGGAGATTGAAAGTGTATATTTATCTGTTTCTTGAAGAGATCCAGATTGTAGGAAGGAGGAAACACAGACGCTGGAAGAGCATTCCATAGTTTACCGGTGGCATTAAGGAAGGAACTTTGGAAGCTGCCAGTTCTTGGTTGACATATATTAACCGTGTATGGATGTTCGGCAAGTGTAAGACGAGTTTGTCGGCTGTGAGTGGGTGCAGGAGGAATTAGTTCTTTAAGTTCCGAAGAGCAGCGAGCGTGGTAATAATGGTAGAAAAGACTAAGAGAACCAATCTTACGTCTGTGTTCCATTGATTGTAGATTAGACGTAAGGGTGTCATTGTTTATCAAACGAATTGCTCTTCTTTGAACTGAGTCAATTAAGTTTAGAAGGTATTTTGGGGCTCCAATCCAAAGGTGACTGCCGTATTCAAGGATAGGTCGGATTTGTCCTTTATATAGAAGAAGAAGTTGTTTTTATTAGTTGCCTATCTTCCTTGTCAAATATATGCCAAACATATGTTAATATATGTTATGTAAGTCGATCATTGATGATGATTTTTTTAATCCAAAAAACTTGGTCTCCAACAAAAAATAGTTATTATTTATCTTGTGGTGGCCATTAATCATCGAGATAATCGACCCATCATCTTTAAAATAAAACTGAATCCAAGATCGTAGCAGTTTGAAGAAATTTCAGTTGGTAATTTATGGCGATTATGTATCAAATTACAAATAATTAATATGAAAAAGTACATGATTATCACTCTCAATTTAAATACAATGTCTACAATAATCCACATAATATGTGGCTTATTGTAGTGGCATTAAGCAATGTACAGGATGTAAGAGTCCACTGTACTGGATTATAATATAAAAAATATCATGTACCATATCTGTCGTCATTTATTTATATGAAGTGCAAAAATTTTAAATAATTATAAAATACGTGGATCAGTAAACTGAACAACCCTAAAAGTTTTTCAGCCTTCTGCAAATACATTAAGTCACACGAGAAATGTTTTTTTAGGTGAGTTAAACACAAACTGAAACACAAGACTGAATCAATTGAAAACTTTAGCGGATTGGGAGAAGTCCCCTCGAAATGAAAGGGAAGTTTTAAAACCGATCGATTATTGTGTTTGTGTATTCAGAATATCCATCACGCCAAAATACATAATGAAATGAGATAGGCTTAAGTTACGAGGGGCACTACTAAGTACTTACTATTGCTGAGTCATTTTTTTTAGCAAAACAATACAGCGTTCTATGATGCCGGTATTTTAATGTATGTATGCAAATATTCATTTCTTGATAGGGAACATAAGCCACATTAAAGTTCTTTCCTTATGAGAAATTTGTAAGCGGCCAATTATATCATTATAATTCCGTATTATTTATAGATCGACTTCTGTATTTTTATATTTACGGTAACTATCCATTCAATTCAATCAATTCCGAACATTACTCAACTCTTTTTCTTCTAGGGATTCTTTCCATTCGTTAGAGTCCCGGAGGAATTGCTGCTCTCAAACATTCATTCCTTCTTCTTCGCGGTGCAATTCACAACCCTGAGATTCTTGCATATTTTAACTTCTACGTTCCAGATAAGTACACCCGTGCTCGTAGCCATCCATTGTTTTTGATCCCAGTTGATACTTGTGGAGCTGCGACAACTCAATTTAGTACAATGGCAATGGCGCTCCTAAGTGGCCTAACAGCACTCCTCGATCCTTTTATTACAACCTTTTCCTCTTTTGTCGATGGTATTGTTCTCGTAGATCTCTGTGATCGTGTCACGATGACACGTGTCATCTTCTTCTTCTTTTAGGTTTTGTTTCTCTTTTCTATGTATTGTATGTTTATGTATACTCTATGTTTCTTATTCTTTATTATTCCGTGTACCTTGGAACAGCGGTTCTGTTAAATAAATAAATAAATATATGCAGGAGAGCACAACCGGTTGAAATTAGTGTGCTCTATGATGCTCAACCAGAATTAATGGAAGGTGCTTGCGAGAAACATTTGTTGGGTTTTTGTGTTGGTTGGAAAGATTGCATGATTATATGTTACTTAAAAAAAATACAGATTGCATGAAGAAGGAAACACATCCTTGAAGAGCAATACATAGTTTCCCGGTGGCATTTAAGAAGAAATTTTAGAACCTACTAGTTTTAAGCCGAGTTTAGCAAGTGCTCAAAAGATTAGTTACGATGATAGTTAGGGTAGACAGACTCAATGAACAAACCTGACTTATGCAAAAATTGGATGATGGACGTAAGTGTCCCATTGTTTATTTAACTATCTGGAGTATATGATACTACAAATTTTCAACATAATGTCAACCACCATGTTATTTGCCTCATGCCAAGTTAGATGTACGTTCTGTACCACTACCGAATACATTCTGCAAATATATCAGCTATAGTTTACGTTTTCCTGTACTATCAGAAAAACAATTCTCAAATTTCTTCGTCTCCTAACTGACTGAAATCCGTCATATTTAAATAATACTTACATATATACTGTTTTAAGTAAACAGTGTTTACCTTAAAATATGACGTCAATGCCTTAAATAATTACGCCTAAAATGAATACATTTTTTTCATTTCGAATATTTTAAAGAGAATTTAAAATGAAATTTTGACGAAATGGCGCCGTCCTCAAACATTGTTAATAAGAAATTTCGTAAAAAATATTTAATACTTAAAATCCACCTGGAGTCATTTAGTAAAAGTAAACAATCTCCTGACTTGAGATTAAACAGAAAATCCCGGCTCGTCAAAAGAAAGTCTTCATTTTAGAGGGGAGAACGTTTTATTTTTTATTTTATTTTATTTTTCATTTTATCAGCATTTTTCCAGGGTGGGCTGTCCGCCGCCGGAACAAAATAAAATAGATTAAACAAAAACATACCGCCGCAGAAGCTGAATAAGAGTAAAAAGGGCGGTATTTATGAAGGAGAGCCTTAATCGCCAAACGGGTTTAGTACTGCCTTCATAAAAAAACATGGTTTTAATTGAAATATTTTTGAAATGTATTATTTCACGATTTTACATTTGTGCAAATGCATACAAGGATATAAGTACGCTTATACAAATGAAAACATTCTCTAGAATGCTTATTCATTTTATTCTTATGTAATGCAACAAATCATATATATTTGATACTTTGATATGCATAATAAAGCTAATATTATAACTTTTTATGTCATATTCACATTTAATTTGAAGCATGTGGTGATGTCAATTCTACTAGTTGTCAGATCTCTATTACATGACATTGTTTCGTAGTACATGTATATTTCACCGAAAACTTACCGTATTCTAGGCTTCAATAAAAGTTTTATTACTTATCTTTCTACGTGCCCCTAGTTGGAGCATAATACTACCATAATCCATAGAGCATGTTATTAACACACATTATCATTTATAAGAGTTCTGTGATAGTATAATAGTAAATATATACTTTCATAAGTCTTTCAAAAATTTATATACTTTTATCAAAACGCACGAAAAAAATGGATGGTAGATGTTGTATGGAAATAGAATCTTTCTGAAGAAAGGACTTATGGCTTGTACGCATTAAAGAAATTGCAAAAACTCTACATCGCATGTCTGCAATATTGGACATGACAACCAAATACACAACTCCCATACAAAATGTATTAGCTCAAAAATTTAAATACATGCAATATTAAAAAAACGTCAAACTTCAATTATGTTAATTATTATCATGTAATAAAATAACCAAATAATTATTGTAAGTATATATATTTAGCAAAACACGTTACGTTGCTTAAATAATTACATTACATTTCAAAACTGCCAGACTAAAGGACCCTATCAATTGCATTTCAACTCATACAAAGTTTAACTGCTCTCTCAGACAGACGTGTTTAAGCATTAGGATTTAACGTGTACAAATTTAACTGAGTTTTTAACTAGATTTAATATTGAAAATAAAAATTTCAAATGATATAATTTCACTATCCTTATTTAAATAACATGATTGAAGCTTGGCGAAAAATTATAGTGATAATGAAATAAATTATATTAATTTTTTTACTATTGCATTTATTAATATACACTGATATAAATGTACAATAGATTACCAATCATATATACGTCTCAATATAATGCTTTAACAAGAATTGCTTTTGCCTATGGAAAAAAATCACTGAAAATGTTATTTTACCTATCGATAATATTTATATTATCAAATTAGGTGTTTTATTGATTGTAGTCGAATAAAATTTTTTTGGAGTCAATTATGTCATACTTTTTAACACTGTTTATTAGCCTTTTACTTTTTTCGTTTTGTGATTCACACTACATATTTTTAGGCAAGAAAAAAAAAATAATGTACGTAATTTATTTTCAAAATAAATAATAAAACGTACTAGGGTTTTTAATAAACGATCGTCTATTACAGAACACAATGTTACATTTGATCATTGTGACAAAATAATGTCGCCATCAACCGACAAGTGAAAAAGCTCTCTTGTGAACAGTTTTCTTGCGGGGTGATGAAGGGCCACGATATGAAAATGTTACAATACGAAATAAATTACCGACTAAACGCACGCCGCGTGTAATTCCAAGACGATCACTATACAGAGGAGCATAGACTGCAAAGGGGAAACCAAGAAAGAACCCGAGAAGCCTTCGACTATAACCAGACAGGAATTTATTGAAATAAATTGTGATTTATTCACTTTCATTGTTGGATGCGACATCCCCTAACATATTATTAAGATACCGAGTAGGTCGTTTAGCCCTTCCCCTTCCTGTCCGCGACGGTAACGTTTTAAATACAATACTTGCCCGGTAATTTATTGATACGATAAATAATTGGGGATGTGTAGAACAAATTGAAATTGTGTTTCCGCAGTAAGAAACGCGTCTCGTACAGTGTCTTTGATGATAGATTGTGAAGCTTTAGTGATTTTTCTGGCATTAAGTAACAAGTTTTATAATGCAATTGAAGAACAACTAAATTGTTGAAAATGTGTTGTATATAGTATTTAAACAAAATTAACTCAGACAGTGCTAATAAATATCGTGTGAACAATTTCATCGCTGAAAATTCAGCTAAGATTTTTAGTACTCTAGAAAAACTAGATCGATATTATGCATTAAATCATAACTACGTATAAAAAAAATGTCAAACAATAATGAAATTTGAGGAGTATTCTCTGCATTGTAGGTTAATTCATATAAAATGCGTATATGCTACATTTACGATTATGATTGCATTTATGATCGAATACAATGAGCTCCATTCCGTTATGGAGTCCTGCACCATATAGTCCTAAAGGTCGGCCCAACCCAGTCAACCCAATGCAACTACACGGTCATCCATTCCAGAGTAATCCATGCCTACTGTTGATAAACTTCGGTAATCGAACAAGACTTGGTCGGTCAAAACAAAGTTAGTTGGACAATTGATATACATACAAAAATATAGTAATTTCTGTAATCAATGAATGAAACGTCATTAAATATGGTATTATCTATATTTACTATCATGTAACATTTATTGGTAGATTTCTAGAGTAGAGTTATAAAGATAATATACAATATATTATTAATTAAAATTTAAAAACTATTTTATTATCTTTTTATAGATGCTACTATCATATTATAAGTCAATAATATATTATATTAGAGCTGTAGCAACATGAAAAAAAAAAGATTTGCCTTAACCAAGGTTACAAAAAATATTACGAAGTTCTTGCGCTGGAATTAAGAGGTGACCACAAAAATGAAAGCTCGTAGTGTTCACTTCGTTGGTCAGCTCAAAGAATGCATCCACATCATCAGTTCGTGGTATCACGAGATGCCACACGTTGCAGCAACAAAGCGACTTGTAATATTTACGGCATATCGATTACAGACAGACAAGCTCGACGATAAACGTCAGAGGAGCTTTTTTTCTTCGCCACGAAAGCGTCATGAGAGACTGTCTAGGTATTAAATCATCCAAACTGTGGGTTAAAACAACGGCCGGGGACCTAAATGTTGAATAACTTGTATGTTTTAATCAATGATTGACTGTTTGTTTTGTGAATATATTATTTAAATACTCCTCATTTATAAGAATTAATGCTTTAAGTATTACCTGCTAAGCAAATGAAACAAACATTATTTTTTTTACAATTATATTAAGAAAATGTAAAACGTTTTCACCGAAACAGAAACATGTCGTTTATTAATAAAACTTTTGAATACATTATATATTTAATTCAGTGATGTAATGGAAAAATTATACTTGCAATCTCCCCAACCCACACACAAATACGAACACAACACACGTTTCCCGCATGCAGCGTCCAGCCTCCCTGGCTGAGCGTCATAGAGTGCACTGGTCTTGACCGGTTGTGCTCTCCTGCATGCGTTTACATAAAAATATATATATATATATATTGTGTTTATAATATAGACGCATACTTCTTGCAGGTATATTTAGTGTTATATGTATTATATATCAAATATAGTATGTATCTTTTCCGCATATTTACGAAAAAAAATATTTTATTCAACATAAAATTATATAAACACGATATATTTTTACATATGAGGACACTTTTCAGATAATGTATGCTTAAATATGTTTTTTAAATAAAATCAAATTTCTGATGTTCCTATTTGTCGCGATTGTTTTAATAGCATAATCTCAAATAATAAAAACTCTTGGTGGGACACATCTGCTGAAAAATCTTTACACGATCGGAAAAAAAGATGGAAAATGGTCGCCCAAGAACCGGTAAATGGAATGTTGATAAACCATAAAGAAGATAGACTAAAGACTTCAGACAAGAATAGTCGGAATAGACTACATGCGTAAAGTCATGCAGAAATAATGTGTAGAATAGTGGGCAGACACAGTGTGATGATGATGATTGTAAGTATTTCTTAATATTTCATACTACTCTTTATACATGAACGTTTGTGATACTACATTTCATACCAAGTGCTCAAATATAACATTATACAGGTGGAGGGCAAAGATTGATGCGCCGGCATTTCATTACATTACCTCGAAACGCTCTCGGAATGATCAAGTAAACACTCTCTCGCATATAAAAACACTATCTCCTTATGCGCGCATATTTATCCGTAAGCAAAGATGTGATTTACGGCCAACATAACGTAAAACATTTACGTGTTTTTTGGGGTGACAGGTACAAGTGGTAAATAAAGGCGCTTCCGCCCGCAGGGCGTCGGGACGCCCATGCTCCAGGGACGGACAAGGGACATACTAGTATATAAGAAGCATCGGAAATACATATGTAAATAAAAAAAATAAAAAATAGTCTCAATATTTTTATTACCTTAATTTTTTATTGAAGCGGAGCAGAATAACACTCGTACCAACATTGGGTTGTGCCCATTCGTTGACGTTCAAGTAAGTAGGTCAGATACTATTATATATATGAAAAATACGTTTAATAATTATGTTTACTATAATTTGGCATATAAGTGAATATTTAATGTATTACTGGTATTTATGTCTTTATTAAGTGACATATATTTTACATTATAAAAAAAAAATCTAAAATGCAATTTGACAGAAATATTTTTTAAACAAGACATTAATAGTTGCAACTGATAAGACTAATTAATAAGAAAAATACCGAAAACCTTCACTAATTTACTTTCAATTTATAAAGAATTTAAAAATCTGGTAAAAAATACATGTCACCAAATACATTTTAAAAACTTATAAATAAATAATAAAATAGGTTTTTGAAACCTATTAATGATTTTTTTACGTAAAAAATAACTCTTTTCTGAAGACATGTAAAAAATTAAGCTACAGTAAATACAGCTTCAAGATTTGACAATTAATTTGTATCGGAACACCAAATTAATGACAGACTAAAACTACGAGTAGAACAACGAGCTTTCACTTACTTCCCATTTAACCCTTTTTGTTCACATCTGGTCTACTGTGTAAAATCCTTTCTTAGCGTTTACGTCAGTAAATGTGTGAAGTGAAGAATAAATGGTCTTAGGCCCGGCCCTGACCACGACACACACGGATGCTACCCCTGTATTAATATTTCACGTTGAGAGCCTCCCGTAGTCCCCCAACCTCTGTTTCTTGCGCCCTTCTCAAGCCCTCCAAAACGTAAACGTAAACGAGTGAACTATGAACAAATCCAAGAAAATCGTGAAAATATTTTTTATCACTTATTTAAATGAAGGATGCTTCCAATTCTAATCATTGGGATTTTTCTTTTTTTTAATATTTTAATAATAAATTTTCTTCAACTGTCATTCCTTTTATTTTGTTTTTTTAAAAATGTCCTTGCAGTTTCGTAGTAATGGACAAATTCAAAACATAGTAATAATATGTATGTAATAATAAACAATTAGAAATTAAGACCAGATATTCCATACTATTCGTGCTGTATTCCTTGAAAGACACCAAACACATAATTTCCTTTATTTATCTGGTATAAGTATATACTTAGCACAAATTGCCAGCAGTCAGTTCTATCAATTGCCATTGTCCATGCAATATCCTAAGACATATTTACATTCAGGAATCCACCTGGGATCATATGTGGTTCAAAACATCATCTGATTTTATTTAAAAATAATATTAAAATAATAGAGAAAAGCTCATCAAGATAACTACAATACTTGACTACAATGAATTACATTGAATATACTCGTATTCAGTTAGCAGCAATCTAAATTAATGCTAAATAATACTAAAAAATCATTGAACATCATTCGTTACGCATGTCTTCTATCAACATTTAAAATCATTTGATTTTACCACAAATTCGCAGTTCATAGCTTGTTTAAACATGTTTTAAATTACTGCTTAAAGATGACCTTTGGATAATGTAAGTAAGTGTGTATCATGATTATTTGATTAAAATAATTTTGTAATTTTTTTTTGTTACTTTTCTCCGTTGAACTGGGTAAGTTTCCTGGTGGACCGCGCGGTCACCTTTGTCAGGGAATGCACCCGTCGCATGCCTGGCACTCCGCGGCCGCATCTGGCCCGTCCGCCGGTAATCGATACGCTATAAATTTGATTTGCGGCCGATTTCATTGCGCTACAATGCACGGAACCGCGCTCTCTCGGTAACGTTGCCACCCAATACGGCTTAAATTGAATTTATAAGGCAGCTTATTGTGGTTGTTTTGAAAATGTGCTTGTTTACTGAACTTATTGGGAGTTAATACAATGATATTATTACTTTTATTTCATCATTTGATATCACTAAATGATAAGTGATAAATTCATCATGTTTTAATAACCTTATATACAAACAATAAAACGGTTAAGTATCTTTCATTCGGTTTTCATCATTCAGAATTTTTGTAGATTTTTAGAAGTATTCAATACATAGAGAATTTTAAATTCAAGTGTTACAATTGATGAAATAAGCAGTATATGTGTAATCTACCGCAATAACAAAGAAAGAGTATAAGTGTAGGAACTACGAGTAGTATGACAAAACAAACAATAAGAAGATCAAAATATTCCATATCCGATTCCATTCCTGAATTCCTGAAAGTGCTGCAGCGGCTTGAATATTCAAATGTTTTTGCAATATTCCTAAAGCGCGCTAGAGTCCGCCTGCCATGGAAGCAATAAAAGATGAAAAATTAATACGCCAGAGATGAAATATTTTACGGCTAGCAGCAAATGCAACAGATCTTCAGGGAGATTCTTTGACCCTTTGTGATTGAATGTTCCTTTAGAACTGACAATCCTGCCCATCAATCAAGCAAAAAGATGCCCCGCGGTGATGTACAATAAAAGATACAGCCTGTTTGATTAAATTGCATATGTGTAAACATAATGGCTTACAGATTATTTTCCATTAAATTATAATTTGACCAAAGATCAAATGTAATTCTGTTTTTAACTATCTAAAGCATAATATAGAAAACCTTGAATTGGTTAAACTTTTCCAACCTTATTTATATTATGACAAACGAAGGAATATTTTATTTGTTTTTGCACTTTCTTTCTTTGATGTTCTAACTTAAATCGCTTGTGTTGGAGCTCTTTAAAATACATATAGGATCGGCCCAAAATCTGAATCATAAACGTAATGGGTTATTATTTCATTAATTCAACTACAATAACAACAGTTTTTCAATCGTCTTATTCTTCGAAAGTCATAATGTATTAGAATTTCCACAGTGTCTTTCATTATTCTTCTCTATCATGATTGCGTAAAAAGACGACATGATACTCTAATTTATCAATAATATCCATTTTTTTCTTGAATTCTTCAATCTCCCATTTTTTAACTGACCCAGTGATCACCATCCTCTAAAGAAGGAAGGGTCGTCAACCTTTTTATGCCTAGCGCCCACTTTTGCCTATTTTTCATGGTAAAATTTCCCTACCGCCCACCAACCTCGCTATATTTCAATTCAGTATATGGGTGAAAAAAATTCTGGATGGAATGTAGGAGATTTAAAAATCTACAAAAATCTCCCACCGCCCACCGCGAAACCCCGTATCGCCCACTAGTGGGCGGTACGGACCAGGTTGACGACCCGTGCTCTAAAGACTCCCAAATATCTTTGTGGTATCATCAAAATATGTATGTGAGAAAGTTGGAAGTCTTTCGGTAACGTATATTTTTAATGCGTCTTACTGCTTTCGAAATTTGCAGCATTCTTTTTCAAAATATTTTTTCTACTACCAAAGCAATATAAAGTCTCGTAATATAATATGTTAAAAGAAATTTAAAAAAATTCGTTAAATATGAAATAAAATAGTAAAAATTCATATCTTTGATAATGAATACATTAAAATTAAGGGTTTTTTTATTCATAAAAAAACACTTAAATATGATACATCGCTATATAAAATTTACTATTCATTTCATTTGAGTTGGTAAGAGATCTAAGAAATATAAGATTTTATCGTTTATATATCTGTTTATTTATGTTAATTTTTCTTATTGCTGATGTAAGTAATTCTGTAATAAAAAAGGTTAAGTATCATGTGAAAATTTAATGGATGTAAAAAAATATTCTACAAAACGGTAAACAAAATGATGATGGGATAATATTTTACTCGCATTGCCATTAATGTTTAAATATCACATCGGTACCTAAGTACCTACTAAGTGTGTTGAGTACTGCATTGCTGCTAAACCTTTTAACTATCAAGAAATACGAATTAAAATAATGTTTTTAAAAGACAAAGAAATCTTTTTCGAATATATATCAACTTTACAGAAAGAAAAAAAACATACATAATACTATCACCTAGAATGTATATATTGAAATAAATTGTATGTTTACACCTTAATATTATAAATTAATGAAGACACTGAAAGTGATAATGGTAAGTGCTATGAAACGTTGATTTAAAGGCGCAATGTCACTAGTCTTATTCCCTTGATTTCCACGTTTTTGTACCATATAAATCAAATTACTTTTTTGCTGCTCCTTAAATAGATAATATGATATTTAAATTAAGTTTTAATTTTTTTATTAGAAATAAAAGTCTATACCTTCCACGTAAAAAGTAAGCTGGATTTAACCCTTCGCTGAAATATAGAAGTTCGAATACTTGATAATTCTGCTTTTTACATTCTTGCATTTTCTTAAGACCCTAAGTAGAATAACTGATTTATTTAATATATTTTTAAAGAATATAACAGTTTAAGTTATGTAAATTAAAAGCTTTCAGCAGCATTCACGATTGTGGAGATATGCGAATCCCCTGTTGGACATAACTGGTCCATAACATCGAAATGAAATCTCCATCAGATCGCGAGATATAATAACGTTTTTAATGGTGTGAACCCCGCTGTGGAGTCTCGGGTAATAAAATGATAATTTGGGAAACAATAAGAGTCGCTTTATCTGCTGGTGGGGAATCGTTACGTCTCTTGAAATGAGCCGCTCAAAATGAATGGCGTGATTAAAGAATATTCTCACGGCTTTTAAATATACAAGATTGCTGCTAGTCTAATGGCAAATATGAACAATCATCTGTATGTTAAATATCAAGAATAATATTCTTTGCGAAAATATATAAATCTTAATATTTTTTATAACAGTTAAGACTCAAGTCTGCGCTCTAGAGTAGGTAAATGTTAAGGTCATGTCATAAATTGGCATTTGTTAATATTCGACGTAAAATTATATGAAGCTGTTATATCAACTGTTACAGTGAAGTGGCTAACAGTTAAAGATGTTTTTTGATTATTAATTAATCTGTTTTCAGCTTTGTTCGATCAAAACATGTACGAACTTTAGATCACCTGTATTTTCCCCATTCTTCTTTACAGCTGCGAATCTTGGCATGTCACCAAACGCCAATGCAGCCGCATAAAGAATATTGAAATCAGATGTCTGCGTATACCAGTTAAGGTATTGTATCAGGCTGTATTCTGACTACTACGGGTACCGCAGGTGAGTAAAAACTAAAGCTGCATTTTTTTCAAGCCCTTTGACTCGCGGCGTCCTGAAAGTCCGTATATATCCCATGGGAAATATAGAAGGCACTTATCTGACCTCTAGGAGGCAAAACTAACATTTAATGATGGGAGGACCAAGGTAGCTAACAGAAAATTATGACAAAACGCCTTTATGCTACAGTAAGAGGGTAGCGAACATTAAAACGATGATGATATATATTTCCCTATTTTATAAACATTATTTTTACTTGTTAAAAACACTGCCATGGAGTACATTGTTGTTGTTTGTGTCCTATAAATCTCTATGACTATTTTCAATTATCACGTGATTGTTTTATCAGAGACTGTACCGCAGGAGCTTCAGTGCTCTTCAGGCTGCGGGTCAGTCGTGATATAACAACAATCCGTAGGGCTTAGGGCACCGCCGCTCTGAAAGCTCGACATTCAAACAGAAGGGAATTATCTATAAGCTACTTTACATTCATTTTATGACGATCGGAATCGTTATAAAGGATAGGTTAGTATTCTGGGATGTTTTTTTTTATTTTTTACATTCGCTTACCACACCACTTAAAGATAAGATCTTGTGTGTGGCGTGGGATTCATCTATATTATTTTACAGTTTTATATAATTATACAGAGTATTACATATTTATACATTTACATGATTTTGATATACAACTAACATTATATGATTAAAGATTTAATATACTATATGTTGAATTAAATTTAATGTATATATAATTTAATAATACATTTTTGGTACATTTCATTATTTCAATTTGTTATGCAGTGACGTCGGTTCTGTTCGTAATTCTTTTAAAGTACTGTTTCACATTTTCAATCAATATTTTAATATCGCTGATCTCTTTTATTTCCCGAGGAAGATTGTTAAAATTAACTATTCCGTTATATTTGTAACCATTTTTTGCATGTTGTGTGTTAAATTTTGGTATTAATAAGTTGTACATATACCTAGCAGAATGACAAGTGTACCAGTTTTCAATTCTCCTTTCTTTAATAGTCTGTAAGATAGTGTATTTTTGGTATAGTGTATCTACCGTTGGCACTTTGAATTTATTGTATAGGCTTTTTTTTTGGGTAGGTGGGAGGCCTTTTTGATATCACTTTGATGATAAGTTTTTGCACAGTTCTAATGGGGTTGGTAGTATTTAGGTATGTTCCTCCCCAACCAACAATACCATATTGTAGTTGAGATTGGACAATGGAGTAGTATACCATTTTTAGACCTGCTTTAGTTAAGATTTTTCTAAGTCTGATGAATATATAGATGCATTAGCGTATACGTTTTACTAATTCAGCTGTGTGTGGTCTCCATTTTAAGTTACTGTCAATATATATACCCGGGTATTTTATTTTATCAGTAGTTTGATCAATGAGAAGGTTTTTTCGCAGTTGGTATTATTACATCCAGAGTAATGAATAAATAATGTAGGTATGGGAGTTGTCGTTATTTTTTGGTTTTTTTGTTTATGGAGAATGGGATGTTACTACAAAACATTCATTTAATCTATACCATATTAAAACTCAATTTATAAAATAACAAAACCTTTTCTTACCCAACCTTTATTAACCCAAGATTTATTTACTTTATAGGTATTATATATAAAAGGCTTACTACATAACATAACTGCAGTTTTCTAGCTTCTTAGAGCTGTTTACTCGTCTTAGAAGCACACAAATAATACAAATAACGTACTATAAAAATTGAATAGATTACTTACAACAAGAAAAAATTGCTTGATACTTTAAAACCTGCCATATAATTATAAGATGCGAACAATTCATTTATTTATATTTTAAATATTTATTAATATGAAATAAGTCGACAATTTCTATTTATATATTTTTTATACAACACCACACTATTATGGCTGCAATTGGTTGGTAAAAAGTAAATAAATCATTTCTTAAAATATACGAGTATGCACAAATAGTTTAAGTAAGCCGGACTCAACGTCAATCAATCCAAGTGAAAATAATTCATTACAAAATGAAAAAGAAACTAATTTAATATTCATATTAAAACAATCATTTTTGTAAGAACTAACCAATAATATTTATCATAAATATTCGTTAATTTATACATGTTTTTTGTATTTTATTTTTTAATTTTTATCTTTTCTACACGTATCAAATATCATAAGAGCGGCCATAAAACTAATTAAAAACGCGCTTTACCAGAAAATATAAAATTTAACATAAAAAATACATTACCATATTGATTCTGATATTTAAGTATCAATACTATTGATGTTGAATAATCTTTAGATTTGTTTTTTATTATGATTCTGTTGATGGAATTTATTTTTAATGCTTCATATAAATCATGTTTATTGGATAGGTTCGTTAGTCGATTGTGCAATTAATTTTTACGTTTTCTAATGAAAGCATTGCGAAATGGACATTAAAAACGTGTAAAAAGTGAGAATTTAATCAATCGCAATCCTTTTCTAGGCCCGAAACATATGCCTGCGAAGCGAGTAGTAAATTTATACGACCGTTTTTATGGAAGCCGTAGAATACTTTAGCAGATAATAACTGTATATTTGGGATTTTATAGGCCATCGGTAGGCCGAGCACCTCGGTTGGGTCCGCGACAAAAAGTTCGATCGACGACGTTTGTACTGCGAGAAAAATCAGAAAAATATCAACGCGCGCGGGGAATTACAATATTTATATTTTATCACAGTTCTGCTTACACCAGGGTTATAAAGGTTTAAGTAAAGCATGAGAAACCTTATTTTTTTTAGATTCTTGTTGAAGATAAACTGATGTGCGCAAACCTTTGAGACCACCAAATGAAGACCGTCAATTTATTTCTAGGTCAATTAAAAAAAAACGATTTATGATGTGATGTACAACAATAATTTTTGGTTTACAATAATAATAAGCAATAAAACTTAAAATTTATTCTAAAAGTGTATTTTACTTGAGAAAATTTAGCAAACCTTAATATTTAACGTAATAAATCATAATTACTGGAAAACAGGATTTATACATTTTCAAATACTTCTAATCACTTAATATAGGCGTAAGTTATTAGTTTGTATGGCATACGTACGATTTATGAAAAAATGAATAAAATATCAAATGTCTGGAAAAATTCTAGAAATTATATATAACTAATGAAAAGTTTGATTAAAATCTTGAAAGAAACTTAAAGATGTTTTTCTGAATAATAATAAAAAATCAATAGAATACAATTATTAATGAAAATCAAAATTATTTTCCACTATTAAATAAATTGTGTTTTATGTGATGTATTTAAAATCAAATTCAAAAATATTTATGTGCTTAATATAAGAAATGATGTGTGAATGAATGATTTCCAATGAAGGAAAAAATGTTTAATTTCATAAAGAAAAAGTATAATAATTACATTAATACGAGATTATGTAATTACAAAGTGTTCTATTAAGTGTACTCTAAAATATTTTGTTACTTTTGAAGGAAAATATTTGAAAGCCCTCGCCATCGAAGTTATAACCTGAGGTGGTGAAAAAATCGGAAATGAAGCGTTAGTATTCAGGTCGCTTGTCGTAGAAGGAAGAAGTATCATTCTGGGCCACCGTGCTACGATCAGCTACGGGGCTACGATCACGTCTGTTTACGCAATGGGTGTCGTAGACTATCGCACGAAAGTGGGGCAAACACTATGTAAATCATAATGTATTGTAAGTGTATAAATGCTTGGTTCTAATCCAATTTAAACATTTGTCGGAACACTAGCATAATTAACGTGAGAAAAAATGCTCAAGTAATTGAAAATACGGATAAATTAAGACGTTAATATATGGATTGCCTGTGGGAGTATTTTTTAATCACAAAATAAAGTAATTAAATGTTGTGTTAGAAAAATATAAATATTTTCATGTGTTTATATGGAATAAAGTATAAGTATATGATTTATTTCTTCAGTAAGTTCTACGACTTTCAGCTGGCTTAAGGAGACTTCAACTATGATGAAAGGATGTTTATTGGTTCAGTGCGTATGAATATAATTGCTAGTGCTTATTTAGTTTATTGTGTTATAATTTAGTTATTGCCAAAATAAATTGGAAAAGCATTATCCTTGAAGAACATTTCAAAGCCTGCATACTGTATATTATAAGTGGAAGAAATAATATAGTACAAGATATTAGTAAATACGAGTATTATGAATATGTCAATTAAATATCAATGTTACGAACATAAAAAAAATATACTTTCATTAACAATTTGCGTTACAAATTTTCGGCAAACACCATCTCATACAATCTTTCTATCATCGTTTCATCGGAGCAAATTAAACGGCTAACGCTGGGATTTGAACGCTGAACTTTTTGCAACATTTTTATCAATTTATTACGCAGCGTTGGTTTATTGCTAATTGCGCAATATACTGAGTCGAGAAATTAGCTCGTATTTTATTATCGATACGTATATTTTACATATGACGCTTGTTGTAAACTGTATCATTATTTATTAAGATTCAATCAATTAATTTTATTTTAAAGTAATATTAATTACTTCAACATATGCCTAAATAGTCATTTTATTTCTGAATTATTGCTTTAAAATGGATACATAAAACTCACATAGAAACGTACTGTAAGCCTCTTACTCAGAGGAGCATCTACCCGTGAACGTACTCATTTTGTTTCCTATGAAAAAAACCTGGAAAGATACCTTGTACTGCACAAAGCGACCCTATCGATCTTAAGGCCCCTGAGTTCGCCTTGCGGGGAACTGTCCACCCTTCGCCCGATAAGGCTTCCTTTCAAAATGCACCCTTCAGGTCGCGTTATCAGGCTTCCTTCAGCCCAGATAATAATATTACGGGCCCACTTTAATTTACGCGACAACTTTTCATGACAAAAGTACATAGGACAAGTATATCATTTTTCTAAAAAAAAACGCCTGTTTTTAAAAAATACAAGAAGATGTACTTCGCATTTGGGTGATATGCAGCCAAATCATGGACAAAAATGTTTTTAATCTGGACACCTGAAAAACGCTACTTATGATTACTTTTTAATATAGTTTGATTCAAGTATACAGCATACAAAACTGTTAAAAGTACTTGACATTTTACAAATGAATATTTATATATGATAACAAAATATAAGTAAAAAAAGTTATGCTATGTGTACTTGAAAAATTGTATTACTCGTATATACTTATGTTAAGCGTCTTCTTAGTGAATAAAATTATTTTCTATATATTTTACCTTAGATTTTCAATGGGCTCAGTTAAAGAAACGCTATAATATTAAGATATGAAATTTATGTGAACTTGCATACACATTACTTTGAAATTATAATTCAGTGTACGCATTTCTAAACAGGTTTTCTTGTTAATTTCACGTGAAGGCAATACAGAATATTTCAATTCAGCCTCACCGGAATAATGATGAAGCCATAGCTAATTGCACAAAGTGAAAATTAATAATTTCTATCAAACCGTACAAATCTACGACCGTACTATGCAATTGAGAATATTTCGAGAATGTTCTAGGAATGCATAACTGTAGAACAAAGGATGCAGGGAACAGGCGTACTGGAGGTCACAAAGAGGTCAAGATATATTTGTGTATAATTGTACTTTATGGCTGTATTATTTACCAGTTAACTGAAGATAAACTATCGTTCATTAATTTTCTAATAAAGCAACTGCAATCAATATCTTAAATCATTAATATCAGTGAAAAATTGTCTTATTGAGATTTTTTTCAATGAATTGAAAATTTTCATATGTAATAAATTTTTATAATTTTTCGTTTTATCTTACAATATATAAAAATAAATTTCATTACTATTAATTACAATGAAATATATATTTTTATTTTTATTTTTCATCCACCATATAAGAATTATTTTTATCACTACTTTTAATATTCCAATTTAATTTTTCATTGTGCGTTACTTATTGTGTCGTTAAAAAAATGCAATAAAAAGCTAAATAAATGATTATACTCCATAAGGAAAAAATAACAATAGTTTTCGAACGCAAGGATGTAAAATAAAAAATAATTTGCACCATACACAATTTATAGTATAATAATGTATTTGATGTCAATTGCCTATTTGTTCTGCATTTTTACTTGCAGTTTAAATATTTTTAATTACTTATAAATATATAATTAGAAGTATTAGTAAGATACTCGGAGGGCGGAAAATTAAGTCTCTTGTTATAAAATGAATTTTATAAAAGCAGTTAAAATAAAAATATATACATAATAAACTTTCTTTTAATTATTTAGAATTTGCCTGATTTGACAGTTGACACACGGATTCTTTTTGTGTATTATCTTTTAATTTTTCAGATATTGTAAATCAAATACGACAAGAAACTGATTAAATTTTGATATTGTCACGGCAATTTAAAACTTTTTACATAAAATAATCCCGATTTACAAGTGCGATCAATCCAATCAAAAAATCATTCTGAATAATAACGTCGATAAAGTCTACAACGCATTTTCTGAAATTTACCAAAAATAAATTGTCGGCTCACGACGCCCTCTCCATTCGCCAAAAAAAAAAACCTTACCGTTTAACGGAACATAACGCGGCAAGTAATATAATAACCGAGATCGTTTCCGAGATGCCTGCAAAGGAAAAATATAAAAATAAAAGGAAAAACGGCCCATCAGAGGCGGTTTTCTGCTTTTAATCCTGGAACTGATTGAGGCGGCTTAGCGACTGAAGGAGCCGTGGACCGTAACTTTTCATGACTATGCGAAAATGTTTTTTTTAGACGATTCATTATCATTGATGAAACGCTGATTGGGGACATTCATATTTACAGACATCGGCTTGTAACATTTGCTCTGATGTACTCGTATAACTTTTTTGTGATTTTTTTGTGGAAATGAATTTTTATTTTTGGTTGAATCGCATTTTAAAACTAATTATTTAGACTTTTTGGGCGTCTTTTTAACACATGATCTATTTATAAATTTGTTTTGAAAACTCCCAAATATGCTTAGAATACAAAATATGACTTCCCTTTAAGCTTCTGAGGTCTCGTCCTATAAAGTCGAAGCAATGTATACATAATATGTACTCAACGGTGGTTAAGGTACATAAATGATATTTTAAATTTACTAGTTAGTTTTCAATTCTCTTAGCTAATTAAATTATACACGTACTAAAACAAAAACAAAAAAGCTAACTGTTGAAGTAAAATAAAATATTTTTAAAAAGACGTTAAGTAAGGGTAGTTTAAAAAAATACACGTGAATATTAAACCCTGATTCCATAATTTGATTTGAAAAGTCGAGTATGTACACAGGCACCAAAAACATTTTCAATGTTCCACGTATTCAAAAACGACGAGCGTTTAAAAAAACATTTCGAAAGGAAAGGGTCTGTCGCTGGAGCGGCGCCATCACTTCCTGTCTTCTGGAAAAATTTTATGTGTTTTTTGGCTGAGGCATTTTCCGTGTCTTGTATTTTCTCAAATGGCCAGAGATTCCAGTAAACGGGAAAAATTGCGATGATCATGTATGATTTCCGGCATAGAAAAGGCCCGAGAATCGTTGTTTATGCCCGACAGACAATGGGCGGCTGGGGACCCCAAATAATAAATTACTTTATCCTCCGGGGAGAGGAAAAACAAATCATCTCCATGTATCGATGGAAATAAAATGCTTTTCCGATTCATATAACGCCGGGACGAACAGCGGAACAAGGAACTTGGCGAAGAAAAGGGACTCGTTTGTATAATTTAGAAAATATTGAAAAATCGTATTCGTAAATGTGAGCTAAACAACTGTCTAGTGAACGCTATTTATTCAAATAAAAAGTATTCATTAAATTAAAAACTAATATTAATGTTTTGTGTCATATTTGAATGTGTTATATCTCTAACAGAGTCTAGCTAACGTCAGGAACGTTAAATAGTTATGTGGATATTCTCCAACATATTTGAATAATACAAATATTACACAAATGAAAGCCTGGCAGTTTTACAGCGGACCGACTGAATGTGACTGCGGCATGGAGCAGACCCTGTAACACCTTCTGGAGTGTGCGCTGTGTCCGAGTACTTGTACCCAGGAAGACCTGAGGATGGCCGGGAGTAACGCCATCGACGTCGCCCACTTCTGGGCAGACAGGATCTGACCCTGTTGTTTCAGACACGTATATATATATATATTTATAAATAAATATCATTTTTTTATAGTATACTTGCATATTTTGATTTTTATTTAATCATACTTAATAAACCATTATATAACTATTTCTACGAGTATAATAAATAGATTGTTGATAAAAATAAACGTTTAAAACAAGGAACATCTATAAATATGAAACAATAATACAATACGTGTTCATTTCTTGACTCCAAAGACGGTTCAAATGGTCGTATGGCTAGCGACGGGTAATGAAAATAACACGGAAGCAAAGGTTCGAGGTTCGAATCCCAGCGTCTGCCGTTAATTTTTCTCTGATTTGCTGACGAGATAAATGTTATATAAGATGATGTTTGCCGTGAATTCGCATCAGTGTAGAATGTAACATGTTTGTATAGTATTCCGTGAAGCTTACAAAGTATATAAACGGCTTAAGATTTCTTACAATAAATCAATAAGTAATAATAGTTATTGAAGTCTTTTTCGTAGTATCAATCCGGTGGATTGGTTTGCAGCAACAAAATCTTGCATCTCAATCTCAATCTTCACTCCTCTCGATCCTCTGCAATTCACTTCAGCTCAACATAAGAGCTACAACTCATCTCCTCGATCACTTGCTGCAAATACTCCCGTCTAGGGCGCCCTCTACAGTTTCTACGCTCATCCATCCCTTCAACAATTCCGTGAAGGAGACCATCGTGGCGCATGATGTGACCGATCCATCGGGATCGCCTCTCTGAGATGTTTCTTAATAGGTGCCTATCTTCCTTGATTATGCTGAGAACCTAATTGTTCGTGACGCTGAAGTAATAACAAAAAAATAAATATATTAACATTAAATTATATTTTATTTGTAAAACCTGTTGTGACAAAATATATTAAATAAAAAAGGACTGATTAAAGTAAGATATCAACGTCTTCACGATTTAAAAAATGGCAGTAAACAAAAGTGTATCGCACAAAATTCAAGCGAGATATGGCGCGCCGCTTCTCCAGTAATAAAATAAGTTTTTTATGCCATCAGGTCGGAATTGTGATAAAGTGCGTAATATATTTATTCGGAAGCGATAAGTGATAAGGGACGCCCGTGAAATATGAAACTTATTCCCGTTCTGATAAATCCTCGCCCGGAGAGAAAGACAAAGACCCAAAAAAACGCTCCGCCCATTCAAGTTTTATTCGGGAGGGAATAAGATATTAATCTTTCAGTCGTAACCGGAGAAGAGACGTTAAGTCGGAGGCTGCTGCTCCTTGGGCCCATCTCGATGCATCCATCACCGAAAAAAACGCCACGCAAACTGCAATATCATAAATAATCTAAGACGAGCCACTGCAGAATGAAGGGCTTATTAAAATGTACGTGTAGAAATCGAAACCACGAAAAAACGTATATTTTTTCAACGTGGGTGGGTTAATTTATGTATACCTGTTCTTAAAGCGCACTTCTACATTGTATTGTAGATATCAACACAAATATGCTGGCGTATATGACGAATGACAATGTAAGACACGTATTAATAATTTAAATTATTTAATACTGCTATCATTTTTAATTTCTGCAATTAATAATTATGAATATTTTTATATCAATATTACATACATTAAAAATTTAAAACGTTTTTTTCGTAAGTACATTAAGCCAACAGTTAATCACAAAATATGACACCATTAAAAATGTTTCTCGTTAAAGATTGCCATTTTATGCTTTAACAAATATATGAAACTGTCATTAATGTGTTTTTTCATATAATTGTCGTAATGAAATTAAAATACTTGCAGTTTTTGCAAAGTGTGTTATTAAATGAAGTATTAAAACAACTTGTTTAAACAACTGTAAAAAGTCACATTAACCGCAAAAGCTTTATGATCATTATTTATCACCGACAGTTTTTAATGTTATTTAAAATTTAAAGCTTGAACCGTGGCGGGAACTTGTATTATTTATTACAATGCATAATATAATAACATATTTCATTTACAAACTAGTTTTTTTCAGTGTAACTTAATTGGTGCTTTTTTAATAAACTAGATCTTATGATACACGAATTGAATATTTAGATATAATTGATATCCATATATTAAGCACGTTGTCTTAAATTGACAAGTCGAGTAAGCGCAGTAGTAGACTAGCCTCGGGCAAAGAATTTAAGTTTTTTTAACTCGATAGTCACTTTCTAATTTATCATATTTTATATGCAAACGATGACTAATACGAGACATAAAAAACTAATTCACAGTTAATGGCATGTGGGATGAGCCAGATGCTGCTAATTTGAACAGCTCAGAAAACCTAGAGACCCAGAAATAACATTTTTTTTGTGACTAATATTGAAAAACACATCGCAAAAGCTCTAATTGCTTAGGCGAGAAAAAATGGACCAGTCATGTATGAATGATAAATTCTACTCGGCATTTGGACGCTTTACAGTCAATTAAGTAAGTGACTAGCATACTAAAAAATAACCACATCACATGCTTTTCTAATTATTTCTGCTAGTTCATTATACGAATAGAAGCGTTCCAACATAAATGTAGTTTTTAGTTTCAAAAAACATTATTATTGTACAATGGATACTGCCTCTACATATTTAAATAATTTATTCAGAGAGCTCACTTATACGTTTTCAAAATCTAACTATATTTATCAATTAACATGGTGTATATATATTACTAAAATATACGTGATATTTAAGCAAATTACACGCAAACAATATGAAAACTTAAAAAGGCTGATAAAGTTTAGAAATTATAAGGTTTAAAAAATAGAAGCGGTGCTTAAACTCATTGATTATACATATTATAGAATCTCCATCCATTTAAGTCTTTATTTTCGTATAAATCACATGTTCTTGCAAGTAGAAAAATGCCTTTGAGTTTATTTAACATCCAATATAATAACTCTACTATATAAAACCACATTTTGGCTACCTCTTTTCTGTCCGTATTGATGTCTAGTTGGGACACATGATAAAGAACGCTCGTAAAAAAGTGAACATTTTTAAAGTAGCTGAAGGCCTTCCCGCGACTTTAATTCAACGGGTTTTTCACGGTGCATCAACAAACGAGCTCCAGACTATATTATGAAATAAATCATAGAATAAATAAGTGTACTCACAGGCTACTTCCACGTATGCAGGTTGACTGCGGATCTGACCTCGACCCGCCCAAGCGATGCAGTCACACCGGAAGCGCTCCTTGCCGAAGAACTCTTCCACTTGGTTCCTGGTGACATCAGCCTCGGCCTCCACGATGCGAACTCCTGACTGAGGATCGACGAACTCCAGCTGGCGAGAGCCTTGCCATCGCTTATCGTTGCACTTGAAGTACACCTGCGACAATGTTATTAATTGCTTTAATTAATTTTACACAGGTATATTAGTCACAGTCAGGAAAGATCAATCAACAAGAACAGGTGCAATATTGAAATGATGATATAAGTTTGTGAGGAATAACAAAGAATCAGAGCAGAAGCAACAACCTTCCATAAAATTCAAACAATAACTGCCTTTTGTTGCCACTTGAGCTCTTATCTCACTTAAATACCTTGAGGAACTATGCCGACAATGTATTCATTGGGGCTTCAGAATGCAGTTGGCATTTAGTAATAATTTTCTTTGGGCGGAAATAAACGATAAAAATAAAGTATTAATCAGTGTAAGAAGGGCTGATGACTGACTACTCATAATCTGCCTCCTCAATATCATTTCCATGCCGTTTCTCTAACTGGACCATATTTTCGACATAAATTGCTACTAAAAAGCTGTGTCAGCTGCCATGGTCCTTGCCTCATACAATGTCAACTCTGCATTTCGAAGCTCTGCCGAGTATTTTTTGTAAATACTTGCTAAGTAAATTATGTGTATTACTGTCTTCATGGATTGCAAGACCCTGGGACTGCATTACACAATAATTCTATAATATATCAAATATCAAGAAAATAAAATTGATCATCATTTATTTGTCCATAAAAACCACTTATTTTGTAAATTTGGTATTTTTTTTATTGCTTTATAACAATTTGCATAATGATTGAAGATAACTCAGTAATGCATAACAAAATAAACAATAATTCATTTATATTAAAAATTAAAAATAATATGTCATTGACACGGTATTAATTTTATATGTTGATACCAACATATTATGTAATCATATTACTCTTACATCTTTCCCGGTAGATTGATTGATTGAACAATTAAAGCCGATAATATTACCAATCAAATAAAATATTGATGCCGTAAATCAAGAAAATATATCATGATGTAATGGCTTGTCTTAACATCAAAATATCAGCAATCAGTTGTAAAGTTGTTATTAATGAGAGAATGCGAATAAGTACTAGACACGCACTTTTTTGACGTCGGTTGTTCTTGTATCGCGTAAAATGTTTAATGGGGCTTCTTGCATACGCTTAATTATTGACTTGAGATGTCTGAGAAAGCGTCCAATTAGTGAGATCTAGACTTGTTAATTACCGGGTGTGGGTCTTAACCCTTGAGATAATCCGCGATGCGAGCCAGATGCTGAGAAGCCGAGTTACTCAAATATTCAAATACTCAAGATTGTTTAAAGTAAACCGGAGGATTTTTCCAATAGATAAAACGATACACTATCATTCAGAAGATCGCAGATTACATACGAGTATTTCATTAAGAATGCATAGCAAAAAAAATGATCAAATACACATATATAGTAGAAATAGACTAAACACTCACTCGTAATAATAACTGGTGGTAGATGAGAGTCGTCTGGCAAACATCAGTCATTCTTACGTATCCGTGGCAAGCGTCATAGAATCTACAATTATGTGGGGGCGAGATACCCAAACTCTTGTTAGATTAAGTTAGGTTAGGTTGTCATATTGGCAAATTCACTACCACCGTTTTAATTAACCTATTTCTTTTATTTAAATATTGAATTGAACACCTCAAAAAAACATTGTGAAATTAGGAAATTTCTCTAAACGTTAACAAGGTGTGCTTCTTTCCTAGTTTTTATTATATACGGTTTTAGCAAGCATTCTTTTACTTTATGCCTATATTTCATATTGTTTGTGAATATATCTCCTACGGAGCAGGAACAGAACCCGATAATGCTCGATACACAATAGAGCTAATAACCACTGCGCCATTGACATTGAGATGCTGAGATTCTCAAATGAGAAGATCTCCTCTTACGACGCAAAATAACACAAATAAATATTCCAGATTGCCAGTGGAAATTGTTTTTACACTCACATTTTAAAAAACCTGAAACCCATAACATCTAATGAGGCCTCCCTTAATTTATAAGACCTCTCGGTAACATCTTATCGCATACATTTAACAATGGTTTCGTGTTTAACCGAGACTTAAAACGGCTGAGATTAAACATTAAAAAAAAAAAACTATTACGCATAATAATCACCTTTGAATATTAAAAATTGACAAAAGTGGTATAAATTAAAAATAAATGAAAAATTGCGTTTTAAAAATTTATAAATCGTCCATTACCTGTAAAGCATGAGCTGCTCTGCATTGCAGCGTTGCAGGCTTGTTTTTGATGACGTAAGCGTTTTGAGGTTCTGACAAGAATATAGGCAAATTATCAGCATTCGGTTGAGGCAGATGCTCCGTTTCTGCTGCTCCAAGTAGTCCGTGCTGGTCTCCATCCTCACCATCAACGTCAAGATGGTCCCTATCAGGATGTCCATTAGGCAACTCGTAATGCCCATACTCTGGATCCGAATCTTCTCCGCTTGTTAGCAACGGAGCTTTGTGCTTAGGGTTGTAAGGATCGTAGGGCTCGGGATCCATGGAGTCTAATTCCTTGAGCTCGTGTCCAGGTTTTACAGTTGTTGATGTTATATTCAGTCTAGATTTTGGAGCTTCTTTCTCTTTGTAGTCGTCCATCGATGGAAAGTGCTCTGGTATAAGGTCGCCTGTAATAAAACAAAAAATATTAAAGGTGTGCAATTTTATATTTATTGTGATTTTAGATTTATTTTTTATTGCTAAAGATGGACTTGATAGAATCCGAAACATCTACAATATTTTTCAATATTTTTTACAAAGTTTCTTTGAGGTCGGTAACTTAGTTTGAAAATTCCCATTCTTAACTACGAATACAACTAACTCGTTGATTATTAAAATTAACATAATAGCGCAGTTTTTTCACATGATTAATGCAGCATACAAAGAGGAACCTGCCAAAATATAAGTATTGTTTGAGTAGATTTCATGATGCCAGCAGCATAACTTATATTGTTACCCATAATACAGTGAAATATTTGACGAGAATATTTGTTGATATAATTCACAAAAAAAAAAGAGATTTAAATAATTCGCAATATCTTCTTGCAAATTAAAAATAAGAATCAAAGTAATTAAAAATTAAATTAAAAAAACAAAACATTACAAATAGCCAGTAGATGGATTGTAATAAAATACTTATGCGTCCTCTTTTATAGTCTAAAATATTAATTCGATTAATATTCTGTGAAAAAATATTTAAAATTGATAATAAATATAATAAACAACCTATAAAAATGATAAAATTATGTTGATATCATTTTTAATTCCGTTCTTTATGTTTATTCATGTTTCGAAAAATCATGTCACGAGCCAAAAGAATTCAATCACCGCTATTAACATTCCAAATAAATTTCATTTCAAGTTTTTAGCATCGCGTTAAAGGCGCATCATTCATATTTGAGAGACAGCGTTATGTAAATGTTATCATTAATTTCCTTTTGGGGATCTGCGAGAGGAAATTAAATCGGTTATTTGGTCATCACAATCGCCGGGCGAATTCAAACGGTATGACAATATCATAGAATCGCCATTATCCAAACTAAATGCCGGCGCTGTACATTACATCGGTGACATTTCAACTCTACGGTTGGTTGCCTGATCATTTGGCATAGCTGCCCTCAGGGCGACACACCGACCATACAAAACAATGATTATAATTATTATTTGGCAGCAATAAAATTAAAAGTTATATTTATATTAAAATAATATTAAATATTCGTGTATTTTCATGGAGCGATTGTTTGAGATAAATCACTTTAGAGATAACAATAAAACGATTTTATTCTCACTTTTTGTGTAGGAGAATACCTGAAACGATGATCTCACCTATACATTACATGACGCATGCTATTTCAAGTAAAACTAAGCGCTGTATGTGGAGTTTTGGTCTGTTCGTATTATCATACCATAGCCCGCATTATCCAAAAACTGTCATTGAAAAATCTGTTCGTCCAGCATCATACATCTCACCTATGCATTTTATGACGCATGCCATTTCAAGTAAAACTAAGCGCTGTATCTGGAGTGTTGGTCTGGTCGTGTTATTATACCATACCCCCATTATCTAAAAAGTGTCATTGAAAAATCTGTTCGTCCAGCGTCATCATAAGTCAATCTTAAAATAATGCTTGGAAATGGTTTTAAGAGTCTGAAGTTGATGAATAAAGGTAAGAAATATTTGTAATTATGATAATATTCATAAAAAAGGTTTAATTGAATTGACTATGACAACAGTTGTGTGGAAATAGTTGCACGTGTTAGACAATTATTTACAAGTGTAGTTACTATCTATAGAGATAGTTTAGAAGGGCAATGTACTTGATAGCACAATAAACGGTTCATTAAATAGTAATTTCTTCGCTTAAACTTGTTATTCATAGAAGAAGTAAATTATTCAGCTTCCGTCAGTCACATCAATGGCTGTTATCGCCGCCCTGACCCCGACTCTTGTTGTTTCATTTGAATTCAATGCAGGTTACGCGTTGCCCCCGGTCAGGATATTAAGCAGCCGCGGCTTCCGCCCAACAAGCCGCAGGCGGCGATGACCAGCTCTGTTGACAGTCAGAGGATCAGTCAGCCGCCCACTACAGCACCACCGCCCATCCATCTAACTGGAAATGACTTTGGACACCTCGGAACCGCATCAAAACAAATCATACCAGAGCTGCCGTAGAAAAAATCTTATTTCTATAATATACGAGAGTTCACCGCAATACATAGTATATTCGCTGGCAGGTATATCACAAAGGTGACTTAACAATAACATACCAAGCTAGTGCGATTCTTAAAGTGGCGAAATTTAAGGTCAAGATATTTTTTCAATCAATCAAATTACAAGCTCTGTAAATACTTGGTGTGGAATTAATCCCTCACATTATGATTTCGTGTATAGAACTTAGAGGTTAATATAAAAGTCATTGTGACATCGTTCACTTATAGTTCCCATAAAACGCTGTAATCTAATGTAAAAAGTATTGTTATAAAATAATCTAAAGTTTGTTTCGATGGATATATGTTTTATAGCGACAGTAAAGCCTTCATAATAATAATTTAAATAACGTTCATCCACCTATTATTAATCCAAATTGGTCTTACACCGGCGTGTATAGCTCAATGGTCAAAGCGTTCCATTTGCAAGCCAAAGGTCGTGGGTTCGATCCCCGACGAAGATTAAAAAAAAATCGATTTCTGAGCTCAATACCCCGGTTGGTGTGAATTTGACCCCTCTCCCGTAAAATGACAGTAATAACCTGTTTATTCAAATTAGTGGTAGACGAAAGTCGTCCCATGAAGACCACCCATTCATAGTAAATTCCTGTAATATTAAGGATGATTCACTACGTGAATCTCGGGATGTAGTCTATGACGTTGGTGGATTAACACTCCACATGCAGCGCTTAGCCATGTGCATCAGCATGGTAAGCTTCATAGAATTCCACAGATGAGACTTCAGAATTACTATCACCATCTGTTGGTATTCTCCTGTATGTGTTTGCATAGAAAAAAAAACACTGATACGGTTTGAATTGTTTTTCAAAATACTTGCAATTCTAAATACAATATATCATACTTAAACTAATATGAGACCCTATTTACATTCCATTTAAATTTCTTGTCAAACGAGTCAAGAAAGTTCTTAGAAGATGACACTATTTAAAAGATAACACACTACATTCCCGAAAGAAAATCAATGAAAATTATTGAATAAAATTCGTGTATTAATATCCTATTGTCATGTCAACATTCAGTACAAGGTCTCCTCTCCATTTATTCGAAATATATTATGTTTTTTGAGGTTAGGCGCCTTCTCATTCCGGATTCCACAAAGCGAAGATGTTTTCCTTCTTCGTCAACAGACAAGTCAATTGATGCTCGGTCGTGGTAGATGGCATGATAACGAGCCAGACCGCCCATGCGGTAGCCCATGGCTATGCTGGTCACATTATCTTTAGCTACCAATGCGCTCGCATGAAGAAGTATTCTCTGTGTAATTCGACAGATGTCTGCAGACCACTTGAGAGCAATCGAGCAATCAAGTAGTCGTGAGTAGTCAACGTGAATGAAATTGACCATTGTACCAATTTATGATAGAGTCAACCCCTCTAAAGTATGTAGTACTGTCACGATTTTTTATGAACTCACAGAGAGGACACTTCAATTCATTATAAATTTTGTAGCGTAAACGGAATACTTCGTTTATACAAGTACATACATTATCGTTATTTTATCAATAATCATGTCTCATCATTTTTGATCCATGCAATTCAATAATTTCAAATTTAACGTTATATTTAATTTGACATTTAAACTTCGGTAAAAACCCATCTGATAAAATGAATAATAAATCTCAGAATTTTCACTTGTTTCCACTTGCCGGCGGGTATAACTCAATGGTCCAAGCGTTTGCTTTGTAAGCCAAAGATCGTGGGTTCGATCCCCGACGGAGATTAAAAATAAAATAATAAAATTAATTGATTTCCGAGCTCTATAATACTTCCGTTGGTGTGAATTTGATCCCTCACCCGTAAAATTCCAGTCATAGCATATTAATCAAAATTGGCGGTAGACGAAAGTCGTCCCGTGAAGACCACCCATTCATAGTAAATTCCTGTAATAATAAGGATGATGCGTGAATCTCGGGCTGTAAGGTTGGCGAATCAACACTCTACATGCAGCGCTTAGCCATATGCACCATGATAAGCGCCAGAGAATTCCAAAGATGAAACTACAGAATTACTATCACCATGTGTCGTATGTGTTTACATAAAAAAAATCTTCCAATGCCGAGCTCATCGAGGTTTTATTTTTATCTATTTAATTGAGATTAGTAATAATTATTCGATTTTTTCATCCACCAATGAGCAATTTGATGTTTCGTTTATAAATATTCAAGCTACTCGTATTAAATGGAAAAATAAATTGAATAGTTGTACAAAATAAAACACTTGATAATTAGCTTATAATATCTTCTATTCAAAGTTTTTCTCTTTCGATCTATACGTATACAATAAAACCAATTGAACTCCTTGTACTCTAACACTCTAACTTACCTGCATGCAAACATTGTCTATGGAACTCGTCATTCGTGTTTTAAGATTATATTGTCGTTAAGACATCATCAATATTGCTAGAACAACCTATTTATGCAACCTAACAAAACTTTGTATGTTTTGTTATGTTGTCGTTGCATTTATTACCTTCTTCCACGATACATGTAATACTTGTTTGGAAGCTTCTGCGCTAACTGTGTTTTGTATTCAAGTGAATTACGACGTTGCAAATAAATTCCTTAGTGTCACACTTAAATTGCATCTAAATTTGAGAGGGCGAGAGTTATGGCACTTCCCGCTGTATCGGCGGCGCCATTGTGCGAGGCTGAGAGCGGACGAACCACTAAGAAAATAAATCAAATGTGGACAAGCTGGAAATATGGACATCAGACTTTGTATTTTTGCGGTCAAGATTGTCTAGATCCAAGGTCTTCAAGCTTTGGTCCAGGGACAAGCACCAGACTGCGAGATTTTACTGCTGGTCCGCAAAATAGTGATTTTTTTAAAGAGAGATAACATCCTTACATAACTAGCAATAATGTATCACGTTATACTCTGATGTAATGGAATAAACTAACTTTATACTTCAGCTTTTAGCCAAGTAATTACTTAACTTTTTTGAAAAAAAAAAAATTGAAGATTACTGACGTTGCATTATTACAAACCTTTTCTACATGATCCAATCTCAATGAAATGTTAAGTTTTATTGTGCAAGTAAACCACAGAAATATAAAACATAATCACGTTTGTATCATATTTTAAAGATTTTCAAAATAAGTTTTCACTATCGAATATACTCGTACATACTTATAATGTGATTAAATAAGTGAAAGTGATGGAATGAATTTAAAATAATCAAATGTTGTTTTTTATACCTGTTTACTACTGTTTAATATTTAGAGTAATTGAATTATTTTTCAGAATGTTATCTGTAGTAATGTTATATATGATAAAAAAATATATCATTATTTGAATTTATTAGGAAAAAAAAATTTTAACGTAAGAGAAATAAACATGATTCTAGTACAAATTCCAATACAATTTATAAAAGTATTTCCCAATTTTGTTGTCCTTTTGTCGTGCAGTAAATATTCTTGACACGAAACGTGTAAACAATTCCATGAAAATTTATAGAAATAATGGCGTATTCTGAGAAGAAATTTATATGTGGGTAGCGAGAAATCCAAAGAAAAACACAACAATATGTATAACAAGAACATGCCATTAAATTAAATTAATTTTAACTGCATGTGACATTATTAAATTTATCTTTGAGCGTACTCAAAATTTTATTTTAATTAATTAGTTAATCATTTGAATATAAACATCATACATATGTTTGAAAAAAAGAATTCTAACGACAATAAAGTAAAAAATTCCCTGTTTTTTCATTTACAAGCGTATAACTGAGTAGACAGAGTGCCCAAATCCATACATTTAAACTTTCTATAACGTGTTTTTTTTTATTTGAAACAAATATTCTTCCGATAGCGTTTGCGGTGATTTTTCATATAATGATTACTTTTATGTTGTTTATTTTGAGTCCAACCCCTTGTTTTGACTAAATGGTCCACACTTCAGGAGCATCTGGCTAATCATCCGATCTTATGAAAGCGAATAGGAAGGTTAACAGTAGTTTTATTTTTGTGAATAATAGTTCGGGTTAAGCTGTTAATAGTTATGACAAAACGGATCATGCCTCGGGAGTGTCGGACGAATCTTCCAATTTCCTTTAAAAAATCCTATTTACAAATCACCCAAAAAAATCCCTTAGATACTATATCTATCCGATTTTCAAGTAACTTGGAATTCTGCTCTGGATCTTCAGGTGCAGATATGTTCTAAAACGATGAATGGGCTATGGTAACTGACAAAAATAAGAAGTGGCAATTTGTGGGGACAAAATGTTCCAGATGTGGAAAGGATATGACGAGAAGAAGAATAAGAGTTGTTCTACTAGATCCATATCGCTTTACACACTTTGAACTTTACGAAAAAGCTCAGTATCAAAGTTCATTATCGCCTTTAAACTATAGAGTTTGTAAAAAAATATATATTCTCTTGGTAGTTGGTACTCGTTTTGTGGCTTTCTAGATGGGAGGGGCCGTAGTGGAAACTCCTCGGACGTAAAGCGGGTGTTTAAAAGGAAATCAAGTTTATTGATGTGCTTATAAATCATCCAGTCGCCCAGTGTAAGCGTTGTAAGGCCCTCCGACTATTTATGCCGGCCGCTCAGCAGCACCATCAATAAGGACATTCCTGGGTGGAGATGGCTAATTTCACATGCCCGAGTGGATTTTTAAAACTGGCTTGAAGTTAATTACCTTTCACCGAATTTCAGAGAGCATTATTTTTGACGAGTGCACACTTATCAATGTCATTCAAATGTTTCAGGCATCTTGAAACTCAATCAGATATCTACTAATAATCGCCGACCGTTATCTATATGAAAAATGTTTTTCAAAGAAGCTGTTTCCCATGAGTATAGCTTACAATTGAAGCGCTTGCTTAATTTGCCAGAAATTGTGGATTCAATCTCTAAGAAAGCATAAAATAAAAAATAAAAATTAAATGAACTATAAGCTATAAAAACCTCATTAAAATGAATAATGCGTCAAATCAATCAAATCAAAACATCGCATACGGCTTATATTTATATTTAAAAGTGGTTTTATTTTTTCCTCTTTATCATATCCGTGACATATCGAGAACGAATCGTCACCGCAAATCGCCACATCTTTGTTCTGTCAGTTACCATTATCCACGCTTCATCCTCAGATACCTCTGCACTCGAAGATTCACCTATTAAGACATGTATTTTCCGGGTACTTCCAATGCAGAAGCCTGAGGACTCGGACTTTCTTAACCCTTTCATTATGGCTCAGTGGAATACAAATTATACTGTCAATTATAAAACTAGTGTTTGAAGCATAAACGTATTCATCTGGTCTATTTCCATATATCACATTGGCTCTTGTATCATTTAGCTATCATATGATGCATAAAAAACTATTATTAGAAAGTAGCAAAACGATATATCACGGCTACCGATGTCAGCGGTAAAGGAATCTTACACGGCATTTATCGGGTACCGATGCAAACAGGTTAATGTTGCTAAACTTCTGATGTGCTATTGTTACTAAACTGGAAAAGTAATATACGTCATATAATCTACGCTAATATTTATGAATTAATGCAGGCCATTGTATGTGCTTACATAAATATATCAATTGTTCGAACGGACATTGGCAGAATAAACAATTTTCTAAAAGAAAAAAACAGATATCAGCATATATGTATGATAAAAAAATGCACTTATCCCATTTTTCTTCCGATATGTACAACAAAAAATATCCGTACACGGAAACTGTAAGATGTAATCCAACAACAACAAAAATAAACATAATGTAGACATTTTAAAAGACATTAACCGTAATTTCCTAAATATTAATGCTTGACATTTATTGTGTGAATAATTACAATGAAAGAAAACGCTTACGTGTGTCAACTTTGTATGAGTAAGTCACACGGATGACTCCGAAGCAACGCGTGACCGGCGATTTTATACGCTCGGAGAGGAATTCATTAGCTCGGGGAACATTATGGAAATCATTAGACTAAGCGTGCACTCGTAATTACCGTGTAATCATTATTTGAAAACAAAAAAATGTGCCCACACAATATCCCCTTTGTACCGATTCCCAGTGAACTCTTGGGTCTCGGCTAGTCTTAACCTCCTAAGCAGGGCTTCCCAAACTGAGATCTGAGGACTCTTAAAGGTCCATCCTAAGGAGACCATATTTTTGCTAAGCCGTTAAAACCAGTATTAGCGTATATATACAATTTTAATATATTTATCTAACTTAACCTAACCTAACCGAACGTAACCTAAACTAACCTAGCCTAACCTTTGCTCTGGGTACGTCTGAGTGTGCAATATAAGGGAATCATATCATCGCCAGATCTTTCAGACCCTTTTTAAGCATCTCTATTAAGCTATAAAATATATAGAAGCAACAGCTTATATGAGTATTTTTATTTTATAATAACACATTTATTTGTGCTTGAGAATGCTTTTGTAGCATACTTTTTATTTTTTTGATAGTTCACACTATTTGTAGCAAGAACTTAAATACACAATCCTATTTATCCCCACTTGCACACAACAACTGAATATCACTTCCATACGCAGCGTCTAGCTGAGATGGTTTATTGTTTTAGTTCATTAATCTATTGACACTCTTTTTCTATTACATATTAATATTAAAAAGTATATTCAATCAAATAGGCTTGGAAGTGAAACCGTCTAATAATTTATTTATTATCTGATATTTCGTTACAATTACACTCACTATAAGCAATACTCGTATTAATTATACGTTTTTATGTGAATTGATCAAAAATTTTACATTTGTATAAAAGGCAAAATTTGGATGGGGTATTGTCAAACACCCACCCTACAGCCCGGACTTAGCCCCAAGTGCCTACCATCTCTTCCCTGACATGGAGAAACACCTGGGTGGAACGCATTTCGGCGACAGAAAACAGCTGGAAGAAGCGGTTCTCAGGTATCTGCGTGGCTTGGTAGCACATTTTTTTATCGGGCATTCAAAAGCTCGTATACCGCATGCTAAAATGCATTGACATCAGTGGCGATTATGTAGAAAAATAGTTAAAAGTCTGAAATTTCCAAAAATGTATGCATTCATGGTATTAAACATGTTTTACACTGTGAAAAATCACTGGGAATGTTTTATTACGGATAACACTCCTATATTTAAAATTGAAGTAAAATAGACAATTTAAACATCATAATTTTTTTTTTGTATTTTAAAATATCACTTCATGACATTTTTCATCCGTTTTCATCCGAAAGACGTAATTGACTAAATTCAATAAATATATTTAAAATCCCTGGCTTAGACGTTATTATGTGCTTAAAAATGATGATGTCGGTAATTCCACGTACCCAATATTTCTTAGGTAAATACTAAATATCATTAAAATGAAAAACGCTATCAAAGTAATCGAGTGTAATTGGAGACCTGACAATCATGACTCTGCTAGATTGCTGTTTATTAACGAACACAAAAAGCCAAATAGGTTTAATTAAACGTTCAGCCATGTTGATAGTTTCCATAAAGTAAGATACACAGAATTTCCATGTATCTATCAACTCCATATTCTAAGCAATATTCTCATAGCTAAAATGTATGTATAATACTAAGACGTAATATACTAGTATTATATTAATATGCTTATAACATAGCAAACCTGCAGTTAATTGCATTTGTGCAATATTAATTTATTAATATAATGAATATGCATTTGATTTTGTTTCATTACTCGTAAATTGCAATTATATGTAATCAATTATTAATTTATTCAGTAATGGCATGATGTTTTCTCAAGTAATTAAAAAATGTACATAACTTTATTAATAACAAATTATAGTTAATTTAGGATCGATAATTCTAGGTTTAATTCATCATTACAATGAGAAAATTAAAGAGTTTTACTTTATAAGCCTATTTTTAATTATAATTTTAAATGATTTTAATTAAAAAATTAACAAATTAAAAATATGTAGTTTTGATTCACATTTATTTTAAACGATTACTTGTTTCGGCCTCCCTGGAGACCATCTTCAATAATATATTTTGTAAATATTAATTATTAGTAATTGCTTAGGCATTCGAACATCATTAACTTCGTTTTTTGTTTTACAAACTGTTAAATATTTACTTCATCAAAATTATTTATCTACAATTATCATATTTCTACTTAGGTCATAGTTTACCAAAAAGTAACTTTATATTGGAAACAGGATTGCTACATTTAAATCAGCTAATGTACTAAAGCATTGTGCGATTCATTGAAGGCTGCGAAAAATTGGTACTTTTATTGCCTATAATACTCGTAAGCAAAATGACTTTTGAATGTGCACAAATGTAAGACAATGCAGCCAAAAATTGTGGAGATGTTATAAATGGATTCTATGCCGCTTGCCATTTTAAGAATGGCTTAAAACAACGTGACGGGTATCAACAGTTCACTTTTACAGAAAAACTGAATATGAATGGATGATTTGAACAGCACTTTTGATCAACATATTAATTATAACAAGTAATTTTACGGAGGGCGAGCAGTCTTACGACAACCGAGAGTATTTTATGATATTTTCTGAAAAATACTTACTGTATATTAAAATTACAGTAAAATAAAATTGGATTTAGCTTTGAAGGGATTAATTCCACATCCTCTATCGTGGCAAATGCTTTATTCTATACTCCTCGACCTATGAATAAACTAAATAAATTTATATTATAAACGAGTGTGAAGAAAAGAGAGTGGGTGGATTTTGTGACCTTTAAATCTATTAAATCATGTTAAGTCATACACTCAGTCCATACAAGGTCAAGATAATTCATAAAGCCGCCTTTGTAAATTATTTTAAGCACTTAATTTTCATTAAATTTACATTAGCAAACACAACTAACAGTAATAATTACAGAACAAAAATAATTACGTTCTATTAAGAACAGCCGTAAAAAGCCGTGAATTATCGAACCCCTTTGGGTGAAAACAATTTATCACAATGTCCAAATAAATTAGTATTAAAACAGGTTATAGAATACAACTAGTACAACACTAAATCCTAAAAGCAATCATTACGTTGAGAAACGTAAAGGATTTACTATTGCGCAAATATTCATACATCGGTGATGATCTAAAAACAAAGCAAACTTTCTATTCCATAAAATAATTGCACAAGAAGAGATACTCTCTTGGAGTATTAATATCATAGATTAAAGGCTGCTATAAAATAAGTAGGTGGCAAAGCTTTCTGCATAAATTACTTATAGTTGTTCTCGTGTTCTAGAGCCCTACATAGTTAAAAACCTCTATATCTTGAACAGTGTGTGTCATTACGATTATAATTACACGTGCAATGACAGCAGGGTATTATTTGTGCTCACGATCGCGGCAACAACCTTCTGTATAGTTTATTTTTATGAATACGCCGAGCAAATTTGCATCTAATGATGCCATTTTCAGCTTTCTATATTTTGTATACTCGTATACTCAGAAAACACTTGTTGGCGTTGCCATCCTTTAAGCAAGCTTCATTTGAATAACTGTTTTGAAGAGCATCAAGAATATTGTATTTTGGCGTGAATGTAAACCTTAATAAATATTATTAATTAAATATACATATACTATACATAAAATTCTTTTTTCAACGCGTCAATCCAAACACAAAAATAACGGCAGAAGCGGGATGCGAACCGTGGACCTTGAAAACCAACTATGCCCAGGTATTCATACCGCTCAGCCGACTCGGCTATTGCTATGCCTGGACCGACTCACGTTGAAACTAGTATTTATGTCATTGTTATCACCGTATGATAGATGTCGCTATAGTACATATTCAAAGTATGTATATTTACACTTAATAAATATGTAACTTGAATAACAGATAAATAAGTGCATGTAGAGAATTTTGTAAAATATAAGACTTCAGATGACGTATTGATTGAATTTCAGTACATATATATTATATTATACATGAAAATTAATATGGTTGATATTGATTAAAGATTTCTGATCAAATATGTACACTCTAATGAATACTTTATTAATAATACAGTTTTATTTTATAAAAACCTATGATTATGTCGATGGAAAAAATCGTTTTCAGGTATTTTAAAAAGATCGTAAATAAAAATTATTTTAGGTTTTTTATTAAATAACTTAATACTTGGAAGTACGATCACCTGGGATGGCAGAACAAAAAGAGAAGTCAACAGTCGAATACATCAAGCAAGGCTAGCTTTCAATAAAAAAGCCAAAATACTTGAGTCAAGGAATATTTCTTTAGGGCTCCGCAAGCAACTTGCCAAAACACTTGTTTGGAACATCTTAATGTACGGCTGTGAGACATGGTGCTTATCTGAAAGTGATAAAAAAAGACAAGAGGCCTTTGAGATGTGGTCGTACAGAAGAATTCTCGGAATTTCCTGAAGAGACCTCGTCACGAACAATGAGGTTCTCAGAATAATCAAGGAAGATAGGTAACTAATAAGAACCATCTCAGAGAGGCGAGCCCGATGGATCGGCCACATCATGCGCCACGATGGTCTTCTTCACGATATTGTGGAGGGGATGGTTGAGGGTAGAAACTGTAGAGGGCGCCCTAGACGGGAGTATTTGCAGCAAGTATTCGAGGACATGAACTGTAGCGCTTATGCTGAGCTGAAAAGGGTTGCGGAGGTCCGAGAGAAATGGAGATCGAGATGCAAGATTCTGTTGCTGCAAACCAATCCACCGGATTGATACTACGAAGAAGATTAAATAACTATTGTTAGAAAAAATTACGTCATCAACCTAGGACGTAGGCTTCCCACATGACTGTCGGATCATCCGATTTCTAGATTTTGCATCCTCCGACTTACAGATTACATGAATATTTTGAAAAAAAAGTTACCTTCATCGTCATCTAAGGGTGGTGAAGCTGCTGCGGTGGCGACGAGGATCGCCACCAAGGTCACCACCAGCCGCCTCATCATCACTCCTGGTTGAGATCTCCAGATCCTCACTTAGCTGGTTTCCACTGACTGAGTCATTGGTCATTTAACTTCCTCGGAAGTCAGTAGCTTCAGTTCTTGGACGCTCACCAGGCCACTGACTGGTCTATAATGGGTAAATTAGACTCTCATGTGCAACGCGACAGTACGATTTTCATTTCATAATATTATAAATTTGGCATTAATTTTACAAATGATAAAACACTTCACATAACATTGATTTTGGTTTTTAAAAGTAGATTCACTGGATATTCTTCTGATACATCTGAAACAAAGTAAAATAAACAAATTAATTGAAAGATTTTAAGAATATTTTTTTTTATTACTTAAAAAATATTAATCATATTGATATTTAAAAACATACACATATTAAATTCATTATATTTATAAGCTTTAAGTTTACTCACATTTAATTAAATTTGATAATCTAATAATCTTTAGTTGTAAAATAATATATTCCAAAAATTAAACTATTCCAAGAAGTTTTTATATTAATTAAAATTTATGAAGATTATTTTAATTAGCTGCTGAAAGATAGGAGTGATTTATTTCACATCATAACGGAATTTTTGCGATGTATTTTGTTACAATAATATAAATATTTAATATTTATCAATGAGTGTTGAAAATACAAGCAATAAACTAATAAATACGTGATGAATAATTTAAATTGCTTGAATAAACATCGATAATGCTGAATGACGGTTAATGTATTAATTTTAATTATAATTCCAAAGTAGCTATTTCATACAATATATATCTTCTCGTTAATATGGTCTTGGGTCTTTATTTATTTATAAAGTAAGGCGAGCTGGAAGCGGCGTACAAATTGAGTTTAAGACGAGTATAAGCGAACCAATACTGAATAATCTTGGGTAATACACAGTATGGAGGACTGATGTGCATGTTGTATCACACAACAGATATAAATATATTGTTACATTGAAGCCAGTTTGTGTTTTTTTTTGGTCTGACCACATTCATAAATATCTTTGAAGGCAGTTGAAACCAATATGATGACGTCAGTTAGTTCGAATATAAAATACAAATACATCTCTTAGGAGAAAATCAAAGGTTATTGAAATATTTTGGTTTGGCTTTATTTTGTTATTTATTAAGATTGATTAACCAGAACAGTTCCTTATCTTTAAGGTACCGTTTAGTGATTATTTTTATGCTCCTTTCAGAATCTTAAATATAACAATATACGGGACATCAATGCTGTAATAAATAGATCTTCGTTTATAGTACCTTGAATATGATTCTTTATAATGGTTATTAATCATAGATTAAGGAATTTGTTTTAGGTATTTATATATTCACAATAGACAATGTTCTTAACAAAGATATCTTCCAACATTCGTTTCATATCTGAAGCATATCGTCACAATAAATTGCCTCCATTCAGCTTTGTGAGCTGCCACTGCACATCCCTCGTTCTACTTTCAAATATTCACCATCAAATGATTCCCGACGACCTGTAAGGCAGAAACTCGAAGTGTCAGAGGCATATTTTCGTGTGATTTGTTAATCGTTTTTTCAAATGAGATCGGATGATTAGTCCGATGCTCCCAAAGCCTGGACCATTTAGTCATAAATAGCAGTTCAATCCGAAATGCGGTTAGCAGCAAATTATTCCAGTATATTTTTCCTCTCCATAGTACAAGATGCTGTGCTTGCTCGTTGCATTCTTAGCTCCGGAGGTCCTGTACTCTTGGCTGCACCCAAGGCTTCTGTGGAGGAAGTCAATTTGCTTCGATTTGCAACCTTCCGATGCTAATTTAAATACTCGGGGCTCCCCTTTGAAGTCGGTACTGAAGCGAAGTTAAACAGTTCCCCACCAGATGGGTATTTAAACGCATAAATGATGTAATCCTTACTTTATTTATATACTATGAAATATTTTTGTACATTGCTTAGAAGTAAATTCGCAACGTAAATATATAAAGTCTTTCTCTGGAATGAAATAAGCATTTTAAAATCCTTACTTTACGTTAATGAAGGAAATAGTTTGCTTTTCCTGTTAAAGTTAAGTATGTTTTACGATAATTCAAAGATTATATTGTTGTTATTATAAAATATAACACAGATTAGTCTGTACACGTTTTTTATGTAAATATCTCACATATTATGTATGGCATCGAATTCTACACTCAAAAATAGGTGTTTGGTGATAGCGTTTTTGACTAATATGTTAGGAGTTTTCTGATATCCACTATCCATTTTCTCCTAAAATAATTGCTTATAAATATAATATATATCGATAAAAAAAATGGGAATGTTCACACTGAGCACTGTTAATTTACATACTGAAATACCGGGGCTTTGGCTTCAACGAAAGCGTCGTCAGTTATCCACGTCTATAAACATAATTATTGACGATATTCTTTACGTAACTTCATTTATCAGTATTTTTAAACACGTAGAAAACTGATGACGCTTTCATTGAAGACGAAAAGACGGTATACCAGCAAGTGAATAAACAGTAAGAACCATTTTTTTTATTTAATATTAGTAATATATCTTAAAATGAACGCTATAGATAAAAATAACAACATCGTTTTAATTATTTCGTAGGTTTTCACAGATATGGAATTGCTCCTTTCGAGTTTAGCCGTGTGTGGTGATCTTAAGGATCACACCACAAGTGTGGCAACGTTTTAACCGCCATTGCAAGGATCATTTTCAGAATTGATGATTTGTGTCGAATCAAATCATTTACTCTAAAGATGACCAATGGTAGTTGAAGTATCGGAGAGGAGAAGAAATTTGCCACACTCGGCTCAATCCAAAAGCCACAAAGTTTTATATTATGCCTAACAAAGCGTGTTCTGTTACACATGTGTGGGTAATAAATATTATTGGTATTTATGACCAGTTATTTAGTTAGCATAAAATAATGAATGTTTACGATAATAAGGAAATAGGAAAGGTTTCCGAGAAGCTGTCTCACCGACGGAGTATCTAGTCTAAGGCTATACCAATCCCAACTCGGCAAAGAATATCTTCGGTGAGGACAGGAACGTTCTTGGGGAGCTGCTGCGGTCAAGTTCTGATACCGAGGTATCTAAACCAATAGCGAGCCTCTGGCGGCAATCACTATAATTACACTCGCCGAGACGCGCAGGCCTGGCTGCTGCTTCGGCCAGGGTTACCAGGATGAAAACTGACTACATTTTAGATTTAGAATATGTGTGATAGAACATCATGTTGTGCTGTGTACAACGATAGAGTCGATCTTTCATTCATTTTATCAACAATCGGAATAGTTTTGTTTTATAAATCTATATTGATCGATGTTTATGATTAATTTAAGAAAACAACCTTTTAAATAATTTCTGCCACAATCTGATTAATAACACAAACTGATAACATAATACTACTCCTACATGAGAGTATTCTCTTTTCTATTCAATGTTTGCATTTAGCGACAACATTGATGTTTGAAAACGTATATCATAATGTAGATTTTTAAAGACCTCGGACTCATTCCATCTTGAAAGGCCGTCAGCAACTAATAATGTAGTCGGCAGAGCTACGGGAGGCAGATTTGCGAGTCTTGATAATTATAAGTTCCTTTTAAGGGAGCGGACATGGTCATAATGATGATGGTGATTATAAAAACCAGGTGCTAAAGCCGTGACAAACTTTTTTTGACTGAAGAATTATCGTTGAAAAGGTTGTATTCACGTTACGCTTTTATCTACCTTAAGAACCTGTATCTACTGTTAATTTTGGTCAGGCTATATAACAGGATGATTTCTAACATCCTATGTTACTTCAATCAAAATGACATTTTTCTCTTGGAATAAAATAAATTTGGGAATAGAATTTCATTATATGGGCCTATGAATTTTCATTTCTCTCAAATTTCCATCTTTTACATCTGGCATCTTCCTGCTATTCTTTCAGGGTGCCATCACTTGGTTCGCTAGTTCATAAGGTCCAGATCAACACATCACTTTTCAATTAAATGATATTTTTAACCATTGATTGAATTGATCGATTGATTGAAATTAATAAAACACTTATCTTTCATCTAACAATTTGCGTGTTTTTGATTTTCACTTGAGTTTCAGTAAGAGAAGTAAAAAGCTCTCGAAAGCCCTACAGTGGTCTGTCGTCCGTTGCCGCGGTCGCAGCAGCCTCTAGCTATCCCATTACGCGGCTCGCTCAGCGGAGGCATTACTACCTGCCTGGCCACGGCTCGGGCCTGGGGCAGCGAGCTTTCAGCGGCAACGCATAAACTTGCAGGAGCAGCATATGGTCGCAGTCGACACCGAGAAAGCTCCACGAAGAACTTTGACAAAACTGTTGTACCACCATACAGTATTTCTAATTCAAATCGTTTATTTTGATAGATATAACAGCGACGGGAAAAATATTTTTGTTTTTATTGAGATAAACATAATCACCGTCACAAAACAAGTAACGAAATATTTACAATCTATATTTAATATTTATCAAGCATTTATAATTTTAAATTAATTATTAAAAAATTAACAAATTAAGAATATTTAGTTTTGATTCACATTTATTTTATTTACCAAATTATGTGAATCAAAACTAAATATTTTTAATTTCTTAATTTTTTAATTAAAATTAATTTAAAATTATAATTATGCAGTTTCACCAAGGATTGTCAGTTGATAACCTTAATGTAATAGCATTTTCACGTTGAAATTGATGAAGCCTTCGTGAAGGGCAAAACTGCAGTCTTTCAAGAAGTGATATGCAGTTTCGAAGACATCTTATTCAAGACGTTAAATTATAATTTATCTTCACTAAGTTCAGGTTGCGCCGGGCTTATCATCCAATTTCCTAAAAAAATCTGATTAACGGATCACCAAAAATACGCCTCGGATACTACAGCAGCTTTCTTTCCAATTTCCCTGCCTCCTACTTGAGAACTAGAAGAGATGTGTGCTTGAGTATGCATTTCTTTCGGCTAGTGCGCGGCGTGTTCGAAAATCCTGATTTTTTGTTGGAAATCGGTTTGTTTGTCTCTGACAGTTATTTAAGGATAAGGAGGCACATATTGTTTGTTCTTCCTAGAGGTAATACTAACCTGCCAGAGACTATGCCTCTTGGGAGAGTGATCAGACTGTTCAACCATTTCGCCTCGAATATTGATATATTACACTTGAGAAAAGCCCAGTTTTGACATGAGCTCCACGAATTTATTATTAAGTAATTTCGTGGAGTCTTCTGTTTAGTGAGCTCCGGGACTTTTTAAAACTATTGTTATTAATCATAAATACCTACGTTAAAAATTATTTATATTATATCTTATTTTAGTTTAGGATCGTATTAAAAATTTGTATTTGTAATGTTTCTGAAAGAAAGAAATAAATAAAATTTAAATTTAAATTTAAATTAGAAGTTGACAGAAATTGCATATGTTTGCAGTTAAACCCTGAAATGAAAAAATGTCTTAGAAGTAGGCACAGACAAAGGCTTCTTACAGAATTGAGTGGCAAAAAATTATGATGATCATATATTTCTGATATGTTCTGTATTGATATAGGAAGAAAAAATTAAGCTTCTAAGAATGATAAATATCTAAGAATAAGGAGGCACAGATTGTTCGCTCTCCCAAAGAGTAACATTAACCTTCCAGAAACTATGCCTTTTGGGAGAGGGATCAGACTGCTTAACCAAAACGCCTCGGATGTTGATATATTTTACGTAAGGGAGGCCCAATTCAGGCATGAACTCCACGAGTTTCTTTGGAGGAATGATTTGTTGGCGTCGTCTGTTTGATGAGCATTGGGACCCTTTTGTTGCTTGTCTTTATTGCTCTGTTCTTAGAACTTAATCATCAAGTACTTAATACTCTTTCTGAAAGGGAAAAAAAAGATAAACGGTAAATAATCAATTGAAGGAGAAACCGCTGTCTTCCAGTGTAATTGAAAAGTAGACTTATGTGATACGCGTCAAAACAAGATACGAAATATTTATATTTATAATTTTATTCTTCATAACATATTATTATCATATGTATGGTCATGAAGAAAGTACAGAGCATCGGTGAGTGCTCGTGAAATTTTTAAAAACGTATCAGAGGAACGCTCATAAATATTCATGCAGGAAACAGGATATTTTGCCACAAGGGAAGTTTTGTTAATTGTAATATAAACCATAAATATGGTAAGCGGATGAAGAAAAACCTCAAAGCGGCTTCTTTGCCCGCCACAAACGGTAGTCAAATTTGCTTCATTTATTTTGTATTTGGCAGACGGAATTGAAGTGCATTAGCTCATTTTAATAAACCAAAATACATTTTTAGGTAATTAGATTTTGTGATCATGTAAATATTTTTTTTGTTGACAATTCAATAAATGTGAATATTAATTTTAATGATCCACATCATTTTTTATGATTTAATTTTTGCTTATTTCATTTTAATAACCTGAGTGACATTGTTACTAGCATACATCACTAAAAAATAGAAAATGTCCTACTGTAAGTGTTGATGAATGACATATATTTTTTAATATTTATAAACTATAATTCAATCATACATTTACATGTACTTTAAGGTTATTTATTACTGAAAACTATTATTTGTATAAAAAAAAACCCTTCTTTGTCAAGGTCGTGGTCCATGCAAAGGGTGTTATATGTATTACTTTTCATATTTTCTGCTCCCATATTTTGAAAAGTGCATTGATAACTTTCACATAACGTCTCGAAAAACCACAAAAATTTGTTCCGTCGAAACCTTTTCGAGAAAGTAATTCTAATTATTAAGAGACCAAAGCCTCCAGTATAACTTAAATACCTATTCAAATACATACTACATAATAATTTCAAATTTTAAGGTTAACACAAGGAAATCAGTAGTGAGCGTAGCATATTACGATGTTCGAAAATGTTAGTGCTTAATTTACTTGTATTGGTTTATATCGTTCATACGCTTACATAAAAAAATATTATGCAATTAAATTAACTATAAAGGCAATTACAACATCTTATTCATCTCACCCAATTAATTAATATTCATCACTCATCTCATTACACGTAAACTACAAGGTCAGTACATCGCGTCTTGTTCACGAATTGATATCATCACCATAAAAAGCGTAAGCATTAATTAACTTTTAATTTAACTTTCACATAAAAAAAATCACGCCTGCACGAGCTCTTGAAATACTCGTATATACGGAGTTGTATATTTTTTTATTTCGATTGAATAAGAAGTTTTTTTTTCTCTTCGCATGAGGTCTCATTCAAGAACGGCGATTACAGCTAAACATCGACTAAATCCGATGTCATTAATCTCGCGTAATGTTTCTATTAATAATTACGATATGCCCACGACTGGTCTGACAGAAATTAGATTAGCTGTAATGGCGCTTACATAAAAACCGTACAAGGTGGAGAGCCCACGCATGTTATCCTCTTGTGTAATCATAATTACTATGGTTTTGTATGCGGATAAGATTTCTGGACTGAAAATCAATTTTAAAAATGACATTACTCGATATCGAAAAACCAATATTATCTATAATAAAAGACACGTTATTACGGCTTTAATAATAGCGTACGACAATAATTTATTCATTACAACCAGCTACTCTTTATAATTATCTGTGGTACAGATATTCTTTTTCGTTGATTTGAAAAATTTTAACGAAAAAAAAATCGAAGTCAGTTTTAATGGTTAAATAAAAGATTTACATCGTGGCCCAAAATGTCTAAATATATTTTAAATAAAATTTAACAATAGCGTTTCCTAAAATAACTATATTTGAACTCAAATGAATATGATATCAAATGAAACTCAAGAGAATAATGTTTATTTAATAATACAATGAAAAAAATTACAAATTGCACAAAAGGTAACTTCTTAGGTTTTCACGGCCAGATTTGATATTGTGGCTTTCGGGTTTAGCCGTGTGTGGTGAATTTCTTTTTACCAATATTTCGATCGCCATTGCAGGTGTCTTCTTTAGGATTGACGACAACTAAATCATCAATCCTGAAGACGACCCCTGCAATGGCGATCGAAATATTGGTATAAATAAATTCGCCACACACGGCTAAACCCAAAAGCCACAATATCAGCAAAAAATGTTTTTAAATACGAGTATTATGCAAAATGTAATGCTTTAATGAAAATAAACACAAAACAATACGTAATGTTACAGTTATTTACTGACCATTCTTGATGAAACTGCGTAGTTATAATGAAAAGTTACGTATAAAATTGAAAATACTTAGCTTAATTTAACTTTTTTTTTACAATTAACACACAATTTTGGCCCTTCTTAATGGCCTACCAGCACACGTCGGTCCTTTTCTTACATCCTTTTCCTCTTTTGTCGTTTGTATTGTTCTCCTAGATCTTTGTGATCTTTGACACGTATCATCTTCTTCTTCTTTTATGTTATTTTTATTTTTTATTCTCTTTTGTATGTATTGTATATTTATGTATACTCTATGTTTCTAATTTGTACCTTGGAACTGCTGTTCGGTGAAATAAATAATGAAATATAAATAAACAATAATTTTAATTATGCGAGACAATACCATCTGAGGACTTTAGCTTTCTGGATTACAGCTCTGCGTATGGAAATGATATGTAATTATTGTGTATGTGTGGTTAACGAGGATATTGCACGTCTCTTAAAATGTAACAATTTAACGGAGGAGGAAACAAAGATTGTGAAAGATCATTTCAAATTATATCGATAACATTGAGCAGATGTCACGTCGCTACTGTTCACCATTAATATCAAAATCTCCTAACACAAACACACAGACAAATATTTTCATAACATAAATTTAAGTTATAATATTCTAAGTATAATAAAGATTGTTAAAAAATTGTTCCTTCCAGATGTTTTTTTATCAAAAGCTTATCCCAGTTTAACATCTTAGTACAACCTCCGATTTCCCATAAAGTGAGATTTCTCTCCACAATGTATTTTACGCGTATCGTTTATATCACATCACGCCTTATTGAAATTATTACGACAGTGCGCCATATCAAGAGACCATAAATTACGCCGTGCGTAAACAATTGCAATGGCAAGTTAATGCGTCTTCAAAGAAAACAAATACTCCAGACTTCTGAATATACGTTATTTGAACACGTACAGAAGAACACTGAAAAACAGTTATGAAGAGATCACATTTGCATGCAATACTACGCTTGCCATTATGACGGTGGCTTAGCGATGTATATATAATCATGTCGAAAACAACAGGATCAGATCCTGTCTTCCCAGAAGTGGGCGACATCTATGGCGTTACTCTCAGCCATCATCAGGTCTTCCTGGGTGCAGCTACTCGGACACAGCGCACACTCCAGAAGGTGTGACAGGGTCTGCTCCACGCCGCAGTCATATTCAGTCGGTCCGCTGTAAAACTGTCAGGCTTTCATTTGTGTCCTCGTCTTGCATACTCCGGTCCGAAGTCTGTTATGGCGCAGTGCTCGCTGTATATAAATTGTGCTCACGGAAATTTCATTAACCAATTTTGTTATTACCTAGTTCATTGTCCTTTATTCAACCCAAGACTGCACTTGAAGATCCAACTGGGAACATATTGTTTCCGAAAACCTTTAAAGCAGATACGCGAGAAAGAGGTGGCAATTGGAGTATTTGAGGCATATTTTTGTGGAATCTGTTAGTCGGACATTTCAAGGAGATCGAACACTACTGAAATCTGAACCATTTCATCCTAAGAGGCGGCTCAACGAAACCAGTGACACGTGGTTACCATTAGACAGTGTTTGGCTCTGCGTCCAATGTTGCTTAACATTGATGATCTATGAAGAACCGCGCGAGCGATGTGCTTTTGACGTTGGACGAATTATTACATTTAGTGACCAAATTGAGCGAAATAATATATGCTCATTAACTGTCTTATTTTCACTATTTAACTTAATTATTCCGTATAAATCTTAACCCCTTTCAACCCTTTACACCCAGCATCTCCCTTCTATTCTACCTTAACTTCGGTGATCTAACGAGAATCGCGTTAATGGTGTGCTATTGCCGCTGGACTATGGAAAATTATTAAAATATATTCTGTATATTCGTATAACTTTGAATTTTATTTAATATAAGTGTCTTCTTGTGCCTCATATTATGTGATTTTAGACTTCTGTATTGTCAGTAGCTGCGCGGTGGTTATGGGCCCGCGTGGGCGTTGACGTTTTTATTTTCAATGCGATATATTCGCGATGAAATATGCTGAAATAATGCATTATTTTGTCCTTAACCGGTCCTCCCGTAATGGCCCAGCCAATAAATAACTTACTCCCCGATGAGCCTGCTGTTCAGAAGCGAGTATGCAGGCACTACACAGGTATGACTATAACATGTAGTTACTTTGCTTATTTCAGGGCTTGCATTCTGTAATTTAGATACGTTTTGACGATGTCAAATCACTTTTTGAATTTTATAATAAGTCATTAAAAATATCAACGACCATATCATTGCAAAAAACTGTTGAGGCTAAGCAATTTTAAACGTGTATAGTGTTATACTAAAGAAAATATTATAGACAATCTGAGCAATCATAGATAAGGTATAGACAATCTGAACTTACAGAACTGTAAAAACGACAATTTGCAGGGTTCATAAGCTCCATATATGGTGCACATAGTAAAATATATAAAAATAAAAAGAATAATATATTGAATGGATACTCGCATCGGAATACTGCGTATCTTTGATAAGGATGAATTATCTATTGGCAGGGCTAAATAGAGCAGGCCTCTGGAGCGTCGGGTATTTCATTCGATTTGCATAAAAAATATACATACGCCAAAATATGTATCTATGGTTGAGCTATTTTTTAGAATCAAATGGTCCAGATCTTGGAAGCATCGGGCTCATTATCAAACCGGCGGTCATAGCTCAATGGTAAAGCGTTTGCTTTGCAAGCCAAAGGTCGTGGGTTCGATCCCCGACGGAGATTAAAAAAAAAAGGATTTTTAATCGATTTCTGAGCTCTAAAATACCCCGGTTGGTATGAATTTGATCCATCACCCGTAAAATGTCAGTCATAGCCTATCAATTAAAATTGGTGGTAGACGAAAGTCGTCCCGTGAAGACCACCCATTCATAGTAGATTCCTGTAATAATAAAGGATGATGCGTGAATCTTGGGCTGTAGTCTGTGACGTTAGCGGATCAACACTCCACATGCAGAGTTTAGCCATATACACCATGGTAAGCGTCATAGAATTCCACAGATGAAATTTCAAAAAAAAAAATTACTATCACCATCTGTCGGTATTCTCCTGTATGTGATAACATAAAAAAAAAAACATTCATTAAGAAATCTGATTAAGACAACACTAAAGACCTCACCTCCCAACCATGCCTCGGACACTATTGTCTTATCTTCAAGTCCCTGGACATTTTCTTTTGAGGTCGTCAAAAAGCATTCATGTTCACAGGTAGACTTCCAGATGTACTGGCCAATATCAAAACTTAGTGACGGCAACTTGGAGTAAGCATATGTCTCAGATGTGGAACGGATATGTGAAAAAATATGTGTGTACGGGGTTTTCGTTTGACGTAAATATATCTTTAATTTTAAGGTGAACCACTATTTTATGAATAGAGTTGATCAATTCCAGATATTTGTAGACACTAAACCAAAAGTTGATTTCATAGATGAAACAAATTTAAAAAATAAAGAAAATAAGAGAGAAAAATAAATTTTATTGGTTGTGTAATTTTACTTATACTTTCTAACTCGAATATGTTTTAATGCTTTGTATCAGGACACACACATAATAAGGTTTTTGTGGAAAAATAATTTTGTACTGTTTCATCCCTGGGTTTTATGATTATATTGGTAATAACGTTTTGCCTTCAGCGAGCAGCTTTCTGCGGCTAATTTTTCCGTGTATCGAAACGCTGAGTTTACGTTTATTATTTCAGCCAGCAATGTGCGTAAATATTACCGCTACTTGAACATGTTACTGAATATAAACAGTCACAACACTGCATTAAAAACAGGACCGCGATTTTATTTGGGTGATCAAATCCTCGATTCAGAATCAGAAAACTTCATTATTGCCTTACGTGACAAGTACGAGTAATAAGGAAATAAATATTTAAGTTATTTAATGTTTAAAGTGTAATATCCATGCTTGACATACAAAGTCACAGTAATAATAAAATAAATATCTTACGTGATTAATATGAAAACTATAAAAACTAAAAAAAAAAACATTAAGTACTACATTATACTACGAGGTGTATTAGTACCGAATAGCTGTTATGAGGCAGAATACATAGCAGGAAGTAGAGTATAACTAGCATAAGGTTATTCACAAAAGCAACACAAAATTAAAAAATAATACTTTCTTATTGAAAATTCTAAGGGTCAGAGTTATACGATCATATTTATCTTCATAGCAATATCTCATTCATATGATTCTAAAATATGTAGTATGCGGGTTGTTTATTGTCATACTTAATAAGTTATTTGCTGATTTACTGGCCATTTGGTCACATTTTCATTAATATTTAAATTATTTTTATCCAAAACACAAAATATTGCATTCAATTTCATTTTAATAATGTACTCGTATATCAAATTTCTGATAAAATTAAATAAATCATACTCCCATTCTTCAGAAACTGAAACCTCATAGCCGCGCCCGGTGAAAGGTTTTGGGCACACGTTTATATAGAAAATGTTAAATTATGTACTTGTATTTCCAATCTGACTGAAAGCAACTTCATTTCCTTGTCAGTATCCATCTTGTTAGATCATGGGAATGGATTTATAGAGGTCTTAAGTAGTTCGCCAGCGCCGGAAATCGACTCCGGAACAACCGCATAGTGCCAGTAGGGGATGGAGTTTATACGTTTGCCTTAAAAGCAAAAAAAACACAAACAAAAAATTGGAAACACGAGAGACCAATTACGATGCAAATACTTTTAAGAATAAATGGATAACCTGTGACTCTAATATCCGGGGAATTTATATTAATATGAAGTATTTATTTCTTGTGAGGATTCTTTATTTTTTGCCATTAAAGATATTTAGAGGGACGCTATTAGTTTACGAGTTGAATAATTGCTTCCTTGAAGATGCTGTCAAATTAAATACAATTTGAATGACATTGGGTAGAACACATTTTTAGAATATTACCAAATGGTACATTATCGACGAATCAATATAATCTTAAAAAAATTAAAAGAACGAACTAGATCACTTAAATATAAATAAATATGTTTATTTATGTACTTATTTATTGTACGAATATCTTACTATATTGCTCCGTGTCATATCAGCTCACAAAATAAAGCATATGGCCACATTTGCCGGCGGGTGTAGCTCAATGGTCAAAGCGTTTGCTTTGCAATCCAAAAGTCGTGGGTTCGATCCCGGACGGAGATTAAAAAAAAAGATTTTTAATCAATTTCTGAGTTCTACAGGAGGATACCGACAGATGGTGAGAGTGATTCTGAAGTCTCATCTGTGTAATTCTATGACGCTCACCATGCTGCATATGGCTAAGCGCTGCATGTGGAGTGTTGATCTGCCAACGCCATTGACTACAACGCGAGATTCACGCATCATCCTCATTATTACGGGAATCTACTATGAATGGGTGGTCTTCGTCTACCAAGAATTTTAATTAATATGCTATGACTGGCATTTTACGGGTGAGGGATCAGATTCACATTTTGAACTCAGAAATCGATTAAAAATCTTGTGTTTGTAATCTCCATCGGGGATTGAACCCATGACCTTTGACTTGCAACGCAAACGCTTTGACCATTGAGCTATACCCGCCGGCAAGATTTATAGTGTCATGAATATATGGAGAAGATGGATGTCAATATATATTTTTAATAAGATTTAATAATAAACGAGATATAGAATTAACCAAAAGTACTGATTATTTTATTGATTTATTTCATTTGCTAGTGGTGAGTAGACTGCTTACATTGATAGCTTTACAAAGATAATGTAGTCCTCGACATTGTTCGATCTTGTCTATTTATAAAACAATAAAGTGTAATAATAAAACCCGTTTTGCTTTCATTATTTCACGGCCCCGGGCGAATTCTACTGAATTATATAAATCTAGAAGGCAGTAATTTTGTCAGGTACACCGCTGATTAGGCGCCATAAATAACAATTATATAAACATAAATAAATAACAGTGAGGTATCAGATATTTTTTCTCAAAGATAATGTGTGCCTAAGTAATAATAATAACACGTAAACAGTAAAAAAATTAACAACAATCTCAAAGATATAGTAACAAGAGACGCGGATCATAGCTCAATGGTCAATGCGTTTGATTTGCAAGCCAAAGATTGAAGGTTTGATCCGCGACGGAATAAAAAAAAAATGATTTATGAGCTCTAAAATACCCTCGGTTGGCGTGAATTTGATCCCTCACCCTTAAAATGCCAGTCATAGCCTATTAATTAAAGTTTGTGGTAGACGAAAGACGTCCCGTGAAGACAACCCATTCATAGTAAATTCCTGTAATAATAATGGATGATGCGTGAATCTCGGGCTGTAGTCTATGACGTTAGTGGATCAACACTCCACATGCAGCGCTTAGCCATATGCACTATGGTCATAAGCATCATAGAATTCCACAGATGATACCTCAGAATTACTATCACCATCTGTCGGTATTCTCCTGTATGTGTTCACATAAAAAAAAAAACTTTGATGGGTCACCCCGCCTATAGCTAACCGCGTGTCGCTGGTTGGGTCGCTCTTTAAGACCCAAACTACTTAAAAAATCTAATTAAAAATATCCCGAAAATTAACCTCTAATGAAACAGTTATTGTTTTTTTAATTCCCCAGGCTTCTGCCCTGGAGGTAGTCGGGAACTATATATGTTCGCAGGTGGATGTTTTCGGAAACAATGTTTCCATGTGGACATTCAAGTACACTCTTGGGACGAAAAAAGGACAAATAGCAAATGAGAGAACTGAGTGGCAGCAATTTGTGTTGACAGTATGATCCAAATATGTAACGTATATGGGAAGAATAAAAAAAAATATGATTACATGTATGTGAATGCACAAAAAAGTAATCAATCGTGGAAAATAATAAAATTATAATATATACAATCATGTTTAAGGTTTTAACTTTATGTATTTTTTAAACAATATTTTTTGCGCATTATATACGCTCGCAATACACAGTACACAACTAATGTTGGTTTATTTATCACAAGGCGCTAGTCGATATTTGTCTCGTTTAGAAAAAATCGACAGGCACAAAGCTCGCTGGCGTCACCGATGCATCACTCGATTTTTTTCGACGAATACCCAAAGCTCTGCGGGGTGTAGACTGATGAAGAGAAATATGGCTGCGACCGAGGACGTAACCTTTTTAAAGAGAGTGGTAAGATCAATTTACCGCACCCCCCGTGAAGGGAAGAAAAGCTCAGAGCGAGCTTTGAGCTTTATTGTTGTCTAGGCCTCAGACGCGCCCCACAGCCGTATTCCAATTTAAATTTGAATGGACTTAAATGCCTTTTAAATAAATAATTACTGCAAGGTAATCATTGAAGCGAATATACTCGGTGGTTTTATTTTTCTGTACGTGTACTTTTCTTGTTATGGCTATCTTTTGTTATAATATTTTCTATTTAAGTAATAAACTCGTATACCTATAATTAAATACATATCTATAAAAATCAGACCAATTTATAAAGTTCAACTACAAGGGTTAGATATTGTATGCATTAAGAAGTGTTTTTTCATAAATAATAATAAAAAATTCGATCGCTTCCAGAACGATAGTACAGGGGTTTGAAAATAAGGCTGCTGTGGTATCTAAGAAGTATTTACGTTTTTGTTAATGAGCGTATATTATGAAAACTGGAAAAAATCTGAGGGCTGGTTTTACCGAAACAACAACACTCTATCACGCCAATCATCCAAACAGGACCCGCGGCATATGTTTCTTAGTTTCAACGATCGGAAGAGAACCAGTGTTTCAAAATCGTATGATATTTGGTTACGTGATTATTTATAAACAATAATAATATGAATCAAAACTGTAGTTTATGTAAAATAGCATAAACTTTATTCATAGTTTATTATTTAGGGTTATCAAAAAAACATATTATTTTCATACAAAGTATCCCTAATCGAGAAAGAATTAACACAAAACTAAATTTCAAAATTGTTAGTTAATGCATTTCAAATAACAAATTTGTGTGAATTATAGAACATCTATACAAGTCGACGTGAAATTTTAAATACTCTTACATAAAGCATCATTCCACATTTTCTTTAAAAGAAACATCTTGAAGAATTTCAAGCATTTTTGCGAGCGCAATAAAATCAACGTGAAAGATTATCGTCGACGGATTCCTCCGCGAATAAAAAATAAAATAAAAAGCGCTTCATCGCGATGTGAAAAAAGCAAAGTCAAATAACGCCGTTAAATAATTTCGATAAACAACGCAGAAATGAAGCAATCAATTGAGGTGTACGTTTAAAAGGCTTCGCCGCCGCATCGACTGGTGAGGTTCGATACAATCTCTTCCATAGAGGAGCCCGGCCCCGAGCGGGCGCACGCGGCCGCGGGTCCCACCGCTCTCCTCCCTGACAAATGATTTACGACGCTTCCCCAGAAAACGCATTACAACCGCGCCGTACAGTTCTGTCATACTTTTTAAATTACTCGCTTTTTATTGCCCGAAAAGCAAATTCGCCCGCATATAATGGACGGCCTGTTGCGTCGGTCTCGTCTTCACGTTCGGCGGACACGCCTTCACGATTTTAGTTAAATTTTTATGTCCGTTTGTTGATGCGTCTTAAAAGTGGGCCGCATTAATGATTTGTGTTGAATGAATTATAAATAAAACACTTAAATATTCTCCTCAAAAATACCCATTCACAAAATGAAGCATACGGCCACCACACTCTTCACAGAAAACCTTAGATACCATGTTATCTATCAACGGAATTTAAGAATAAAGCGAACTTGATTATTCAAAGAGTCAAACTTATAAAATGGTTGATTTAATGTCATATACAATATATATGTACACATTTCCTAAGTTTATAAGCTTATAGATATATTATTAAGTTTAATGTAATAAATTATTTAAAATTATTAGCAAATATTATTACTTTTTTCTGGCATTTAGGTGCCTATTTCATCATATCCTTAACTTTTCATGAAACAAATTACGAGTAATAATATTTTAAGCAATTTTTTTCAATTTTTACATACAATTAAATACAACACATATTTTTGACATGCAGGATTTAGTTTTTTTCTGTTAACAGACATACTGAAGAGCTAAAACCCCGTGATAGTACTCTGCTGCGTATACTTACATTTAAAAAGGGCATTGAAAAAAATCTTGCTTTATCCATAATGTTACAGGCGAATTACTTTATTTAACAAAATTTTAAATTAATTTAACGTAAATTCATGGTTCATCGTCTTCAGTAGAAAAATCTTTTAAGAAGTTATATATATAAAAAAAAACAGTTCTAAAGTGGCATTTAAGGTTTCGTTTCTATATTCACTATGGAAACATACCTTGATAATTTAGTATGAAATATAAAGATATTCACCATTGGTGTTTCTATCTTTTTTTAAAGATCTAAGAAAACGCAATGAAAAAGTCATCAAAAAATTGAGTGCGAATCCAAAAAAAACAGAAATAAAAAAAGCACTCTAAGACGCGTATCTTTTTACAAGATAAAATAAAGATATCCGCATAGCTCATAAATATTAGCGCAAAAAATATCACTTTCAGTCGGTCTCCATAAAAGCTTGTGGTGTGGAGCTTCGAAAGCTCTAGATCTGGGCAAAAGCTCCCTCAGGCGCGAGGCCAACAGATGCCGCGGCCCCCGCTGAGAGGACCAAGGAAAGCTCGAGGGATCCCAAAACACATGCACCGCACTCAACCGTACTATGATATTATTAATTAACGACTGGGCTTTTGTATTTTTTTATGTTTTTTTTTACGAAGTGGCTTTTTAAAGAGTTTCGTTTTATTTTAATATGTCATTTTAAATGATGATGTCGCTGTGCCAGTCATTTTATGTTGTAGCAGCTGTTTTATGTCATCCCATAAAGTAAATTTTTCATAATTAAAATAACAATATGTTACAAATTCATTCACAAATTCCATGGTTCGTGAATTATATAATGCTTCAACGGTAAAAAAGAAACTACACGTATCAAATCGTTAGTAAAAATTAAATGATTTTCTTGAAATTGTTGATTGCGAGAATGAAAATTCACGAAATTTTAATATTCCTAAGGATTAAAGTGTAGTATATTTTTATTATTTTTCTTTTAATTTGGTACTTCTAATAACAAGCAATAGTATGAGGATATTTTTAAAAAATATTATACCCAAGGACGAAGCTCGTGTATAAAAAAAATACAAGAATATATTTGTTTTGGGAACCATGACCCTTCTTCATAATTCTGATTATATCCCTATGTTTATTTATTCATAGCATAACCCATCTCGGAAACTTCATTGTCTTCCGAATATATTACAGGCATTCCAATACTTCATACATAATGAAGAATATTCATAACCCGTGATGTAAGGAGTCCTGTATCTGTGACTACACGACTACACCACTGCGTTGTCATTGTTTATTCTCATATGAATTACAATGACAAATATATACCGTTATCCCTTTTTTGGTCATGAAATGTTATAATTAAAATTCTATGTCAACGAACACATCACATCGAATCATTATTTTTGTATCTGAAATTGCTCAATCTGCTCTTAGAATCATCTTAACAAAGGGTCATAGAATATACAGTTGATATTTCTGCATCACCTTTTGAAAGTATTTTCCGAGTTGCAATTAAATACAACACATATTTCCAACATGCAGGATTTAGTTTTTTTCTGTTAACAGACATACTGAAGAGCCAAACGCCCGTGTTAGTACTCTCCTGCCCAAAGCCCCGTGTTAGTACTCTCCTGCGTATACTTACATTTAAAAAGGGCAATGAAAAAAAGTATGTTTACATAATAAAAAAAACAGCTACATAAATAATAAATGATAAAAATCGCATTTATCCCTTTTTTACATCAAATTGTCGTAAATATGTTATTTTCCTTAAGAAAAGTCACGTATCTAGATGAAATGAACCGTCAATATTTGGCACGTGATACTGATCAAAACTAATCGTGAAACATTCCTGGGCCAGACAAACTAAAGCAAGAAAAGAATATTATTCGAAAAATGTGAATAACCATGTAACTTGTAGTAACAATGTAACAGATCTAACAATGTAAATGCCTAGATGTTATATGTTTTTGAACTTGAAGATTTGATAGCTTTTTGCCAAATAGTACAATCACCAAACATTGTCTAGGGTTGAGCCGTACCTTAGAACTAAATAGAATAGACTTCTGGAGCGTCGAGATAATCAACCGATTCCCTTAAAAAAAATTCGCCGTCTCTTTCAAGTCCCTGAACTCCTTGCTTGTAGGTCATCGGGAACCATATATGTTTCCAGGTTGGCTTTCAGAAAAATAACTTTAATATATTGATTGCTTTGTGATGTAATGAAAGTATTACGAAATTCAGCTTCTTCTACGTGTCAGCGATGGATAATTATTTTTTTCCAGTATCTGGCAACATCGATAGCCCGTGTGTTGCCCAGCATTAGGTCTTGAAATGTGGAGCTTGTTGGGCACATGGAACAGGATCTTAGGTGTGAGGCGGTCTGCAGGTCTCCACAGTCGCATAATAGTGACTCTCCCTGCCGAAGCATTCCCCACCGCTCGAGGTTTTCCTTTGTTCTACCAACTCCGGTTCTTAATCTGTTCAAGGATTTCCAGGTCCACCAGTCAAGGTTCTTGCCAGTTGGGAGGCCATCCTTTGGAGTAATTAAATCCTCTGATGCGACATGTTGCCAGAGCTCGAATCTCTCATTTTCAGGGCCGGATGTGAGAGGTTGTGTGGATCTCAGAAAGCTGCTTCGCGACTTCAGTCTGGGTGTTGGGAGTATCTGATTGTACAAGCAGTGGGACGGTTGGCTGGTTGCCTTACGCATTTCTTCGGCGCATATGACTTTGCGTCTTATATTTGGTGGTGCGATACCAGCCAAGGGGTATGGTTATATAAAATTCAGCTGTAGTTTATGTTCTCCGGCGGCATTCGAAGAACATGTCCCAGAAAATTCCAACTTTATCTCTTGACCGACAGTAACCATGTTTTCTCCTTACCTTATCATTCTATATAATATGAAATTAATATATTACGCAACCATCTGTTTTCAAAACCTATTATACGGTCGCATTAGCAATTTTTCCTGCAGGTGTATCTCGTTGTTTATTTGATGATACGAAAAAAAATTTCAAATGTTATTTCATTATTACTTTTACTTTATATGCATTTCTAGTTGTTTTTTTAATGAAATATGTATACGAATTTGAAGAAGTATACTATTTATTTTGTGTCGAAGTTTCGTGATTTTATGTCCGCTGTTGTCTCTAATGTTATCTATTAAGTCCTCTAATGGCCTAACGTTCGGTGGCAGGTTTTATGCGAGGCGCTTTCTTCTGCTCCATTAGCCGCGACAGTAAAAAGGAAAGGTGTCAACCAAATAAATCGACATCGCTTCAGAACAATGCGAGACTCCACCACCGTGGGGGCACGTGGATCATAAATCAGGCGTCTTGATACTCTTACCCACTGTACACTCGATACTCTTCTCATATATGTACGATGAACATTAGGGTGGATCATTGAGTGCGTAACTTCTTTAATTAAATATAAATTCTTAAAAGATATATTCATTAAAATACTCGTAGATTATTTTGAACTAAATATAATTTACGTGATACTGTCCAAATAATATGTTTAAGCAAGGTCAAAAAAATATTTTCCTACTATGTTTGTTTTTTATTTTAAATATATGTTTATTTTTTAAATATGAGCACTAAATTCTAGATGTGACCATTCACTTAAAAAAAAATTTTTTTCAATTTTATATTCCTACGTATCAGCCATATCACTAAAATCTACATAAAAAACGTAAAAAAAGTCTAGTACTTAACAATATAAATGAATTAGCTAAAATATGTGAAATATAATACGAAATTTAATAATAAAATCGCCACAACAGATTTACTGTTGTACAGCTGAAAAAAAATAGTTAATAAATAAAACTTGTATGAATACTATTTGTGAAAGGTGTGCTCGCGGTCTTGAAGATTGATCGAGCAGGTATTTCTTTCATATATGTTTCAGTTAAGGTGTCTTAGACCGTGTTTAGCTCCCCTGCCTGGGATGTCCACCTCCGATGCCGCGCAAGGTGGCAGCTACATTAGTCCATACAAAACTCACAACAAAGGAAGGCCCAAGCACGTACACTCCGAGTGATACATTACGGAACGAACAACTCGGTACTTCCTTCTATTATAGTCTGCTAGCTGTGCAATCCAGCGATTGCAAACTAATAAAAAAAAACATCATTCCGAAGTGTCATATAAATGTACCGAATACAGTGGAACAAGCATCTAGTTGAATTCATATAACGAGCGAAACAAATTGAATATTTATGACTCGCAGAATGGACGAGTGACGAGTGACGAGGAGAGTACCTCTTATTTCAAATTGCGCTAAAAGTTTTTTTAAATGAGATCTGTAAGCTTATTATATATAGGCTGATAGCGCTCAAGTCACAATACGCACAATGATTTTAGTCAATCATGCTAAAAAGTAAGCATACAGGATTTACAGATGTTTCTCATCATAAGTAAGATTCTTTTTTTACATTCAGGAGAATACCATTAAATGGTGATGGAGAAATTTTATCTGTGGAATATAAATCGCTTACCATTTTAATATGGCTAAACGCAGCATCTGGAAGATGTTCCGCCAACGTATTAAAAGCCCGGTGTTCACGCATAATAAATTTTTAACAGGAATTCACTATAAATTGGTGATGTTAACAAGACGACTTTCGTTTACCAATAATTTTCAATTAATAGGCCATGACTGATATTACTCGTGAAGGATCAAATTCACACGAACCGCAGGTATTTATAGATAATGGATTAAAAACTTATTTTATTTCAATCTCCAAGCCCACGACCTTCCGCGTGGTAAGCAAACACTTTACTAATAAGCCATATCCATCAGCAAGCTGGCACGAATTATCATCTTAATTTAAGTTCCACTTTATGTAATAATTTAATCTAATGGTTTTAAATAATTATTTGAGAATACAAAAAATATATACATTCATAAAAATGCATATAAGTAGTAAACTTTAACTGAATATTCGAAACTTCACACAAAAGTATTGAATATTTTAAATGGATTTGAAAATGAATGCTATAAATAAAAATAATTGCTCATATATTTGTGTAACACGTTGCACTGGTTGTCAAGCTGAGGCTCGCCACTCCGGAAGGAGAGCAATCCAATTCCGAATGAAATGTGTTAAAACACACAAGAAATAAGACGCATCGGTAGGTACATTTTATACTGCATTGTTTGCTTTCTAGCAAGTATTATACGTGTATAGCCGGAGGTGTGTTTCATGTCCCCGTGTGACGGCCGCTACATTTCTTGTCGCTAATGCGCCTTTTGTCGGAGCGGTCGACTTGAAACGGACCCACTAGTGGTGGCATAGGCTGTAAATAATTAACCCATTCAGGTCCCACAGAGGGAGGAAGTAGCGGGTTACGCAACAATTGCTAGGGAACAATGTGAAACAAACGTAGGCACCCGTTTAGTGCTAATAGAAAAAAACACAACAAAAAACAAGGAGCAAGAAACCTTCATTTAATTGTGACGTTTTTTATGTCTCAATTCAATGAATAAACTTTTTACATAGCAACTCAATCGCAATGCTTAAATAACCCAAATATGAAATGATAAATCAAAGCGGTAATCAGGAAGTCGTCTATTAAGAAAAGAACAAATAGGATTAAGTGAAATACTATGCTTACTATACAATTTTCTTGTATAAATCATGCTCGTAGCTTTCACGTCAGTAGGCAACGATTTTATCAGTTGAATAATATCAGATATAAATAAAAGAATTTGTAGAATTTATTCCAAAATATTTTTTTTTGATAACATGTTTCAGCCAGGTCGAATGGCCATTTTCAAGTCAGTTAGTAAATCCCATCTACTTTTAAATTATCCACCAAAATATTTTTTGTTAAAATTATCTAGAATTCTTACTTAAGTGCATTTTGATGTAAATTTTTATTGTTTTTTAATGGCTTTTGTAATTATACATATTATTTTGTTGTGACATCAATGAATTCCCTTATATATTAATGATTTCCAAAACACATATACCCATCACACAATTCATATACACCCTTTCACTCACTCTTTGCTTTATATAGAGCCTAAATTATTTTATTTATATCTGATATTATGGAATTCCACCAAGAATTATCGTTCGAAAAAATCGAAATAGGTTGAAGAACTTGTACCAATTTTCATCGAATAATATAAGCTCATAAAGAGAAGAAGTCATGATTTTAAGCATATTTAAAGGAATAACAATCCTCATATAAGATACTTCTTACATCATTTCTTAAACAATTTATAATATTACGACAGTATAGAGTTCAATATTTCCGGCATCTGTGCCTTTCTCTCCCTCAGATGCAATCTTCCCAACACTTACACAATTATTGAAAACTGTTTTCCGCATTTATCTGTCCATTTTGAAAGTCATAAAACTATCACGGTACTATATGGTCTTAAACTACCTATAATGCTTGAAAAGCATTATAGGTAGCATTAAGTTTAAGTAAAGTATCTGTTATGGATTTTTTAATCCACAAGAAAGTGTAGCAATCCATTACGCTACGCCTGAGGCAAACATCTATCCCCGTATTAATTTCTTCATTAAGAGCTAATATAAGAAAAATATGACTCAATCACTATGTTTAGCACTTCCATTGGCTTTTTTTCTTGGGCCTTCGTCTTCCTTCGGCGCAACAAAGGGCTCCCCGCTGGGCCGATTCGGGTTTATTTCTTCTCGGACGTCTTAATGATCGCGCCGCCAATAAACGGCAAGCATTGATAAAATTATTATCGTGGTTCTATTGATGTATGAGATAAAACGCTCGATGGGCCGTTCTGAAATCCGCTATAACGGCTATGTTAAGTTTTCCAGGCTCGGCACATAAAATCCGCTTCGTAAACTATAATTTATTATAATGGCCACAAAACTCATTAACTTTTAAATTTCGACGCACAAAGGATGCTTTCATATCTAATAAACATGTAATTAAATATTTTAATTATAACGTGTTTATTGCACTTATTAATTATGTTATCTACATATTCAGTGGAATTTAAAATGGGTCAGTGCTCCTGATTTAAAATGCATATTTAAAATGTTAAATTAAGATATTTAATTTTTTTTTAAACAAAACGTAATAATGTTTATGTTATTAACTGACAATATTAGATGAATTTGCATAATAATAATTTTAAATAAATTTTAATTTAAAAAAATGCAAATTAAAAATAATTACTTCTGCTTCTTAATTATTTTTAAGGGATTGTATATGCTAAATATGTATATTAAAATAAGAATTAAATTTCTCAATCATAACTAAACAATTTTATTGTAATGACATTAAATTTAAAAAAAGTGTTAAAATAGAAAACGTGTCAAGTTGGTAGGAATCGAACTCAATAACTTTAATAAAAAGAAGTATGGGGTTATATAAGTTTGCGAACAACTTCTATACACTTATTCTCCTATTTTATTAAAGATAGCAATAGTTGATAGTTTGACATTATGCGGAATGATAAGGTGAAAGAGCGGACAAGGCAGCCTTTCAAGAGACGAAGGTAGACTTGGTTAAAACATATACATGTACTTCGGATGCTGCAAGAGAGTATTAACTAAATTTTCTTGAAGCCCTCGGGCTTACGCCGTCTTTGAAGGCCATTGGAACCTTAACAGAGCTATGTGGCGTCAGTTCATGACGCGTATGTGCTCTATTTTAAAGGAGTGAACATGATAATGATGATAAACCATATTTGCAATCAATATTTCTAGCTTTGTAGGTGACACTACTCCATCTGGAGCAATCTTATGCAGTTAGCTTTTGAAATTGAAAGTACTTATTTGCACAACCAACGATATAGTTTAATTTACGTGATCTTCGTTCGTTGATTGTTTCCGAGTAACATATCGATCTATATTTGTATGTTGTTTATTAATAAAACTGTCATTAAATTGTTTACTCAAATACAATATTAACGCTAAACATTTAACGTTAAACGTCAAGAATGCATGTTCTATTAACGCTGAGATCACGACTCGATTAAGGACTCGTATTCATTTACGAACATGTTGTGGCATCACCGCATCAGCCGCCAGTAATTACTGTGAATTATCTAATGATACCCTCGTCCGTGGATCAGGCTAGCTGGCCTTGGGTTGGATGCTGCAGAGGCTGGGACTGAGGACCACCCGCGAGGATCTTAGGAGATCAACTTCTTAAATGCAGTCTGCATTCCTGCGAGATAACAGCCCTGGGCATGCGAAGGAAGGGTCCTGAACAAAAAATGGCCCTTCTCAGACAACAGACTGATTTTTGGCACAGGTAACAAATAAAGCCCTGAAGCATTAATTGCATGATTATTCAACTAATTGTAAAATAGGCTGAAAGTTTTAGGTGGTTTTTGCGAGTTGAAATGATAGACGGCAAACTACAAAGCGGTGCTTTGAATATATGCAGGTAATATAAATAAACCAGTTAATTAATTAAAAGAATATGCTTAATATATTAAAACATTCTTAGCATGGTTTGAAAATGGAATTGAATAGTCGGGGAGAAAGCAAAGAAACTCCACGCATCTTTCACTAACATCAAACTTTTTTGGTTAATTCTTTTATCAAAATGTTTCACATTCTGATTATTTTGAATTAATATGGTGTCATTTTTCATGGAGAAGATGTGAAAAAAGCGAACTAATATTTTACGATAAAATGATTATTTGAAACAAATTAATCTTCTAAAAATGCAATACTAGAAGAATACGGGTAATATTAAACGTATATAATACCACATTTTCTGTCTTCAAAATAAAAGTTTTACAAACGCTTTAATAAGAGTCGATATTGCAGGTACTTTTTTTCCTAACTCGAAAGCTATTGTTATAGAAAGCCATTGGGAGCGATACGTTCAGTGAACTCTGTTGAAGAGATAATTTGTGTTGGAGAAAGAATAATGTTTGACAATTTCTGGCGCCTAAATGCTTCACATAGGAAGTGCATATTAAATAATATTATTTGAAGTTGTTTAATGTCCATTCAATACGGTATTATTCCAAGTTACCCAGTAACACAAGAAGACTGTCTATAAGCTGCATCTTAGGTTTACATCTCGTAAGCGGTTTACGGGCTATCACTGTGGCTTGTACCCGCCGCCGACAATACCAGCTAATGACCGCAACACCTATTATGGCAGAGACCTTACACAATGAGATTTTTAATTCCGATAACAGCTTCAATGGCGTATCTATTACAAGATAAATGGCGATGTTTTCCTAATACCGTTTTAAGTTATCAATTACGTTAAGTTAATATATAAAGTACTTAATATCATTTGAGTACAGGTAGAATCAACATTTCATGTTATATAACTAATCGAGTGCTTCTTTTATTTTTTTACATTTACTTATCCAAACTAAAGCTGGCAGGCTTAGCCCATTGTTCAAAGCGATGGCTTTAAAGATCAAAGGTCGTGGGTTCGATACCTGACGGATATTAAAAAAAAGGATTTTTAATCGATTTCTGAGCTCTAAAATAACCCCCAGTTGGTGTGATTTTGAACCATCATTTGTAAAATGTCAGTCATAGCCTGTTAATCAAAATTGGTGGTAGACGAAAGTCGTCCCGTAAAGACCACCCATTCATAGTAAATTCCTGTAATAATAAAGGATGATGCGTGAATCTCGGGCTGTTCAACACTCCACATGCAGCGCTTAGTCATATGCACCATGGAAAGCGTCATAGAATTTCACACATAAGACTTCAGAATTACTATGACCATCTGTAGTTATTGTCCTGTACGTGTTTACATAAAAATATAAATATATATGGTTGCCAGAAATTACCGTCTTAAATTAATTTCAACTGTCATGACTTAACGAGTAACTTACCTGTATGTACATAATTTCTAATGGCATTCTAGTATAAAAAGGGTTGTCTTCTGATTCTTCCTAAGCATCATTCAACATTCCAAATCATCCTAAACAGCCTTCAAATACAAAAACAAACATACGAGTATATACTGAAGTTTTAAAATACAAAGTTAAACTAGAAAAAAAACTGATCAATCTGGCAGCTGACAGAAAAATCTTTCTGGTGGCCATGTGCTTCCAATTGGGAGAGAAAAAAGGCGAAAGAGAAAGTAAAATGGAGAATTTAAAATTATTAATATTGGTATCAGGCTTTTAAAAATATATTATTGAATAGTGTAATATTATATTATAAGTAATTTACATCGTGTTTCGTAGGAATTACGGTTTCGCAGTAGATAAGACATTATTGTAACATTTAATAATGCTTAGATTGCAATGAACTGTTATGAACTCTGACAAAATTACAATAAAATCGCGTAGAGTTCATTTTCTTGACTCATTGACTTATAAACTCATCTCTATGCACGCTGTTCGAGATGACAAAACAATCACAACAGTGACTCGTAAATTTTTGTCACGCCATTGAGGCTCTTACCGCGACAAGATGCCGTCTACTGAGATTACAAAACTAATCTTCATTCCTTCTTTGGAGAAAAATAGCGATTAGCCTTGTAAGAAGTTGCTACCGCCAGTACAAAAAATAGACCCGGGCTTTCGATTGGCAATCTGTGACCTGTCCGTCGATCGAAACTTTCACCTGTTCGGCTGATTGGATTCAGCCAAAAAAGAAGAAACATTAAATGTTTTAATCTAATATTAACTAAGCAATCTGAAGCAGACTCATTTGGGATTCCCGTAGTTTACATTCACCTCATTTAATTCGGACAATCATTATAAAACTAATTTGAGTGTCTAATCTAAGTGACTCTTCAGCTTTCGAAGCTTATATTTTTGTGCATACTTTTTTCCTGAACTATCATTTCAATGACAAAAAAAAACAGTAGCAGAATGATTCCGTTATTAAATATTACATATTACAGGATTACCAACACAAAGCTTTATTTTTATTTCATATCCGCAGGAGCATAATTCTAATACAAATTTGTCAACCAACATTACTCTTGCATCATCCCATTTTATTCCTGCTTCAGATATTTCACTGAATACTTATGTTTTCGTCGGCTTCTAAGACATAACTCGGTTACTTGAAAAGAAAACTGCATCCGAGGTACATTTGAGATTTTGATAATCAGCAGATTTTCAAATAGATCAAGGGATTAACTCAAATCCTGCACTATGAGAAACGGCTTCGCTCATCAAACAAATATTATTACAAATGCCTTAATTATAATTGTTACTGTACATTCTGGATAAAAAGGAACATGATTTTTTACGATAGGAAGGCCCAGGATATGACAGATACACATATTCAAATAAATACTATTATCTGGAGATAAGGATTATAAATACTATGCTAATGCTACTCGTATTTTATCTTATCGCTTGTGGCCTGTAAATAATAGTAAGACAACCACTGAAAAAACCATTAAAACATATCAATTCTAGCCATTTTCTGGAGTAAAATTTCTATTTTTTTTTACTTCCTGAAATCATTATTCTTAGTATTTTTGCGAATTCTCACATAAATTTTTCTATGGATTCAATCAAGATATTGCGATCGCGTGTAGGAAGCTTCTCCATTATATTGTTCTCCCATCAGCTGCGTGCATGCCTGAAGGAATACGATCACGTGATGCATTTATTTTTATAATTATTTTATTATCTGACCACTTTTTAGGGATTTCTCAGGGACCATTTCGGGACCAATTACACTTAATTGCGGTTTTTTTAAGGTATTATTCTGAGAAATGAACGAATAATTTTAGCTGTATATGCAGTGTGGTGTGGTGAGTGACCACCAGATCGACCTATTACAGATATAATAAATAAATTAAATACAACTACCAAGTGACACAAACATGACAAAATTGACAAATATTAACCATTTCATACATATTAAAATGCTGCTGTGTAATAAATATGATATGACATGATCTGATAGAAATTATTTTGATGATCTTCGTCATCCATTTCTGATATTTTTTGGAGCATATGGTCACAATAAACTGCCGTTTAATAAGTCTATCAACTACAATTATCTGTCGGAGGGTCATTGTAAAATCTAAATCATCCAAAGTTTGATAGGTATGATAGCATTTGGAAAACTAAAGTAAATTTTTAAAGCGAAGAATCCGCTATGTTTTAAAACTAAGGCGCTTGACCAATGCATCCTCCCTGTATTTACTAATGGCGCAGAGACGTGGAATCTAACAGCAAGTCTTACTCATAAAAAATATCACCAAACGTGCTATGGAGAGATCCATGCTCGGAGTGTCGCTAAAACATTAAATCCGAAACGATGAAATACGCAGAAGAACTCAAGTAGTCTATGCTATCCAACGAATAGGCACACTCAAGTGGCAATGGACAGGACATATCTGTCGAAGAGACGAAGGTTGATGGGGAAGAAAAGTATTGGAATGGTGCCTAAGAGCTGGCAAACGAAGCATTGGCCGACAAGATGGACTGATGACATAAAAATAGCGGGAGTGACCTGGATGCGGAAGGCAGAGGATCGAAGAGGATGCAGACTCATGCGGGAGGCTTACATTCAACAGTGGACGGATACAGGCTGATGATGATGATGAGAGAAATTATACTGACGTTTTTAAAGTATTAACTGTTTAATCTTAACTGGTAACTCAACACCACGGAACATATGGCCTTTTATATATCAGTAAAAAAAAGATATGTCTATATTAAAAAAAGTTATTATCTAAAAATCGATTATTTTTATTCGAAAGCATTGCTTTAAAGCTTAAAATATTACTCGTCACAAATAAATGATTGATGACTGCTTAATAACATACTTGAGTTTATTAAGTAAAAAACTAATACAGTTTCGTATTACTTTATTCATTGATTTTGTGCAATACACGGCAATAATTACAACACCAGACGATTACTTTTTAAATGCATTTCAAATTTCGGGTACGATAAATCATCGACTGCGAAGATTTTTTAATAAAACAATATCTTAAACTTCAATTACGCTAATAACACATTACTACCGAAATAACAAATTGGAGCCGCGGTCTCGGCTATTACGGATAATTACTTACAGATTTAGTTTTCAGATTTAGTGATTGAATTTGTATGAGAGCATTATGGATCATTAAAATTCCGATGGGTAGAGTGGTCGCTTTTTACATAAAGTATTAATCAAAAGCTCGGCGGTGAATTTTCTCTTGGGCTACAGCAGAGGCGATAATAATTAAGGAATGCTGTAATCTCTGAAATAATGATTGAGGCAATTATTACGCGAGCGATGTGCATTATCATAAAGAGCGTAACATACATTACACGGGAGCTTCAGCCCTCTCACAGATGGGCACAGTGGCGGAACTTGATGGGTAACATATATATAATATGCTAATATCTAATAACAACTAACTTCATAGAGGGTATATTGGGGAACATTGAGTTGAAGACAAGAAGGGATGTGTGCTTAGGTATGCATTTCTTCCGGCTGTTGCGTGGCGTGTTCGGGAATCCTGAAATTTTGTTTAAGATCGGTTTGTGTGTCCCCGATAAATATCTGAGAATAAGGAAGCACAGATTGAGTGCTCTCCCAAAGAGTAACACTAACCTGCCAGATGTCTCTTGGGAGAGGGATCAGACTGTTTAACCAAATCACCTCGGATGTTGATATATTTCACGTAAGGGAGGCCCAATTCAGACATGAACTCCACAAGTTTATTTGGAGTAATAATTTGTTGGCGTCGTCTGTTTGATGAGCATAGGAACCTTCTGTTGCTTGCCTTTATTACTTTGTTCTGAATACTTAATCATAAGTACTTATATTTGTATATAATGTATATTTTTATTTTAGGATTAATTCTTATTGTACTTCAGAATTGAGTTGTACAAATTTGTAGCTTTCCCAGTTGATTTGATAGATGGTAGATAGGTTTTGCCTGAGATTGCTTCTATGATATCTTGTTTATCTGCTTTTTGAAGAACTTAATGTTGAATAAGGATACAAAAATACCGGCAGTAAATTCCACAGTGGACTTTTCAATTCCATTTAAGAAATTAAACACAACTTATATGTGAGTGTAAGAACTTAGTGTTTACCTTATGGCTGCAGCTATAGAGACACGATCAACATCTGTAAAAAAGAGAAAAAAATAATTAAAAACAGATTAATTAAAAAAAAGGAGCTATAAAAATTAATTGAACATTAATATCAATTAAAATGAAAACACAGTTCATTTTTTTAAACTCAAAATATGCAAAATAACATATTATACATAAAGTGTATACCGCGTTGTATTAAAAAAATGTGGATAACAGGTAAAAGGTTATCTTAATTTACCAAAGATTGTGGATGTCATCCCCGACAAATATTAAAAATAAAACTGGTTTTTTATAAATGTAAAGGCCCTTTAATAAATTTGTTTTAAGTTTAATCTCTCACCCGTAAAATGACAGTCATACTATATTAGGTAGACGAAAGTCATTTTGTACAACACTACCTCTTCATATTAAACAGGACGATGCTTGAATACTGGACGTTGTAATTTTGGCGGATCATTATTACACATAGCTTTTATCCATGTTTGAAAATGGCAAGCATTGTATAATCTGAAGATGGGATCTCTCCATCAACATCATTCTATATGCTTTTACATTTAAAAAACAAATAAATCTCCCACCGCTATTAACTAAGCGGTTTGAGTAAAGGAGTTTTTTTTTTAAAGGAAATGCTTGAATAAATATATTTTTTTTAAAACTGAGACACGCCCTTTGATGTTGAGATTAAATACTTGCAATAAAAGCTCTCATTTATAATTGATACTTTGCAAAGCTCGCGCAGATGTGACGAGCCGTCCCCGCCCGTCACGTCACGTGGCGTGCGGAAGGAGTTATGACAACTTTTAATTTGAGCTTTCGACACCCAGCTTAATTCCTACGTCGGAGCTTAATCCCCATCACTCGCCGCTTGAGCCTTCGACTATCCTTTGAGGGATCAGCACTTTCTAATGCTAATCGGACCAAGTTATCATTGTTGTGAGCAATGTCGCAATGCCTCACGACGTCGGTGACAACTTATCAATGACACGGCAACACTAATCCGACAATAATCCTGTTATGGCAGCACTGGAATAAATTAGATTCGATTTCAATTTAACTGAAATACACGTTTTAATGCGAATCTAGAATTTACACTAATCCCCAGCAATATAGATACGAGAACATATAAACAGAAGGCGACGTTACTTTCAATGATTTATATCTATTGATCATTAAAATTATATTGAATTGCGTGATTAGTAAAACAAGTACTTAGAAATATAATATAATTAAAAATGCAATAATTTAATGTGTAAAATTAGAACAAATTAATGTACATACTCGTAAGTTGAATTGATTAAGTATTTATAATATTGTTTTTGTACACTTTTTACTTTTGTAGACTCCAATGTTGAACGTAAGCCTCCCCCGTGAGTCTCCATCCTCTTCGATCTTCTGCCTTCCGCTTCTAAATCACTCCCGCTATTCTCCTTATGTCGTCAGTCCATCTTGCAGAGGGTCAACCAATGCTTCGTTTGTATATAACGCATTATATTATGTTCTTAGTAAAAATATATATTTATATCATTGTCATATAGTTGTGTATGCAATTGCAAAAAACGTATAAACCACTTATTATTTAATATTTTTTTATGTTTAAATCTAGCGTGAAAGTAATCTCTACGTAATTTTTATCGATCTGTCGCTTCATAGTCTTAAGAATAAGGTTTAGTGTATTCTGTCCTTATAAATAGATAATATTTTAATAAAATCTATTAATTATGTTAAGTCTTCATCAACATCAACACGTATCTTGTCATTTTCGTGTCACATTAAAACATTTCAAACCCTTCAGGCTGATCAAGTGTCCCAAAGAGGTGAAAGAAGGAAGATAGATTATCGCGCCGTATACACAAGTTCCATTACCATTCACTGCTATAACAACACCCCCAGGCTAAGTAACCCAGTTGTTTCGTACATTACAAATTAGTTCAGTGCAGAATAAATAGTATGGAGCAAACACAGAGCTGATTCTCAATGAGCTGCAATTTTCCGCCGCGAGTGGCGCACTTGCCCACTTAGAGGGAGCAATTTGTTGGCGCCCCAGACCGGAGCTATTATCATCCTCGGTGGCTAATGGAAGAGGAGTGACTACCGGCGGGTAGCTAATACTATGCATACAATAAACTGGTCTCCAATACGCATTAAAAATATTTCCTTTTTTTATCGCGCAAAAGCCTTCATCCGCTTTCAAAATGTTTGCATTTTTTTTAACATACTTTGTGATATGTCCCATTCGGCCATCAATACAGAACGAAAAAGAAGTAGACAAAGCATATCACAAGACCCGAAAACAACTCTGTAAAAACATTTAAAAGCTTATAGTATACATGTTTACAGTGCCGCATTTAGGGGGTGGCGAAGTGGGTCGGTGCCCCAGGGCGCTGAATAAACTAGAGGCGCCGATGGCAGCCAATTTTTCTGTTATATTTGTAATATAAACAGTATGGGGATCTACATAAAAATTTCCCAGGGCGCCGCAGGATCTGAAGCCGGTACTGCATGCTTAGCACAAACATTATTGGTCTGCATTTTTTATGTTTGTCGAATCGTTTCATACAATATTTATAAAATCTGTTCAATGCATGCATCAAACGAACTTATTTTCATGACACTTTACAAATATCCCTTGGTTACAGTTATATTCTTCAGTTGTCATACCATTGTGAGTTCAAGTCAAATATGACTATAAAGATTAATTTCAAAAATTTTAATTTTTTTCCCCTTACAGAAACATTACAAATTTGAACAACTCAATTCGTTTCTGAAGTACAATAAGAACTAATCATAAAATAAAAAAATACAATTCATACAAATCAAACAAATTATTCCTCCAAAGGAGTTCTTATCTGAATTGGGCCTCACTTACGTGAAATATATCAACATCCGAGGCGATTTGGTTAAACAGTCTGATCTCTCTCCCAAAAGGCATAGTCTCTGGCAGGTTAGTGTAACACTTTGGGAGAGCGAAGACGAATTGTTGAAAACAGACAGTACTTAAGCAAAACGAACACCAATAGGAGCACCACCTTGATGTATAGCGTAAAATAGCATTGATAGTTTTTGTGGATTTTAAAGAAAATGAGAGTATAATAAAAGCTGAATAATTTCAATATGTATTCGTAAAAATAAAGTCCTTAATGTGACATTTAAAGAAATGATATTTTCAAAGTAAATTTGTAAAATAAATCCAATAAATTAAATTGAAACATATTTACGTTATTTATTATGAATTACTAATAAAAAAGTTGATTTAATTATTTATATAAATAATAAATTATATAAATTAAAAGTTTACAGTCATCACTAGAATGCGTATAGCAAGCTTAGATAAAAAATTAAAAAAACCAATCCAATTAATGGAATATTGCTTCCGTCATAATCATAACAAGACCATCTCGAGGTGTTATTTATTTTCCTGGAATAGACTCGTTAAACTCAGCAATTTTCATGTTTTCCATCCTAACAAGCCACCTATTTCTAGGAAAAAATAATAAAATGTTATTATGCTTCTGACATAACGCACTTCGAGGAAGTTTCTCGATGAGTTATACTGCCATCCTCTTGCTATCCGATCATCTGAGAACAGTTTCTCGTATAGGTGTGATCGTTCATTAGAACGTAACAGGTGAGGTGAGTTGGTTACCTGTACCACCTGTCTGCGCCACCTCCGGCCGTCGATTTTAATTGAGGAATAATGGCGATCCCTTCAGCGACAATCACTCGCATCTAACAGTTGTTATCTGGCATCTCTTCTTGTAATTGTGCTTTAGAAAGCAAGTGCGCCGCGGATGCCTTTTTTTATTTCTTCTCCCGGATGACCTGATTGGATATCTACGATCATTACTTTTAACTGGTCGTGTACAGGCTCTATAATTCGCTGATGAGCATGACTTTTAAGAAACGTTCGTTTACGAAGCGGCATCTTCTAGATGAGAGTTAACGATTTGATTGATGTATTTATTAAAAAAAAGTTTTTATGAATATTTAAATTTACCACAAAATTTAGTTCCTAAAGTAATACAAATAAATACAGTAAGCGCATAATAGAACGATAAAAGCGTCATACTTCAAAGACAAATAATTATTTGTTAACAGCGTTGACACAAAATACTGAAGGAAAGATAGTTTAACTTTGCAAGAAATGGCGATGTGAAGGAGTCTCTTTGCCTCTCATCCTTCATTGCGGAGACGAAGACGGACTTGTCTTTTTAACCGTTTTTTAATAACACAGTAAAGCAATGATTACATTTTAAGGTAAGTGGCGTTAAAATGAGATTACAGAATAACAAATATAAAAATATTATGAGGGTATATTTCGCGTAGTTTGCGATTGATATGTAGAAATCTGCTGGACGTGTAAACATGTCAAAAACAAACAGGTTCAGCGTTGATGTTTCGCAACGAGTAACATTATTTATAAGTGCGTTGCCGCTATCATAATCGTGTGATCCTAATGCAGCGGCATATCATTTACTAGTGATTGAATTGGCCGAGTGTTGCAGGCACACCTATCGGGCATATCGCGGTTCACAGGCGCGAGACCGCGATCCCCGGGGCACTGCTGATCCACGGCCGATACGAACACTCATTACCGCCGTGCTTATTGGTACTAGGAACAAAACTACATTAAGATCAAACTACGCCGCGCATTAGGATCATTGCACACAACGCGATCGGTATAAAACTGTATTGTACTATCGTCTCATGTACATGAACACTTTTTACAAATTTTGTTTTATATTAACACAGAAAAATTAAGGGTGCATAGTCCTCCAATAGTGTGTGGAAATATGTGGCTGCTTGCATCTAGGTATTAAGAATATTTCATGTTTTTATTGGAATATATTTTAATATTCTAATATGTATTTTAATATTTATAAATCACTGAAGATTAATAATACCAATTGTTCAAAACGTTATTTTGAACATAATTATTTTGTATTAAGCATCGAAAAGTCTTTAAAGTAATTATTTTAATCAAACTCTCTATATTAGACGGAATCTATCGATTCATGCAGTCGGGTATGACACAGGGCATAGACCATCACAATATTTTGACGCTCTATGTTAATTGAAGGGATCAAGATCCAAAATGGTATCGACAAATTTGCGGTGTATGAAATTCAATGTACACCTATCCCCCGATTTACACGGTAGATACGTTCCCGAGAAAAACGTGCAAGTCGAAAATTAAAATTTTTCAAGTCAAAACCGTGTAAATCGAAAAGCTTGCAGAAAATTCATAATTTTGCTATTTAACAGTTGTGATTTTTTTGATTTTTTTTTTCAAAATTTGCTGGATATTCTTGGGCTGCATCTACGTCGCCAGAAGCCAGTTCACCTTTTAATTTTAAGCTGTGTAAAGAATGTCTTATTTTAAATCTTTCAAACCAGCCATGACTTGCCAAAAAATTTGGCTTCTTTTCAGTTGAAGAAGAAGATGGTAATTGCTCTACAATTTTTTCGTAAATTCGTAATGCTTTATTTGTTATAGCGGCCGTATCAATGGGTACTCTTTTTTGTGTTTGATCTTCTATCCAAAGCATTAACGCTTTCTCCATTTTTTCCATTGCGATATTTCTGGTGTATGATGTTGTGCCCATACTCGTGGTATTGCCAGCTGCAACACTCTTTCTAATTGTGTTTTCATTTGTTCTAATAGTTCTTATTGTAGCTTCGTTCATGCTATATGATTTTGCAACATCTACTACTCTATCTCCCTTTCGTAAGCGATCCAAAATTTCGATTTTAGTTTCTAAAGAAATAACTTTTCTTTTAACTTCTTTCGACATTATAAGCCTATATTTTTTTTAAATTTATGTTAATTTATAATAATCTAAATTATGCACTCACTTGTAATTTACGAATATGGAAAATTAAATCTTTCTGAAACTGTGAAACTTTCACTCAAATACAATTATCCGTAGATAAAACTTTAATTTTATGCGAAGAAATACAGACACAGTGTGCGTGTGCAGCAAGTCAGCACAACTAGCTCGGGATTCCCGTGAGATGTGTACACAGCGCACGTGTTCAAACACAGTAGCATTTAGTAGAGTGCGATAAAAACAAAAAAAAAACTTATTTGGAAAACCGTGTAAAAGCGAAAACGTGTAAAACAAGTACCGTGTAAATCGGGGGATAGGTGTATTAATATTTATTTTATAAATGCTTACTCATGTTGTATACTAATATATAAAAAGGAATATGTTATGAAATAAATTAGTACCAATTCAACTCCGGTCTTTGCACTTATCCTCAGTGCCGGAACCTTGGTATTCCGACATCACCATTTAAGCTGATGCCGTCATTTTGGGACCGCGACCTCGGTTCCGGAACACCAATATTCAACAACCGATGCACCTAAAAAATCTTATCAAACTTCATTTAATATTTTATTTATTTATTTACAGAATCGAAATTCCATTTTTTTTTACAGATATTTAGAAAAATAAGTATACATAACTATACAATAAATAAAGAAGAAAATAAAAAATAAAAATAACACAAAAGTATAAGAAGATGACACGTGTCAAAGATCACAGAGATCAAGGAGAACAATACCATCGACAAAAGAGGAAAAGGATGTAAGAAAAGGATCGAGGTGTGCTGGTAGGCCATTTAGGAGCGACAAATATAACGCTTCCCTCGCCACATGGTTGCCAAGGTTTGTGGTTCGAATCCCGGCGCCTGTCGATTGTTTTTCTACGATTTGTTGATGAGATAAGTGTTGTATAATTTGATGTTTGCTGTAAATTCGCATATATATCAATTGTAAAGATTTCATAAGCTTATAAACTTACGAAATCTTGAAGATATTTCAATTGCATGGGGGAAAAAACACGCTGCTGGGAATGCATCCCTTGGTGTTTAAGAAGAAACTGTAGAAGCTGATCATCCTAAATCAATTATTTGAAGCATGTAGGAGTTTTAAGAAAGGTTTCAATGAGATTAATAGATGCTGTTGAAATCTCCAATTTTATTTAGATAGTTCAAAAAAGCAATGTTCATGGTAGTAGACATAAAATATACTAAGTCTCAACTCTAAGTCAGAATCTAAGTTCGATAAACGGCAAGTTTTGCTAAATATACAGTACCAGCTTTAGACCCTGCGGCGCCCTTGGGAAATTTATTGTCTTTCGTCCCATATTGTTTATATTTTTTACAACCTAAGCAATATTTGTTGCCCTCGGCGCCCTTTGCTTATTCGACGCCCTGGGGCACCAACCCACTTCGCCACCCCCTAAAACCGGCACTGTAAATAAATATGTATCATCCAAGATATTGATATACTTAGTGGTGCTCATGGACTCACTTCCAATTTATTGTTCCGTTTAATTACTTACATTTTTTCATTTAGTGAACATTATGTTTTAAACGAGACTGCGTGCGCTGCTATCGCACAAATCTCACTTCGACTGAAGGCAATATGCGTGTCTAAGAATAATCTCCCGGAAAATCAATGTTCAGACATTCATTAAATCTTAGCATCTGATAACGAGCCGTGTTAAAGCCTGCTCGAGTTGTACTGAATGGCGATTCAACTTAACCACTACAAGACTTATTTAACTTCGCGCTTTGGAGCAGGATATCCTTTTGCATAACCGCGTGGACTTGTGTTGTACTCCACCAGTTTCAAAAGCCGCTCCATTGACATAATATTGATATCAACAATCTGTATTTATTCAATGCATTATTAAATGTTGAGGAATTATTACGCAGACGCCAGTACGCGACAGCTTAAAGCTGACATTAATAGGTTGAATCAATTTCAAAATCGCGCTAACAATTTAAACATCGTAAATTATTTAAATTACAAGCGGAATGAACTTAACTTGACTTTATGTGTGGTGGTTTTGATATGTTTAAATTAAACCAACAGTGATAACATAACAGTAATATATTATATAATACAAACATTGTACAATTATTATTCACGATTTTTTAGATTGAAATATATTTGGGAGCATAATTTTTTAAGCTAAATACATGGTTCAGTATGAAAGTAATGCGCATTTTCTGTACAAAAAATAAAAATCAATGTGTGATCGTGGAAAATGCGAGTACATAAAAGTTGTTACAATTTTACTGAAAGACATTCCCGTCGAGGACCTTCAGGGTGCCTGCCAGGGTCAGCAGACACGTCACTGAAACTTAATTGATGAACAGGTGAGTATTTAGAAAAAATTTAATCATTTGTACTGGTTCGATTAATATTTTGTTTCCATAAAATGCACATTTCTTTTGTAATGGATTCTACATGATATATATATATTACTTCATGTGGAGGAAGCGGAAGGCGGAGGATCGAAGAGGATGGAGACTCATGCAGGAGGCCTACGTTCAACAGTGGACGGACACAGGCTGATGATGATGATGATGATATATTACTTCTACGAACAGTTGAAATAAGAGCTTTGTGCATCAAAATTATGTATCTTTATAAAGTTATTTCGATGAAAATAGAAACACTCTAAGTAAATATTTAACCCTTTCATTACGGCTCGGTTTGAATACAAACTATACTGTCAATTATAAAACTAGTATTTGAAGCATAAATGTACTTATCTGATCTATTTTCATATATCACATTGGTTCTTGTATCCTTTAGCTATCAAATGATGCATTAAAAACTATGCTAAGAAAGTAGCAAAACGATATATCACGTCAACCGATGTCAACGGTTGGGTTATCTTATGACGGCATATGCCGACATCCGATGCGAAAGGGTTAAACCATTACTTGTATAACGTTGTCTTTCACTTTGATGAAATTTTATCTTGTACTAAATTTCATGATATCGGCATATTGCCCTCCCGCAAGTTGTACCAGTCTCTTAGTAATGGGTAACGTCTACAGTGTCAAAGGGGACCCAAGGCCAAATGGGCGCAACGCTGTCAAATAGAAAAGCCCCGGCCCCCTTTTAGCGAGCTAGCCTCCCCCCGTGGCGCGCCACTCTCAGTGAAAATAACAAATTACAATTTTACCGGAAGTGACTGTACTTAAATTCTCTGTACTCAGTGTCCGCTTTAAGCTCATATAGCTCATTTTAATCAGATCAAGACTAAAGGTTACAACAATTACATTTAAGTCGACAGTCATTGAGCCTGACGAGAGCCCAACACTTAAATTAATTAAAAATAACAAACAGCTTTGGTCTTAGCTGTCTTGTGGCATTTCGCACCTCGATCTTCATATTTTAACATCATTCAGATTCTTATTATAATGGCAAAAATCATAATAGTGAGGTCTGGACTAAAAAAGGCAGATTATGTATGCTCTCCGGTGGCATCCGAGGAACAAGTACTAGTCACGTTTACCTTTTGAACGACTATAGGATAGAGTGCTGCCGCATTTGCTTCCCTCACATAATCATTTCAAATATAACAATATATACCTGTAGTATTCGCAAACATTTGTTCTTAAAGCTTATTATAATTATACAAAATAGGCTTAAGGAGTATTTTTACAGCATAAAATTTTTACCACAAAACATGAAACATTGCTAGGTTATCGCAGTTTTTGTAAAAATGGAAACCTTCTTGCCTTTAAGGGCGCTCCACCCCTGGAACAATAAATTACCATTTTACCGGAAGTGTCCGCACTTAAATTCACCGATGATAAAAAACGTGAGGGGGCGCGCAAGCACGGCCCCCGGGGCCCCCTCAGACAGGGCGCATATCTTTGATTGGTTTTACGACTTCCGAGGAAACTTCGTTGTTTTACGTTAAGTGGATACATGGGGATTCATGGGAACTGGCTTTTATTAATTAGCAACCCCATTTTTAAGCAATAGTATATTTTTTGACTACTCACCCATTAGGGTCATTAAAATAGTGAAATGATAAACTACAAAAAAAAACAAAATATCAATCTAAAAAAAACAAAATATTAAAAAGGTTATTTGTGTATTCTTACATTCAAAATCTTTAATTTAACTTAGTTTTGTTATTAAAATCATTATTTAATCATCTTAACTTTGATTGGAGGTAAAACCGCAATATTAAAGCAAGTGAATAAACATTACTCTTTGTGGCTCCTGTAGGAAGTATTTATAGTATTACAATTAACGTGTTGAGTTGTTACCAAGAAGGCTTATTTATGACTACACCAGATTTTGTGATTAAACCTCCAATTTAAATCTTAAGCATAACATTATAACATCCTCCTCTCTCTCAAAAAGGGTGTAATTCCGTCGCGTGATGGCATGATTGGGAGCAGATTGATAACACAGACTTTTTCAGAAGCACATTGACATATATTTACGTTACAAATTGACAAACTTCTGGCTCGACCTAGTCATAGCATAGGTCGAGCCACAATATAATATGCTCTCGCCAAGGGGCGAGAGCATATTCGTCCGCAGGGTCGTCGGCGCTGCGGCTCTTGCCCAGCGCTCGATTGGCGATGTATATAACTTACACACCCGGTAGTGGACCCGTCCAAAATAACAACATGGCGACACATAAATGCACGACAAGCGACCATAAATAAGAGACGAAAGATTGTATATCAAGGTTTTCGGTACCAGTCAGCAAGGGCTACATTATGCTGATGTCAATTGATATAAGCTCTGACACTATCGATTACACGAGTGATATCTTTATTATGATTAGTTTATGCTACATATATCACAGGGGAGTATAAACCAATGCTGGGTGCAATGACCATATGCATCATCTTTGAAGTGAATATGTTAGAGAGATCTAGTGTTTTCTTATATCATCAATTCTAAAATGTGTGTATAACAATGTAGATGACAAAGAAAATAAAACATTTCTTTGTACAATAAAAAAGGTTTTTGTCAAGCCGAATCGATAACTCCTACCGGAGTAAAAAAGCCATCACTTTTATAGCTGCTGCATGAAAAGCAATATATAACTGTCAGTCAGTTTCTTTTTTGATGTCTTCCTATGTAATTTTCGAGACGATGGCTTCTTAAGAGTCCATAAAGCGTGTTGTCCGCTTCTAATTTAGTGCCCCACGACACGATCGTTAACTGATGCAGATCAAAGCTGCGGCTGGAATAACAAATAACAATCAGCGGGAATCTCCGGCACAGAGAGAGGTCTCCCCAAATGTAAATCTGCAATAACGGATTGTCCGAACGGGGGATTTGAATAAATCTTTATTCATTCGTACGTTCCCCGCTGTGGGAGCCTCCGCCAAATTGCTCCTCTCTCTGCAACAATCACGCCCATCTTCAGATTAAAACGTGCAAAAATATAAGAATCGTGTTCCCGCGCTTCGTCCATTGACATTAATGACGCGACTCGAGACTTAAATAACAGCAGGTAATTACCATTTGACAAGATTACGCGTTTAAGAATTTTTAACAATAGAAAAAAAATTCAAACAATGCTTGAAACACAACATTTTAGGGTGCATAGCCATTAACATAATTTGCTAAGCAAAAAAAATCTTACATCTTCTTCTGCTGTTTAGTAAACTTCAATTTTTTTAAGATCTGTCAATCTGTTTTAGCAAAAAGCTGCTCTTTTGACGTCAACATATAAATGTCCTTCAATATTTCAGTTGTCCATGAAGAAAATCATAAGGTTGGATTTCATTGGCAGCAAATAAGAGGCATTCTAGAAACATCTCCAGTACATTCTGCATTATGTGCTTCATCGTACAATATATTTGGTTACACAAATGTTACTTATTTGAACTTTTTTATTATATATCCAGTAAAACAACCTTTTAAATATATATTTCATAGAAAATTCAAATAAAACTCAATGCTTATTACACATTTTCACCCGTCCTTTTAATTAATTTTTTATTGTTATACTTTTTTACGATATACTCGTATTTAAGTGTCGAAAATAAAAAATATCAGTTGACTTAGAAATGGCATACACAATTAGATCTATACACCCATATTTTATATCATTAGTGTTCATTTCTTAGATTTTTTTGTGAATAGTAAGTAAAAAATAAACTACATATTTAAAAAAAAAATTATAAACGTACAAACTATTAAAAAGCTACACGTTTTCTATCCTTGAAAGATTTAACACCGAACTTATTATTTTCGTTAATAATTCTAAGATCATATTTTTTTTATCTTCTTCGTAATATTTTCCTTTATCTTCATTTACTGTCATTGAATTAAAAGTAAATAATTTATTATATTCTTTACAATAAATTATCGCGGATAATTTGGGCCACGGTGACACACTGTTTTAAAAATAACAAATAATCTTCAACGCCATTTTTGCATCAATGCGATCATTATTAGAATAATCCGCATAACAATATGCATATACATCTTAGTCGGTGGAGTAAAAGTTCTCGAGGACATCAAGAATTTCGCGATCGGTGAAATAAAATTTTATAATAAGAGTATCGTAAATCCAATATTTCCAAATAATGTTATTAATATTCGCGGGCGTGATTTGACTGCTCTCGTGAACGTAACGTTCAAAGAGCAAAACAAATAATAGAGCCACTTTACTAGGAGTATTTTTATACTATATAAATTATTGACTGTGTTTGCCAAATCATCACATAGACTGTTTATTCTTCTGACAGTATCTACGACTATTTTTATGTAGTGGATATAAAATTTATTCCAAAAACATATATGTGTATAATGCTACAAATCATTTTGCTCCACCCAATAAATATACTCGTATCTCCACCCAAACACTAACAAATAGGTAATCACTAATAAATAAAGAAAACATGCAGGATTCGGGAGCGAGAAGCTTGAAGAAGAAAAAAATAAAATAATAATAATAAACATCTATATACACTACTTTTACTACAATAGCTTATTATTTAAGCTATTACTGACCTGGAAATCATATAAATAGTAAGCACGTTACAGCATTTCGGATTTTAAAGCTGACAACCTGGGCTCAAATGACGACCATAGAAGTAATGAAAAAACTTTTTGACAGCGTTATGAGGAGATCATATCATTTAATTTAAAAGCAAATATAGAAGAAGGTGATGAAGAAGAAGAAGACGACGAACCAGACCAATGAAGAATACTAAGTATACATCAAACTCAATTTAATAAATGTGTTCAAAACGTTTTTTTGAACATAATTATTTTGTATTCAAAATCCTAAGGTCTTTAAAGTAATTATTATAATCAAACTCTCTATCTTCGATCTTCGATAGAATATATCAAATCATACAGTCGGGTACGATACAGGGCATTTTCGCCACTCTTTGTAAATTGAAGGGATCAAGGTCCAAAATAACAGGTATCGAAGAATTTGCGGTGTTTGAAATTCAATGCATTAATATTATTAAAGAATGCTTACGCATCGATACGGAGCATTGACCATCCCAATATTCTGCCACTCTATGTAAATTGAAGGGATCAAGGTCCAAAATGGTATCGAGGAATTTGCGGTGTATGAAATTTAATGTATCAATATTTATTTTATAAGTGCTTACTCATGTTGTAAACTAAGATATAAAAAGGGGTATCGTATCAAATAAATTAGAATCAATTCAACTCCGGTCTTTGAATTTATTCTCAGTGCCGGAACCATTATTGGTATTCCGGCATCACCATTTAAGCTGATGCCGTCATTTCGGGACCGTGACCTCGATTCCGGAACATGATGAATAAGCATTACTTTTCTTCCGAATCAGCATATTTGCCTTAAATCAGAAGACATATAGTACTCAGCAATGATAAAGTAAAATATTTTGTTTTAAGAATAAGGAAAATAGGTTAATATACTAGACATCACATAAAGGTTTTTTAGTTCTCTACAGAGATAATATAAGCAATGTTTCAAAGTTTAACATAATCTGACATTGCACGATAACTCCGTGGCTGATTCAATCCACTATGTTGTAACAGTCCTCCCCCGCGCGACCATCCTCGGCTTTGTTGACAAGCCCGTGAATCTGACACTCGACACACTGGCTCCGATGACATTATTATTTAAGGCAGTGTTTATTCCCGGAAAATTCTGATAGAAACAGAACGAGGCGGACGGAACACAAAATACGCGGAAACCTGAAAACTCGTATGTCACGTGGATTAATTATATCAACGTTACTTACCGCCCTACTTTCGAATACGTTTGAACGATTCGCGTAATATGATACGTTCACAAAAATAATTAATGATTTCCCACAGTGACGCACAGAAGTATCATTAATATTAAATGATTTATTTACTCTTTTTCAACACATTAAACCATAGTACAGTCAAAAAAGGTGTTTATATACTTTAAACAATATGTATCTATAAATATTCCATCCAACATCTTTTATATATAATGTAAAAGAGGTTCATAATTTGAAATATAGACAATGGATACTGGAACTTTACAAAACATTTCATTCACATACAAAACAATATAACTTTACTTTATTAATACAACTGATTGTCACGTAAAGTATATTAAACATCCAATATTAGAAGCATAAAAAATAGATAATTTCGAATAGATAAAACCATTCCATATGAGTTCCCCTAACTGGATCATAGAGTCGTCATAAACTACCACCACAGAGTTTTGTACCCATTAAAGCATTAAAAAAGTATAAGGGGTAAGCTTAAGGAGATTTATAATAAACATAGTTCAAAAATACTTTCCCTTGCTTAGTATATATTTGTAAAATGCAATCAATGTTGTTTATAATTTATTATGATTTGATTTGTTTACTAAGTATTTAGTATGTCACCTATCATATACCTTTCCATGATGGGCGACCGAATCCGTGATTACATTACAAATATAATTGTGCGCTATTATTGTATTATCCACGTCAAACAATTCTTGGAGAGATAAACTTTTCAAATTACAGCAATTTCGCTCAAATTACGTCGAGTGATCCCATCTCGGAATTAATTCATAGAAAATCGACGGGAATGCTGTAACTTGCAAGAGTATCGATCAATTTGGTTCCTTTGTACCGTGGAAAGAGAGAGCGGATGGATTCCCCTTGGCCTGTATATAAAATCTTCTTGAGCTATAAGGTCTGCCCGGCCAATCTCCTCAAGTATTTTATTTATTAGCAGCAAAGTGGATGAGGGCAATCAGGCGGAGGAAGGCTGGGCTTCCGCACCCTCAGCCTTCGGTCCCGTGGGTCAGAAACGGACCGGACCGTAAAAAACTGAGTGCGGCTTTCAGGGTAAGTATTCAGGAATTTTCAGGACTACGTTATTTGCACATATCTTTGGACGCACGGCCCTTTGAAGCTGTCATATGTAACTCTTCATTATATTAAATCTTCAGGCACGAAATTACTTTATTTATCACAAATATAATTTAGTATCATATATATATATTTTTCTTCTTATGATCGTTACATATTTTGTAGCATATGGTCACCACAAATTTTCGCCACTCAGTTCAGTCAGTTGTCATTCTTCACCTCTCGTTCTGAGACATATGTGCACTCGAATGTCCACCTCGAAACATGCCCGAGAATTTTAAGAGACTTTTTAAGGTGATTAAATAAGTGGCTGAACCCGACCAGCAGCACGTGGTTAACAATAGGTTACCAATCAAAATTTAGGTTCGCGTCAATGTTACTTAACTTCGGTAATCTAATCAACAGAAAATACTCATTATCATTGCGTTGTACTTTTTTGTTTATATTTCACATATTATTATTGTATGTTATTGAAGATAATTAGAATGTTCTGAATGCTCTCATTATTTTACAAGCTTTATTATCAATAACCATTTTATTCAAATGTATATTATTTCAAAGCGTAAAAATATTAAACGAAATTAAAATAAGTGAGAATCTCATATTACATTATTTTCATACTGTCATTATATTTTCTGTCACTGTATTTTTATACTCCACGACAAGATAATCTTTCGCCGCTGAAAAATTCTCCAATCGTCTTTAAATTCATAAAAAATGCCAGCGGGGGAATTTCACCGGAATCGCTGGACCGACGACGAGGGAAGCAGTCCATCCACTTTACGATGAGGAGGTGGTTTTTTGGCCCAAGCCTCCCTGGAGCGACTCCTCTTATTGCATTTTTATTATTCGTCAAATTTCCTAGCCTGCTTTTTACACCGGTCGGGAATGACTGCCGGGCGGGATACGCAGAAATAAAATTCCACAGTTCGAATGGACCTGCGCAAAGGAATCTGAGGCGTTTTTATAGCCACCTAACAAACGTTCCATCACTCTGCTCTAGATAAATTATAATTAAATAATCATTTAGAGAAATCTTAACTGAGAGAATGCATTATACGTACATTTAATTACGAGTTTTTATTTTGCCCATATTGAAGTATTTCTTTTTTTTCCTTCTGCTTTAGCCTTGTCCTTTTGTCTCAGACGTCGATCTTTCTTGACGATTTATGCCACACAAATTTGTATATTTTTCTGTTAATTCAAGTAACTTTTTGGTTATTTTGTATTTCATTTAAGTATACCATCATTAGTATTAACATGTATTCACAGGCATAAGAAATACCGTAAAATTATCAATAACACATTGACTATAACGAATACAAAATTTAGTTAATTTTCTGCGACATTAACACAAGGAACTGCTTCTTTATATTGAATGCACAATTTCTTCTAATCCTTAGCAAAGTTCATTTATTTGCTTATTCACGTATTACGTAATGGAAGACAATAAGGTAATTAAGTAAATAGGTGAACATTGTATACGTGCATCTATTTACGTAATTATCTTATAAATCGGCATCCAATCGCATCAATCTGCATTGTTATTCACGAAGCGATCTGACCTAAGGAATGCTTGTGAATTCCTTCTAAGGAATGGACCATGCGGTTTTTCGAATTAGTTCTAATAAGGAAAAATACTTCACAGATCACAGAACATAATTTGCAAGCATCAAGACAAATAACATGTGATCGATATAATATGTTTACAATTAAATTTATAAAACGACTTCTTTAAGCATAAATTATTGTTTAGTTATTTGAAGTTCTTCTAAATGACATTTTTATAATGGTTAAGATTTTTTTTTTAATTTTATCTTTAATTTATTTAACTCCATTCTTAAGAAAATTCATTAGACATATATATATTTCTATATGATATAATATTTTCTAAATGCGATGTATTTTTTTATATAAGCGCGTCAATAGGAATGACGGCTGAAGTTAATATTTTTTTTTTTCGATTCAGCCATCCATGAAGTTAGATCTCCCGATCTAGGCGATCGATCAAACTCCGAGGATCCATCATGCTACTCCAGAAGGGCTGTCATATTTGAAATTGTAAATAGACATGTTCAGTTCTTCTGTCTTGGGTAAACAATGCTTTTAGACAAATAATACACGAAATAGATATTTTTTATATCATCATAACAGTATTATTATTTCTTGACTTTTCAATCATGATAATGTCAATCGAAAATACCACTTGTCTAACATTTCTTATGATTTCAATAAACTATGTTCATTTCTCAACTTTTCTTAATGTTTTCAAAATTTTATAATATGGTCACTAAGAGTATTGACTTGCTACTAAAACTAACGTTTGAATAGTACTGTACCTTCCCAAAATTTCGCATTATATGTTTGTTTATCAATATCTTTATACAGTTGGGGCTACAAAACCTACAAATTAGATAAATTGAGTTAAATTAATGTTAATAATTTAAAATTACTAAATTAATTTTAATTAAAGTGCAATTACATTATTCAAGTAATTACAAAAAAATATTTTTTCTTCTTTATTCGAATTTTAGGAAAAGTTATTGGTATATATACTGTTTTTAAACCTAAATTTCAACATAAAAATATTTTTAATGTTCAATAAATAATGTACAAATATCATGAACGACACAAAAATAATAATATTAACTTTTTTAATGTACGGTCCAAGGAAAAAAACACATTATTCTAAAAATTTCTAACGCTCACCTCTGTAAATTGCCATTCTCTATGCCTTGTCCCAAATCATTTCTACACCTGAAAGTTTACCTGAGAGCATACCAAGTGATTCCCGATGACCTCCAGGCGAGGGAGAGTGCCCGTAGATTTATTAAGTATATTTTTTGGATGATTTTTTAATCGAAATTCTACAAGACATCAGATTATTAGCTCGATGGTTCCATGGCCTGATCACTACATGAAATAAATCAATACACGATTTTTAATAAACAAAAATATTTTACTTGCTTTAATACAGTTTCACCAAGAATTATCAGGTAAACAATATGTGTTATTCAAAATGGTACCAATCAACTAGAAGGTCTGGAAGTAGTATTATGCATACTCGTTTACATATACAAAAAAAAACACGCGTTGGCAATATCAAAGAAGAAGCAAGAATGATCGATCGTTATTAAATTTGCAACGGATATTTTTTTTTGCAGTTTTCGCTTTTATTTTTCGCAATATACGAGTTCGATTAGTCCGGGACAGCCGAGGAAAGCTGCCGGGCCACTAAGGCCTTATCTCGGCCTTTGGATCTGAGCTTCGAAGCTCCAGCAATTAAAAAAGTGCGTTCGGATAAAAACAATTACTTGAGATTAATTAAATTCGGTACGGGGCGGGCAGACTAAAGCTCCCCGGCCGTAAACTTGGTCCGGCGCAGTTATTACGAGAGTGCGGATGAAAGCTATAGCAGATGGAACGACGACTTGGATGTGCAATGTGCATATAAAACATGCATATAAAACGCAATTTGCACGTTTTACACCCACACTCGGTGTGGATCGCTTAAAGTAATTTAAATATAAAATATCCTTGATGGAATTCCATTATTTCGTATGCTGTACAATGTATAGACTTTTTTATGTAAGCACATACATGCACGAGAATTTGAAATTTTTCATGGTAGATCGTCAGGAACTGACACAAAGTATGTATTCCATGGAACTTTCCGGTCTGGCTTTCAAAAAACTAGATTATTATATAAGATCACGTCGTTATTTTAACGATAAACAACGTCTTCTATATAAAGGACAAATCCAACCTATCCTTGAATACGGCTGTCACCTTTGGATTGGAACCCCAAAATACCTTCTAAACTTAATTTACTCAGTTCAAAGAAGAACAATTCGTTTAATAAACAATGACACTCTTACGTCTAACCTGCAATCAACGGAACACGTACATAAGATTGGTTCACTTAGTCTTTTCTACCGTTATTACCACGGTCGCTGCTTTTCGAAACTTAAAGAACTAACTCCTCCTGCACCCACCTACAACCGACAAACTAATAAAAAATCGAAGATATATATGAGATGTAATCACATACATATAAGTATGAGGAAGTTCTTGATGGACCATCAGAAACTGATACATACTATGTATTTCATGGAGCTTCGGGTTCAGAGATAACTTAAGAGAGAGGGACGAATCAATATCATGAAAGCTGACAAGACAGTACAAAGAAATGTTGTGAGGATAAACATTTATTTTTGAATATAGTATACTCATATTATATATATTTTTTTACGTGAGCAAATACAGGAGGATGCCGCGTTGATGGATAAGTCTCATTTGTGGATTCTATGAGGCTTGCCTTTTAAGGTTTGCCAAGAGCTTCATATGAAGTGCAGATCCTCCAAAGTATTTTTACAGAGACTCACAATGAATGGACGGTGTTTAACGGGCGGCTATCGTATACCACCTATTTTGATTAATTGGCTTTGACTGGCATTTTACGGGTATCGCAAAACCATTGTAAGCATAATACGCTTCTTACTTCATTATACGTCCAAAACAAATAACATTCCAATACAACAAATCTATGCTTGACCAACAACTAGACATAATTCAGTATTATACATTTATTTAAAAGTTTTATACATTACTTATCACAACATTTTGGTTTCATAATTTTAAAATATTAAGAGTAAGATTAATAACAGCTATAGACATAATAAATTGGTAAAATAAATATATTTTACTTAGATTATCTTGCATTACTTTTTCTGTCATCGCCTCGTTTCCAAATTAATAAATGTATTGAAATAAATGTATACGCTTGTTGTCTTTATAATTAAATGAATAATTTAAAGCGGTTTAATGTAAGTCAGTTTTTGTCTACAAATGGGAGGTCCCGGCCACAAATCGAAATCCAGATCATCTTGTTTTGTTAATTACTTTATGATCCGATTTATTTATCGAGATTTTTATTACTAGAACAGCGAAACTAGTATGACGTCATAACTGCCAATGATTATCTTGTGAAATCAAATGATAGAATTCTAAAATTAATTAGTTAATATAAAATAGTAATAACTTTTATTTCCTAATATTTTTAAGCACTGCTTCAATACCATATTCTTAAAACTATGAAATATATTGTTTGAAAAGTAAATTCCGAATTGGGCTATAACCAAACAAAGAGCTTTTGTAATCTTGAATTTCTGAAGACTTATTAACTAATTATCATCAAATGAAAAATAATCTAAATAGACAATCACTAAAGGTGGTATATGACAGCAATTTTTTGATACAATGCAGGAATAAATTTCAAAGTTATACAACGTCTTATGAGAGTCTCCAAGTGAACTCGTAGCTAATAAACTAAATTATTTTTTCAGCTACGAGCCATGTTACCAAAATCCAATTCAGCTGTTTAATAGGTCTGGAATATAAGTACCTTCATGATATTGTTGGAGGTAGCCGGCTTGACATTGTAATTACAAGGTTAGGGAGCCAACATAGCAGCCTTTTATCATTCAGTCGATAAAGACGATAAACTTGGCTAAGACATGTTGTATAGATGCTGTAGAAGAGCATTATCTACAGCTGCATTTTCTTCGGAATCCTAGGTTCTCGCTGTCTTGAAATACCATCGAGAACTATATATAAAACGTACTCAACTAAGCACGACTATATGCACTAGTAAATGAGCAAATATGTAATATGATGATAAGTTGAAACATAGATGCTTTCAATGCTTGGTCATGCTCCATAATGAAGAAATATCGTGAATTCAAAACATGTACAATATTATTAGCGACATATTTTAATGGAATACTTAAGGCAGAATTAAAAAGACAATGATCGAAGCAGAAATTATCCTCAAAGGTCACGAAATAAACGACAAAGGTGAACAATATTTATGCGAGCCTTTCTTAATGTTGCCGCGACAAAATACGAGTATGTAATAATATCGAAGGGTCACAGCTGTAAATTGGTAAATACATAGTCAGAAACTTGCAGGTTATTTTATCTTTATACATGTCTTTATGTTAACATATACAAGACGAGAGATCAAACCACCCGTGGATTAAATTTAACATATTAAAAAACAAACGTATTATTTTCGCAAGTACTCAATATATGCTTTATATATATACTCTTACAGTAAGCTACTGTTCTGTTTCAATAACTGTTCCATATTTGTAATATATCATCATCGCAAATTGCCGCCATCGGCTTACAGTTCTGTCACTTGCCACTGTCTATACCTCATTCTTAGACATCTATACACCCAAGGGTTCTGAAATCATTTATGGTTTCCGACAACCCCCAAGGCAGAAGACTTGAGAGATACCAGGTTAAGTATCCAAGGCATGTTTTGAATTATTTGTTATTTGGATTCTTTTAAGAAGGTCGAACGACTCAACTAGACTAACGACACAGGATAGCAACGGGCGGTGATCCATCCAAGTTGTGGTCCGCGTCCAATGTTGGACAAAGCGACTATACTCAAACATTGATATATCGGTTCTTCTTCGTAGTATCAATCGAGTGGATTGGTTTGCAGCAACAGAATCTTGCATCTCGATCTCCATTCCTCTCGGTCCTCTGCAACCCTTTTCAGCTCAGCATAGGCGCTACAATTCATGTCCTCGAATACTTGCTGCAAATACTCCCGTCTAGGACGCCCTCTACAGTTTCTACCCTCAACCATCCCCTCCACAATATCGTGAAGAAAACCATCGTGGCGCATGATGTGACCAATCCATCGGGCTTGCCTCTCTGAGATGGTTCTTATTAGGTGCCTATCTTCCTTGATTATCCTGAGAACCTCATTATTCGTGACGTGGTTTCTCTAGGAAATTCCGAGAATTCTTCAAGTGTATATGAACATCATATACACCTATATTTAAACTTGTATTGATTGTAAAGAAGCATATTTATTCATAGCTGAACTTAATAATAAAAAAATGTTTTTAAGCCGAAGTCTGTTGAACTGCGTATAAATAAATAAATTAAAACAAACAAATCAAAAATGCCTCCTGCCAATTCGATTATAATAAACAATAAATATATTTTTGTACACGAAATTATATTTTTTAATAAAACGATATGTCACTCATACGTGACTATAATGGTTTGAATTAAAATCCATGTCAAAACAATATATCAATGACACCATAAACAGTTAAAAGCCAAATCATATTTTTTACTGTAATACTATGTGCCGTTATGGCTTATGAGAAGCGTAATTTATCAACACATAGATATGTCCATTATCAACTTCATTCAACTGTAAACAAATATTGGCATTTTTCTGTCAGTGAAGTTGACGTGTTGTTTATATTCATAGTCACGGTGGTAGCTGTATTATTATTTTTTGTACGAGTATAAATATTAGTCTCAATCTTCAGTGTTTTATACTGTCATATTTCTTCAAATCTAGTGTTAGGTATGTTAACTAGGCTTAAGTTTTTGCTCATGTAAAAAATATAATCCATTTCAAGGATTCTAAAGAATACATATATCTTAGTGATTTAGGGAATTTAATTTAATATTAATCAATAATATAATGTATCTTAAGTAAAAGATAACTCAGTCTGTAAACTTAATATTAATACCTCAATTTATAATTTTATATACATATCCTCACAAGCTTAAATAAAGATTAATAAAAATAAAAATAACTTCAAATATTGTCATGACATTACAAGAATAGTAGAGTCTACAATAGATATTTATGTTCTCCCTGTACTTGCTAGCTGCTTCGTTCAATAGGAAATTACTTAAGAATCAGATTAAAAAACACTTGCATTGTCGTCAATATGCATTTTCATCTCTGTCCACAAAACGAGAGTCCACAGTTAAGGCAGGTGAAAACTTTTTGATATTTTGCGTATGTTGACATAAAACTTCGAATATATACAACGCTTATACCGTCCTTTTTAGAACTGTGAATATTAGCATCTTATCAAAAGCCAATACAGCCGTATAATGGGCTTTGAAAGCAGATGCCTGGGGTAAGATTGTTTGTCTTTGTGAGGAATGGCGAGGTGAGAGAGCGGACAAGGCAGATATCCATACTACAGTCGATCAAGAGGGGAAGATGGATCTAGCTGGGACATGTACTTAGGATGCCGGAGGAGAGCATTAATTACTGCAGCCTTTTCTTCAACCACCAAATTTACATAGAGTGTACTCGGCGGTGCTGCAGGAGGCAGAGCTGACATGAAATGAGGCGAGGACATGATGGCTGACAGTACTTTTTGGTGGCAGCTCGTGACGACCATACGCTTTAGTTATTGGAGCGAACATGGCGATGATGATGATGATGATGATGACATAAAATAAACTTATGTCAACACCTGATATTGTGAATTAAAAAGCGCAATCGAGCATAATGAATAGCCTTGCTATATGGAGATGCGGAATATTCGATGAAGATGAATGCAATAATGGCCGTTATTCGTTTTAACATTTAACAAATTTCGGTCTCGGCGGTCCGCCCCTCCAATTTCCCGCGGGCCGTAATGACGGCCCGTGGCGGCTTTTATAAAAAATAAACGTCCCTTCGGACGTGAATTAACATTCCGTCCGTGTCATTTCTTTTATCCTCTTTAGCGAGTCGTAAACATTTAATGCCTCATAATAACATGCCGGGCCTCTGAAGAACTCCGGCCTCTCTTGCTCGGCCCTGGGAACGTGGGCCTGGCGCAGTCTAGACGAGCAAGAGGACCCCAAAGACAATTATTAACAATAAATCATAACAGGAGAAACAAATTAAGACGTAGATGTCACGAAGGAATGGCTTTTTTCTCGTATTCCTCTGCCTTAAAGCACTTTGATGTGTAAATACAGAGATGTGATGAATTATATCTCCCTATTTAGCAATGTATAATGTGTAGACCTGATAATAAACGAAACAAAAACAAAGGATGAGACTTTGCTCGACAGCATAGAAGACTGTAAAATCACCGAAAAATTGTACAATTATGTACATATTTTATTGTGTATACTTTAATACATTTTTTTCGCATAACATCAAAAAGGAGCTTTTCTAATTCATTTTGAGACCAATTTAGATAAAACTAACTAGCTTATGTTATGTATTAAAAAGCTATATGTAATAAGCTTTTTTATAGTAATTATATAATTGAAGTAATTATATAACGGACTACTTATTGCATTCTTGGTCGTAGTGATCTTTCTATCCTCGCTCTTTCAAATTATCTTGATTGCATTTATTTGCACATTATAGATTTTATTATTACATTTTGTAGTCTGTACAAATCAAATGTCTACGATCTTTGCAACAAATTTCATAATAGGAATAATTATATGCATATCTACACATTGATTCTTGTATTTAAACATTATTTAAGGTAACTTGAAACGCTAGTGCAGAGATGTTTCTTAAGGTAATCAATCTAAGATAGTTACTCGGCTTTAGAATGATTAAAGTGAGGAAGCCTCAAGCTTTCGACTCACTTCAAATCTTAAAAAATAACGTCTTTTTATACTAATGTGGGCATTCATCAATAAACTAGTAAAACTTTAATATTATGTGAATGTTGCGAATTATCAATGAAATTTCATCACATTCTTGATCGTAGTGGTTTTCTATTCCGGAAGAGTATAAATTCCACGCCGAAGTAATAGCAAAAACTATTTTGTTACAAGCTCAAGCATTCGTTTTTATGAGACATGTTTATTTGCTCGGACACACGGTCATTAAAATATTTCGTATAATAGCGGGCAATAGCCGAACAATTCTTCACTCCAGCGAGATGCCGGACTGACAAGACAATGTAAATATATCGTAAAAACACCAGGCGAACTTGCGTGCCTTGCCAGTATATGAGTATACTCACTCCACAGTAACACCAGGCCAATGATAAATGATGTTCCGATACCTGGGAGACAATCATTATTTCATACACCGCAGATCCGCAGACAGAATTCTTCATACACGTTTTGTATTAGTCATACCTTTGTAATATATCCGCATATAGAAGATATTTATCATAAACGAACCCATCCTTTTGAAGTACAATAAAATAATTATGTATACACATTCGTGTGTCGCAAGTTGGAGTGCGGTGTTGAAACTCTCTCGCGATTAATGTCGTACATGAAAAGTGTATTACGAAAGTAATGTTTCGGTTGTATTGTGCGCTGTTAGCGAACGTTTCAATTTGAATTAAAACATGCTCCGTAGATCGAGATAACTAACGAACATGGCCCATTATAACTACGGGCATTATTTCATAAGCGATATTTTTCCCTAGCTTTATTGCTTATATACAAGGACCATAAGTTTAATATACGTTTTCTTCCATATCCCTTTTCATTCTACAAATTGACTCAACTCAGTACTCTTAACTGCTAGTATTTCATTACTCCAAAGGAAGGCCTCCCAACTGGCAAGAACCTTGACTGGCGGACCTGGAAATCCCTACACAGATTAAGAACCGGAGTTAGTAGAACAAAGGACAACTTCAAGCGGTGGGGAATTTATCGGCAGGGAGAGCTACTATTGTGCGACTGCGGAGACCTGCAGACCGCCTCACACCTAAGATCCTGCTCCGTGCCCAACAAGCTGCACACCTCAAGACATAATGCTAGGCAACAAACGGGCTATTGATCTTGCCAGATACTGGGCAGAAATAATTTAACGTCGCTGACACGAAGAAGAAGAAGACTGCTAGTATTCTTGTAACATCCTCGACATGTCATCACTGCACCTGGAGCTCCATTGATTAAATACTCTATGTACAATTCCCTTAGCTCTTCAGAATGTAAGAAGTTTGAAGAGAAAGCATGCGTGGATAATGTGTGCAATTTAAAAGCAGCATTTTTAAGGAGATAGAATTATTAGTTCAACGCTCCAGATGGCGTGATTATTAGATCTTAAGAGTTGGCTCAACTTAACAGCATTCATCCAAGAACGATTCACACTCAATGTTGTTAAAATTCGGCGATCCGACTAAAACTGATGTAGTCATGTACTCAAGTTATATACGTTTGTCCAATTGCAATGATTCCTGTAAGCATACTCCATCATTTTTAGTTGCCACTCAATTCAAACAATATTTTACTGTTACTCTACGATGTTATTTTTTCTATCAAGTACATTCCTAGTACCATAAAATTATCTTAATTCAGCTCAGGATCCAAAAAATCTACATGCGTTTTTTTATAATAACAGTTTAAAAATATCTTCTTAAAAAAAATTCGTCAGATTTTCTGAATAATTAGATTACTGAATTCTGAATAAAGAATTTATCAATTAATAGAAAAAATCACACGCCAGAATTTACCGTTTCACCGAAGAATATACCACAATTAAGAAAATAATTGTGCTTAAAATAAAACACCTACCTAATCAAGAATTTAAAAAGATCAAGCTTAAAAAATATTTCTGTAATAGAAACGAACATGTGCAACGATGTTATCATTATTTATGAACCTCTTCTGTGGATCACCTGGAATTTTAGAAACTTTAGCCACATTCTTAACCATTAGCCTTTACTTGGAATCCTAAAAATGCCTCTATTGCTAAAGGTTTTTAGATTCAAACATAAATTATGTCACCGTTTCTATACGTAATCACACTCTTTTTTAAACATCCTTAATGACGTTGACATTTTAAATGTTTCCGTTAAGATTTAATCAATGGGTGTACGAGGTGATTAAATAACAAATTAATATAATTATGACATTTTTCATTTTATTTTCTAAATATATTGTAATTTGTATGACGGTAAATTATACTCACAAAATCGATGGATTCACGAGTATTCTTACATGATTAATACCAATATTATTAAAGTACAGTACTAGATAAATAAGATGTATTAGCTTATCTTTATGCACGATAAAAAAATATAAAAGAAAATTAGTACTATTTATAGGCTTTGTATCGTATTATCGTAGTATTTTGATTATGTCCCTTTATAAGATCTTTATTTTCAAGCTATTCGCGAAAATTATGTTATTTTGTAGTATGTAAAAATAAATAATATTTAAACATTGATATAGGATATAAAAAAAGATTGTACTATATGTATCAAGCCAATGTATAAATCACTCATAAAAACATCTCCACTTTTTTAAATCGATGAACAAATCATTTTTCCAATATTTACTTTTCATTGTTGTGTACGACATTGTTTATTAATTTGAAAATATTTTTGGTTAGATCATTATTAAACCACATTCAAGACTTGGGAATATGGAGATAAGTTATTCAGCAGATCATGTAATTTGATGGTCCCATAATATGTTTATACCAAGGTAGTGAATGAATGAAATATAAATTTGACAAATAAAAATCATAACTTTACTGAACTGTGTATCCTGGTCCTTACGCAACAGTGATTCCAGATCCCTGGGCCAGATTTATATATACGCTGTAATTAACATCACGAACATGTGGTTCTAATAACAAAATTAACAGCAGCATGACTCAAAAGCTGAAAACATGTGCACAATGCCCCAGAGTTGTTGCATAGAATTGGTTATAATTATTGTACTGAAGATCTGTAACATGCCGGACTCGCACTTAAACTACTGTGCTCAGTACCATATTAGTACGTCAGATACTCCCAAGCTTTGATTTGATTAAACGAAATATTTTAAATTACATAATTACTGTGTAACTACTCGTTTATTTGACTAATAAGAAGGTTAATCTCAAGTACACATTAGTTACACGACAGCCTACTATTTCCAATTATGAACATGAGTGTGCATTAGAAATCTGTATTTTGTTTGCTTGCTGGATAGAAACCGACCAAAAAGTACTCAATAACATGAGTTACAATTGCAGACTTGTATTTTTTCCTTCTTCCACGTCCGTTTCTTATATTCTGCATATAGTCAGCAGTAATTTACGCTACTCAGTTCTATCAAATGTTGCTATCTTTGCCTTGACCATAGACAGCTCTCCGAAAGATTGATTCAGAATTCACATATTAAGACAACGTTAAACTTATGAATACGTTATTGGGATAAGACAATACATATGATTTATAAATTAATTAATGTATAGGTGTCAAATTATCCATTTGTTGCCGTTATAAAATTACAAAATATTCATATGCTTTCGAGCTCAATGAAATAATTTCTTCTGCGCCCACTCACAATCAATAAACTGAAATTATTATATTTTTGAATGTTTGTCGACCAAAAACTGTCGGTATACAAAATTCCTTTCTCAGTGCAACGGTATTGCTCTTCTAGTATGTATATGTTTTTCCTCTTTCAGAAAATCGAGATTTCTTCAAGAAACAGATCAATATTCACTTAGAGGCGACCAGAGCGCAACCTGCCCTCTGGTCGGCAGGTTGCGCTCTCTTACAGGCGATTTCATAAAAAAATACAATGTTTTGACAATCTCTGTATGTTTTTTGTCATCATATGTAGTCACACACGAGTGTCTGGAGAGCCGTACGCTGCTGTTGCTGGTCACAAGTTGGTTCCGAATGCACTCGGCTGTCTGCTGGGACTTGTTATTAGTCAAAGCTTTTAAAGATCGAAAATTATAGGCCGCGCGCAGAGAGCGAGCAGGTCAGTTGAAGTGTCACCCTCCAAACTCATAAACAATAATATTTGGTGAATGCTTAACTTTTGAATTCCCGTTTCTCTGTTTTAGACCATCTTTACGATTAGAATGTTGTGAATATGTGCTGTATACAACAAAAGTAGATGTTCACGAGTCAAACAAAATGCCATGAATTTCAAATATTTCTGTAAAAGAATACATCGTCTTTAGGTACCAAAATTCAATAAATGATTTAGTTAAACAACGAAGATGATTTCAAATAATCCGGAAAAATATACAATAAAATTATTGATTTATACCAAAAATCCTCTCAACTTTGTTTATTAATCGTTTTAAATATACTTCTTAATCAAATAAATATTTTTTAGATGTGCAGCATGAATTTGATGAGTGTTTGTCTGTTGTAGTTATGTGTAGAGAATAATTCTAAGAATTCGTAATAATAATAGTAATAAAATATATTATTAAAATTAACATTTATTCTAATTCGAACAACTAAAATTAAAATTTATTCTTCACATTATTCAACATTATTTATAAAAGTTAAACAATATGTTTTTATTTGCTTTGAAAAGCATCTTGTATCATAAGCAGTATGTCAAAGGTATTTCGAGGATATAAAATACCCACCATGTATTTCACCAATTTTGATATCCACCGAGGCAAATATTAGTATTTTGGGATATATTTTTTAATTATTCCAAATTTTGTGTTTTAAAAGTATAATATTTTTTAAATGTTATTGGTTGAGGTGCTGTAACGCGCCTCTATCCGCTCGGGCGCTTCACAGGGGACCGGACAATCATTTCAGGTAATGACGAATTACTTAGCGGCGCGAGTGAAAAAATATTGTATCGAGCTTAGAAATACCAAATTGGTCAATAATGACCGGGCGCCCATTCTAGAGGAAACAAATTAGTGGCAATTATTTAGTCTCACGGCTGTAGGAGCTCTTTACTTCATATGATATTTGCTACAAGCTCAGGGGAGTGAATTTTCTTAAGTAAACACGTACTCACATATGAATACCACCAGATGGTTATAGAGAGATATCAGCTGTACATTATTTAACGATTCAATTTTTTTGAGGTGGCTGTGTATGTAGTGTTGATCTACCTTAATCAACAATACATTTACTTATTAATCATTATAACAGTTTCATCTACAACCATGTTTATAAATAAAAATATTTTTAATTGAATGACGTGTTTTATTACGAGTGAGGGCCTAGTCTCACACCGACCAAAGGTATTTGAACCACAGGTGATGTCTTTTCATAACGTGGAGATCCTCGGGAACCATAAATATTCCCGCTGTACCTCCCAAGGCAGAGATGTCTTGGGACAAAGCATGTACAACGGCAAATGACAGAATTGAGTGGCGTCAATTTGTGGACCATATGTTCCAGATATGAAATGATTTGAAACGGTTATGAGAAGAAGAAAAATGATACATCCAAATCGTGTGTGTATAATATTTAACATTATGTATATACTTTTTATACCGTCACATCTCCATTTGAAAGGCTTTATATTAATTCTGTATTTAATCTTCGATCAATGATAGTAAAAATCTTAAATGACACATCTCTAAGTGAGTGGTTAAACTAGTTTGTGAACAAACATTTAACGATCTTTTTTGATACAAATAATAATGTCCGTCCATTTATGTTGTATTGAGAACAGCTACAGAACTGGTCGACCCGGTTAACTACACATAAAACTCCACACTTCTAACATCTCGTGAACATTGCTTTTTGCTGTAGTAATAATGAATTATAAATTATACTACGCTATATGCTTTCCGAAAATGAATGCCCTATAAAACCAGTTTGAAATCGAAGCTGTGAATAGGCCTTTAGAATTTCATATTTGAAGTGTTTAAGAGCTTATAAAATGAGTTTATTGGTGCTTAAATCCAACGCGAGTTATCAATACCTAGCAACCCTTTAGTGCATTTAGTATGATTATGTTTAGGTAGTTAAAATTATGATCAGTTTGGCTTAATTAATAATTTTACGTTCTATATAAACATTGTAATATTCACTAACAATGAGGTTCTCAGGATAATCAAGGAAGATAGGCACCTAGTAAGAACTATCTCAGAGAGGCGAGACCGATGGATCGGTCACATCATGCGCCACGATGGTCTTCTTCACGACATTGTGGAGGGGGTGGTTAAGGGTAGAAACTGTAGAGGGCGCCCTAGACGGGAGTATTTGCAGCAAGTGTTCGAGGACACATGAGTTGTACCTCTTATGCTGAGCTGAAGACGATTTCAGAGGATCGTGAGGAGTGGAGATCGAGATGCAAGATTTTGTTGCTGCAAACCAACCCACCGGTTGATACTACGAAGTAGAATAGTATCCGAAGGGTCGAAGTGATGTTATATTTTTTTAATGTAATTTCAGATGATAAAAATTTTTAGCATTAAATTACGTTGTATTATGTAAATATTGATATTTTTGCATCACAAAAATCATGCTTGTATGATAAAACAAATTATGTTAACTTAAAACTTAAATTTAGATCTCAGAAAAAAAGTAACAGAAAAATAGAAACACTGTTGTATATGGTACGGTGTATTAAATATTAAATAATATATCTAATCAAAGAAAAGTTTTCCTTAAAAACAAATAATTAAATTTGCCATAATGAAATATCTTTTGTACAAATTTTTCGGTCTACAGTCAGTGGATACAGTCGTTCAAATAGAACCTCAGGACACATCAAGGGTAAACTAAAAATTGAATAAAAGAATGCCTCATAAATACGACTTCACATTCTTTGATAGGATGCAGATATGTGATGAAAATAAACATTCGAAATCTTTATTTTTTCCCTTTTTTAGACACTATTTATATACACCGATGGAGTGAATTTAATTGAAGTTACACACTAATAATAATTCGAAAGAGGGCATCATCGATCAGAGTTATGCAATATTTTAAAACATGCAAATTTAAAGTGGAATAATTCCAGTTTAAGCAGTATTAATAGTGGATTATTTGCAAACTAATTATTATCTCAATCATGTGCAGTGCTTAATATCCAGGTATATATTCGTGATCTTTTATATTCACAGCCATTTGACATGTCGTTACTTTAGTTTTAAGATTTATGTTTTACAAAGACAAATAAATAATGGCAACGGAAAGGACAGAAAGCTTTTTTTACGCAAAGCACTTGACGATAAAATAGCTTTCGGGCGAGGAACGCGCAGCATTTTTTCGTACTTTTTGCATCGCTGCTGCACTTATGATTTTAGCAGAGAGAGGAGTGCAATCAAAGCTCTCCAACACAAAGGAGGCAATAAAGATTACGGGATGATAGCAGCAACAAAGATGCCCAGCAGGAGGTGGCCGAGGACCTGCAGGAGCTTTCAGGTAACTTTGGAAACAGCAAAAGTGCATTAGAGCCTCAGATACTGGGCGGCCGGCTGACTCCAACACGGTACGAGATAAGGCGTACTACTCACCGCAACGGACACCGCAGTCTATCTATGCGAAGAAGACTGGGGGCCATTAAACAAGCATATGTTTGATGTTGGATGCTGCAGTGTAATTAATGGATCATCATGTGAGATTGAAAATAAGTTTGTGCCAAAGAATAGTATATAATATCAATTTTTGATGTTTGCCTTGTATTTGAAAAGGCGAAATATTCCATAAAGATTGCCTTGGTTAAAAAAATGCGAACAATATGTTAATGAATTTTTGCTAGGAACCATATAGTCAGTATGTAATGACGACCAGTATAATATGCGAGTATATGCTTTGAGGATATTTTTTATGTAATCGCATGCACAACCAATTAAATCATATGCACTCTATGACGTTCAGCCAGGATGGCTGAAATCAGCCTTATCTAAACTTAATAACTTGTACTCTAAGTAGCTGAAACATGTGATTAAAAAATAAAATATGTACTGGAATAATTCTAAATATTCTTCTTTTTTGATTACTAGAAATGTGACATTAAATAGTTATGAGAATCTTTGTTAAATATCTTTTAGTTCAAACAATTTTTCATTAAGGAAGTGTATTGTTTTAATTAATCTGCAAATCTGATTTTGTAATAAAACAATTATTGACGAAATACGCAGTAATACTTTTCTTTTGTAAAGATACATAATCGAAGAAGATGAATTAAAAATGTTGAAAAACGATGATTTTAATTGAGCCGCAGGAATAAAGGAGAAATGTCTTACAAACGCTTCTGTAGAGGGAGGTTTTACTCGTACGCTATTCATGATATTGAGCATGAAACAAAAACACTTGTAGTGATGTGTTATTATATTACATTGTCCTTGCAAGTACTTCTTGAAAGCGATGTATTATTTATTGATTTTAGAGACGTTTTGCATCACAAAAAATATGTTTTTAAAAATGCCGCAGAACAGTCAGAAGCAGATGAAGTAAAAAATGCGTTGGTCTTCCTTTTTATAATGGTTTGGCAGAGTCTGTGGTTAGAGTAGTCCATTTGTAAGTCAGGATCACAGGATTTATTCTCGAGCAAACAAAGGCAGTCCAGGCAGTGCATGTTCACATGCCCGCTTGGCGCAGTGGGGAGCCGCACCGGCCGTTTGGGACAATCAATGCGAACGCTTTTTAAAGAAACGTTAAGTGAAATTAGGCCCCGAATGGCGAGCCGTAATAAATTCGTATTATTTTTAAGACATGCTCGCCTCCCTAACATGCAGTTTAGCCTGCCCTAATACGGGAGAACCATAATTTAAAAATTTAATTAAAAAATCAAGTTCAATATTTTAAAGACACAAATTGCTTCGACTTGCTTCAAAGTGCATTAAATATGAGGCTTGTAAATAATTTTACTACAACGCTCACGACTAAACAAGTACAACAAGTGAAATGCATAAATATTATTATCGAATTGCATTTTTATCATTTACTAAAGGACATCGGATTATTAAACTTAAGAAAAATTAGCAAGATCCCCGACTACTAACTAAAACTAACTACTTTACTAAAATCCAGGCTCTAATGAATGTAAACATTCTTAAAATCAATGGAAATACCTGCAGGTACAAGCTATTTCTTACTTGTTTAGGTCAAGCATGTGAAATATTATATATATTTTTAAAGAAAAACAATAATTTTGGTAAATACTACTGGTATATTTACTTGATTATAGCTGACCTCTGCATCACAGGTCATTCATCTGCCTGATGATAATTAGTAATTAAGTCAATACATGCACTGCACCTACACATTTTTCATTGTTATCTTATATTTAAATATTTACTACTACTCATCGAGTCTAGCAATCCAATACAATGTGTTGATATCAGCTTGATATGGCTCTTTTAGGCTGATACCGTAAAGCTTCGAAAAACGATCTTATGTCTCTTATATTTGTTCGCTCGCCTGACATGCACATCAAATAATGTTAGTTTTAATGATATAATATTACACGGCGTTTGCATACGCCATTTTATTTGTTATGAAAGTTCTCCTTTTCATGTTGGTGCAACTGTCATCTTTAATTTGCTTTTTTGCCGTGATTATTGGCGGCACTACATGACACAGTGTTCCGCAGTTGTCTGTTGATTCTCGACCAGTATGGCGAAACGCCATACCGGTCGGCTAGGGAAATCAAGTTATTAAAAATAAATGCGGATTGTGCTTCAAAAACTAGTTCTTTTGCTTGGTAACCTGCACCTGCATCCTTCCTCTCCGCGACTTGTCGTCTTTTTAAAAATGGGGGATGTCAGTGTATTCAACGAAACTGACGGAATGAGACGATGATCTTGTCAGCTTACAGAACCATACATCGTTTATTTGTGGTCATTTTATGGTTTATCCTAACAATAAATACCAAGGTCAAATCTTATATTTAATATCTGTGACGAAAGTATAATAGTTTGCTTATTTCTATGTAATGTTTCATGTGTTGCACGTATTGACTTGCGGTTTTGTCATAACTATTACGCAGATATGTTCCTTAGTAGAGTTTTGGTCAGCGTAACGATGGACCCTTGGTACCTTAGTAGTTAATGGGTGGGTACTTATCAAGTTTGACTCGAGTGTCAAATAAGGCATCTGACACCTTTAATCGAGTTGACGTGAAACCTATTAGCGACAACAATGGCCGCACTAATCTATCTATTAAATCTTCATCGTCCTGGAGATGAGCAGGATGGAACCATGTATACATAATATTATTACGTAAAGTACGAAGAATATGTGACAACACGATGCATATAATATATTATAATTGCTTATTATTCAAATTTTTATGTAATTCAATTTCTGTGAATCAGATACAGGAGAAGAAAACTTAAAAAAAAGTTTTTAATTTTTTACTATATTCATGATATTTGACTATTCGCAACATAACATATTTTACATATTGAGTATTAATTTTCTACAGCATGTACTTGAATTACGTCAAATAAAAGTAACCATTTTATGAGTCTCAAAAATCTTAATCATTTCCACATTCTTTGAAAGACAAATCTATGTCGTATTTATTAACATAGATTTTTTGTCTTGAGAGTCTTTGAGACCAAAAAAAGTGTGTGATTTGTAGAAAATAAGTTTCATTTTTAGCACTATCGTCAAACTAGGTAAAACTTTGATATTCAATACATGTAAAAAATGTATTTCTTATGAGCACTATTCCCAAGAAGGATTATTTTTTTTTAGTTTTATTTAAAAATACAAAGAACTTTCAGAGATAAACGTCCATTAATGTTTAGCGAGTAGATGTAAAATATACCATAGCAATTAGCAAGCTTTTAAAGTAATGTGTGAATTTCTATATCCGGCTTTGCTATTGTGTTGTTACTTGTTTGGTGAATGATTGTTTAGTCAAAATAATTCAGCATAAATAGCAAGTTAAACACTAAGGATTAAATCCCAGCAGGAAGTACTTGTTTACTTAACAGCACTGGGAATGTCTCGCCCGGGTGGTAGAGGAACAGAAGGGTTGTGTTGGGGTAGGAAGGGAGATTATTGTTATTTGTTTATACTGAATCATCTCTTCATTACATTAACAGTTCGTGATAATATCATCAAAAAGGATATTAAAGGATTAAGACACTTCTAGGTAGGTGGATAAGCTTTGTTTTATCTAGTATATTTACGAACCATGCTAATATTTATTTTTAGAAATTATTACAGGAACAACTCATTGGAGGATTCTTTCCTTTGTGAGATTGTGGATTACATAATGCTAACTTACCGGTTAAGACCAGTGTACTCTATGACTTTCAACCAGGATGGCTAGACGCTAAAATTCGTGAAACGTGGTTTATGTTTGTGTGTGGATTGGGGATATTGCAAGTATATATTGATGTCTTTCTTGTAGATTCAGACTGTATTATGGAGGAAACACAGATAACAAAAGAGAATTACAGAGCTTACAAGTAGCATTTAAGAAAAAAGCTTGTAACAGCAGATAAAAAATGAGATCTGGCAATAGTAGATTCAATAAAATGCATCAAAAAAGGCATTTTTGAGTACTATATACAGTTTTTACAAGTACCAAAATTGTATTTATGTGTGTAAAAACAAGTGTGTTTCTCTATCTTCTTCTATCAGTCTTTAATATTAATACGAATATTATTGGTCAGATTTTGATAGATTTGAGCATTTTTTCTCTAATAATAAGCCTTATTTTTTATTGCGCCCTGAATACTAAATGACAGTTACATTGATGACAATATCAATTTCCATATGTAAAATTCCATTTAAATAAATGTATTTCTGTAATGCAATGATACTGAAAAATTGTACCCCGTCCCACGCGGAGAATAAAAGGTCTTCGACAATGAAATAAAACACCGAGAGTCGATAACATGCTTTCTAGGCAAGAAAATAAAAGGAATATAATACACACAAGGGCTTTGAAAATAAAAAGACCCACAAATTGAAAGATTGGTGGTGATTTAATGTATTTAGCAGGTACAAAAAGAAACCCAAAACGACCGAACTATTCAGAGAAGAAGCAAAAAACAATGCCTTTAAGACACAGAGCAATGGATACATTAGTGGAAAAGCACCGGCCAATACACTGGAGAACATAGTATGGTGAGACATATTTGTAAAATAAGTATTCTTATATAAATGCGAAAATCAAACCTTTTGTTTCAATACAATTAAAAATAATAATAAATGTATATTTTAATATAAATTATATTTTCAACTATCACCAAAATAGAGTTTTAACATCTCTTTTAGTTTCTTATACTTTTTACGACACTTCGACTGGATTTCTTCTCCTAAATAATTAAAAACTTACCAGAAACTAAAACCTATATCAAGTACAAATATTCTATGCTAAAAATTGAGTCATAAATATTTTTACTCAATACTTCGCTTGTGGGAATAATTTCATAAATAACAAACAATTAATCGAGTATTACCATTTTGTTGAGCATAACCATTTACAGAATATATCTCGTTTTACTAAATGAGAATTTTAGTCAAATAACATCATATATTAATAACCAAATGCGAGGTACAAGTGTAAGCATCCTAAAACGACGAATATTGACAAAGATTCCACGTATATTGAAATATGAATATATGTAAAAAAATTAACAGTATACCGTCAATATCAGTTATTTTCTCATTCAGTAAAAAAACCGCAATAAAACTCTGTTTGACCACTCCATGTAATCTTGACTCTTAGGCTTGAAACAATAAACATGTGGGCCAGCAGGTAGCCGCACAGACTTAGGCCTTCTGGGACAGACCGAGAAACCGAACAAAAAAGGGAATTTAATGCCCACAGTATGAAGAACCCAACAACATCTGGGACTCACGATGATGCAAAAATGCGAAGAACGTTGAAAATAAGTCAATGGATATTGTTACCGAAAACTAGAATAATGATATAAGACAGAAGCTCTGCTCTGTAGTGTATCGCCTACATAATATTATTTACTACCAAATGTTGAGGGTATTTTGACATTTAATTAGCTTTATATCCGGTTATATGGTGCTTCCTGAAATTTAAACTGATATGTGTTTTATTAATATACTTACAGGTGGCAGTTATTTTATAGAAAAATATAATAAATAACATTTAATGCACAGTATTTTAAGCCATCTGTTTCTTTAAAAGTCAAACAATATATTTTTAATGATTATCTTAAAAAAACGCTACATTAAATGTTTTTTTACAACACTTATTTTTCATAAGAATATGAGAAGTTATTTTAGTTTCTTAAGTAATAATTTAAAAAGTTGTTATATTTACTTTCCGATGATGACCGAAATGAGACCGAATGGCGTATTGTGTGGCTTTTGGATAAATTACGGGCAAGGAAAATGGCAGCTAACAGAGCTTTATGGTAACTGTTTTTGACGACCAAATCCTTCAGTTAAGGAAGAACGATGGCATTAATATCAACCATTATTACATTTACAGTTATTTAGATAATCGTGGTAATAAAAGTCATACATATTCTTAAGTGTTCATTTATTTACTACGTGAAATTATTTTTTTAGGTTCTGCTTTACAAATTACGTACTATATTTATTAAAAATAAGTTCCATATCTTTTATATATAAGATAACGCTATGAAACCTTCTGCTTATTAAAGACGAATCTACAATATGGGTTTTGTTTCATTTAATTAAGCTTTCATCATCCTGCAGGACATCACAAACATAATTTCTTTTGAAACCTGAGGTTCCTTCAACACAATAAATCTTCTGTCACTTCTTGAAGGTAATTAGTTCAAGGATCATGTCCTATTTTGAGAACCGATATCGTAACATCCTGTACTATGTAAACAACATGTAACACCTTAGTGTGTGTTACAATTGCTTGCATAGATTCGTTGTAATTAAACATCGCTTTGTGAGTGAAGACAACTGAAAAAACTATTATATTTACTTGAAGCGCTTGGGAGTTTACAAAAGACACGTGTTTTGCCTGAAAATTACACCTATCCGCTGTGTAAACTCACATTTAATTAGCCCGAGGAGCCGCACATTAAACACCGACCAAAGTGAGGTAAATCACCCTTTATAGTCTTTATACCTTTTGTGTAAGCTCGCCCCGGGCAGGTGCAACAAATTATCAACCGCGGCTCGCGTCCCGCCGCCGACACACTTCCGTATTACATGCGCAATTTACGTGCTCCGAGAGGACGAGGCAGTAACGCCATAATACTCGTATAAATATATCAACAATACAACTAACCTTACCTTCGAACGACCATCTTGGCAGACAAAACAAAAATATTTTTTAACAATCTAATTTGCAAAATTCTATCCTTACACGTCAGCTTTAGAATGTTCTTCTAGCATTTTCAATTTTTTCTTCATACAATCTGGATTTATTTCTAAAATATTTCAGTACGCACATAGAAACTCCTCAACCCACATACTCGTTTTTCTATATGCAGCTTCTAGTGACATTAGTTTTGCGTGATACTATAGTCCATTGAACGACCTCGTACTGATTTTGGATCTTTCCTGCATGTTTATTTAAAAAAAAACACGTTTCTATAGAAAGGGTAAAATCACGATTAAGCTTCCTTTAGATAGGTTGCAAGCAGATTATAAATGAAAAAGGCTTCAGCATGGAAACTTTTTTTTTCTGTGCGTCTCACTATCGAATCGAACTAATATTTACCAATCGTAGTAGAGATTATTTAAATCACTTTTACGCGATATTTCTCGACAATTCTTGGTCTTAAGACATATATAAAATTAAATTAAATTATTCTTTAAAATTGTCTTATCTAATCAGATAAGGCTGAAACACAGGCAAAATAATGGGTGGGTCCTTTTAAGGTATATTTCAAATTCTTTGAACTAAGTCCAAAAGAGGGCAGTTTGCATGATAAATAATAGTACCCAGACGCCTGATTTCCGGTCCTTAATCGAGAAACCCATCGGACGCTTTCCGACCATCCTTACACGGTGATACGCGTTGAAAAATTGGATTCATAATGTATTCTACAAGCCATCAGTATTATTTTTAGCATACTCGCAAGTTAACAACATCTACTTGAATATCAGCATACATAAAGTCAAATAATTATATTCAAGATTTCCAGTTTATACTAAACGTATGCAATAACATAATTTTCAGGTATTATTTTGTATTTCAGTCAATGCGAAGATTACAAATACAAGTATGCATATTCATTTCTAGATCTATTAGATATATGCACTTAATATTTGCACAGCAAAATTTATTGACAAGTCCATAAAAAATCATTCAATCGATAATGGTTGTAGTGATTTTTTTTCAATAAATACGAGTCTAGCAATTGCACTTCCTGCACTATTAGATCTAGTGACAGGTGTTTGTTCATGGGTTTGTCGCATCTCGGCGATGCACCTCGCGCACTAATTTGCATGAGAAAGTCTCCATTTGCATGACAATGCGGCGGTTACCGGTTCACTTACCTGGAGGGGCACTTAATCCCGAATATTATTCGGAATGCAGGTCGTTTGATGCATCGCTGCATCCATAGTGCAGCCGAAATACCATTACTCCAGGTTTATGGGCCGCGACGGCAGTTACATAGATTTCAGCTTGCCTAACGAGTCTTGAAATTTAAGAATCTATTACGCTTCTGAATTTTTATTATAAGGCATTTGAATTATTCATTACAAATTAACGCATCAGCAAACATAAATATACTTAAATAAATATATTTGTGTATACCAAAATATAAAATAAAACTTTCAAAACTATGTCAGATTATACGATAACATTATATCTTCCTTCATATGACAAGTCGTCACTCCACAGTATTCCATAGAAACTAGAATATTATATCTAAACTAAAATATTATAGTACACTTTAGAATAATATTTCAACCCACCTCAAATCGACTGTACAACTTCTCGATCGATTAGATAACATTTTTTATTCGTATTCCGGAAAGTTTCTATACTTAAAAAAAAAAATCTTAGCTAATTACACATGATTGATAAGTACGATAATAGAGACGATTTTCGGGTACTACACGTTACTTATTTTGATAAGAATCTCGTTTATATTAAAAACTAGATTCCGTCGCATGATTTTTTTCCAGTACCTGTTAGTTAAAATGTGTGAATAAAGCTTCCGAAGAAAGTTAATTATTTTGAAACTCTTTGACTCTCTTTAAAAAGTGTTATATGGAGTTGTGTAATAAATGGTCCCTCTTCAGGCAGGTTAGAGGCGGGCGGCCTCTCAATTCAGTATTCAAGCCACGCTTAAGCAGTCAGTCACCCGGAGGAAGCTTCACCAGTGATGTGAAATACTCGCATTATAGTTCAATATTTATATTCATTTAACCATTACAGAAATTATAAAAATTAAAGCGCTTAATTTTGTCATATAGCATACATCTATATGCTTTTAATTTTTCCTTTTACTTCCGAACAAACTGCCGTAATCAAGAGCATGCAAATAATACTTTTTTGTTACAATTTGTGTATACTTGTCAAGGCAGAATTACAGTTTAGAATACCGAAGGGCGTTGATGGAAAAATCTCATCTGTGGATTTTATGACGCTTCCCATTTTTGAGTATGGCTAAGTGCTGCTTATGGAGCGTTGAACCACCTACGTCATAGACTACAGCACACCATTCATGCATAATTCATTTTTACGTGGCCTCACTATGAATTGGTGGTGTTCAAGATACGACTTTCTCCACCTCAATTTTTTATAAACATTCATTAAGCGAGTGACGGACCTAATTTACGCCAACTGGGGGTGTTTATAGAGCTTAGAAGTTGATAATAATATAATATAATAATAAGAACCATCTCAGAGAGGAGAGCCCGATGGATTGGTCACATCATGCGCCACGATGGTCTTCTTCACGATATTGTGAAGGGGATTGATGAGGGTAGAAACTTTAGAGGGCGCCCTAGACGGGAGTATTTGCAGCAAGTATTCGAGGACATGAATTGTAGCGCTTATGCTGAGCTGAAAAGGGTTGCGGAGGACCGAGAGGAATGGAGATCGAGATGCGAGATTCTGTTGCTGCAAACCAATCCACCGGATTGATACTACTACGAAGAAGAAGTTGTTTAAAAATCATTTTTATTTTTATCTTCGTCGGAAAACTAACCCGTGACCTTTTAAATGGTAAGCAAACGTTTTTAGCTATACAAGGTCGGCTACTTTACTACTCTGACAATAGTTTGCAAGCCTGTAAAAAAAAAACAATTTTAATTTGAGCACTCCTGTTACACATGACAAGCTTACGTTTCATGATCGACTGTTCGATCCTTCAAATCGTAATTGTTCATAACATCAAACCAAATCCCCTTATTATTCTGCTTTTGAACCATCTCTTGTTTTTTTGCATATAAGACAATTATATAGCTGCTTTTGTTATTGGTAAAATACCACAATCCATCACTGTACGACACTTTACACACGTCTTATACGTCTTCTTCCTGCACTTCTACAAACTGTTTTACACACTCTTATATACACGCTCTTCTACTCGTACATACTCATCTCCATGATTAATATTTTTTTCTGAAATGTGTAAGCGAATCTTTTGCTCTCCCGTCGCCGCGAATGTGTCAACCTGGCAGCAGGCCGCGACTCCATTTACCATTGATAGCATCGCGGGTGCGATAAATTACCGGCCGCCGTGCAAGAGCGGCGGCTGCGTGATGAATTCATTATCGGGGCCGTGTCGCTACATCCATCCAACACAAAAACACGCGTTTAGGGAAACAGCTTGGAGCTGGACAGCTTGACAGCTCACTTTGGGAACTCTTTGTAATACTTCGATACACATTTATTATAATGCTGTAAGTAAAGGCAGCCTTAGCATCAGAAACTAATGTAAATTTACTAGTACGAGCGGAGCTTATGGATATACAAAACTATACGAACGGTCTTCTTCAAGGTAAAGGCGTCAGATTATTAATAAACTGCCGTAGTAAATAAGTAAGCTATTATTATGATACGGGGATATTTACAATTACTGCACCTAGCTTTACCAAGGACATGTTGAGTTCTCTAATTTATGGTGACCGTATGGTGCAACTAAACCGTGATATTTTTATGTTGACACATATATGAGAATACCAAAATTTGGAATAATGTAAAAATCTCCAATGTTGATTATATGACGCATGTCTTTTTTGAGTACTATATGTCTAAGCGGTGCTTGTGGATTGTTGATCTGATAACGTCATAGAATACAGATCGACATTCAAACGTTCATCCATTTTTACTGAGAATATGGAGGTCCCTTAACAGACTTTGGACCGGAGTATGCAAGACGAGGACACAAATGAAAGCCTGACAGTTTTACAGCGGACTGACTGAATGTGACTGCGGCGCGGAGCAGACCCTGTCGCACCTTCTGTAGTGTGCGCTGTGTCTGAGTAGCTGCAGCCAGGAAGATCTGATGATGGCCGGGAGCAACGCCATCGACGTCGGCCACTTCTGGGCAGGCAGGATCTGACCCTGTTGCTTCCGACACGATTATATATACTGAGAATAAATATGAATACAGGTTGCCGTAGTACATACTACATAAAACAAGCCATGATCTTGTTGAATGCTGGATTTTCGTCATTCATAGTAAGCCTTTAACTACAGAATGTATTGAATACAACTTTGGTATAAAGAGTTGACTTATAACTATCTGAGTATACACCAGTATGTGGTGTATACTCAATAGCAAGTCTCAATCACTTGATTTTAGCAGTCATATGTTCTATTTCGGTAACCGATAAATAGTAAAGAAATACATAATTGTTTTGGATACAACTTTTCCACAAGCTTAAAGTATTATAGTCGAGTAATCATCCAACCTAGGATTAGTTATTATTTAATATTTTTCAATATATATTTTTTCCTGTCATAGAAATGTCTCGGAAACACAGACCTGATTGGTACATGTTCTCCGATTGGTCATTAAATCTAATAGAAGACATTTTCCACGAGTGAGCTTAGGCTTAAACCACTTTTTATTAATACTCCTAGCATTTTTATGCACGGTTGACTATGATAAATATCACATAATAATATATACCTGCTTTCTTAGAACCTGGCGGTATAGAGTAAATATAAGCCTGTTTATAAATTATAAATCATTGGTAAATGTTTGTAGCTTCCATATGCTTAATTTATATAATATTATTTAGTATACAAGTAACTAATTGATAAATTAATACATTCACAAAAGGTTTTTTTTAGAACTTGATTGTAGAATAATGTTATTTCTTCTATTGTACATTGTGTAATAATCCAGGTTAGGGATATATAGGCATATATACTTGTAGATATAGGTGCGCAATAAAATGGCCGGACTTGGTCCTCAAAGGGGTAATACGGCCAGGAAACTTGCGCTTAAAGTTTGTCAGCGCTTAAAGCTCGTTGGAAACTTAAAATTCTTCAAATTACGTCCTCCCCCTCAGGGAGCTTCGCCGAGGGCTTCTAATTTTCGATACTTCGACATCCGGGGAAAGAGGAGAGCCGGAGCTTACAGAGCTGGGCTTTTTATAATAAATATAAATAAATAATAAATATTTACGAAATTACATATCTTCATATGTTTTTTAAGTTAGTTAAATTTATATTTGGAATTTCTTTCCTAATTTCATTTAAAATAACAAATTTCAGCTTTTTGAAAATGACTACTCTCGTCGCTGCCGAAATTTGCAGCTTTAAATGGAGTTGTGTTATAAATTGTAAATATTTATTTAATTTACTAATGTACTTTTATATTGATATCTCTTTATAATATTATTCTTTGAATAAAACACCAAAAATTCATCAAACGATGATCGTTTAAAATATACATTGCTGTATTTTTTATAGTATTTTCTAGAACCGTTAATTTTTTAAATACTATTGAAACAGTATTTACCAATTTAATTACCCCTTTTCTCTTAGTTAAAAACCCATTATTATCATTAAAAGTTATTTTTAAAACTTAATAGAAACCTTTATACTAACAAGAGCTTTAAGACTAAGAATTAAGATTGATAGTAAAACTTATTTTTAAACTACTACAGTAACTGCTTATTTTCTGAAACAATAAAGCCATTGAAACTTCAAAGCATGTAGCCAACATAAGACTCTGGCAACCGATGCTGTTTGTAGTGAGGAAATATTCAAAAAAATTAAATAATCTGACCATAAAGAAAAGACTATCGGTGACAGTATGCTCTTTTAATGTCTCGTTTCGGTTCTGTCTCTAAACGGGATCACGTCCCCCGGGAACCAACCCTCAGCCTCCATGGGGCGTCACTCGTTAGGACTCCAGCAGCGCCACCTGGAGCAACCGGCTTACAGACCCCTCAAAAGTTCGACAAAAATAATCACATGCAAATAACTGGCGCACAGCGGGTACCACTGTACTACCAGCTACTCTACTAATACCATCCATTATCACAGTAGACTTAGCAAACTAACAATGCCATTTGCAAGGTTGAACTATTGATTTTACAATGCATCGTCGCACTATTGTTGTAGCATGCCTTAAAATGCATGATACGGCAATTACATACATCAGTATTTAAAAATAATGATCAACCTTTTTTTACTCTTTGGTACGGTTGAAGTCTCATATAATAGACTGTTGAGAGTAGCTACTAAAGAATTTCTTATTACATAGTTGTAAGACTTTAATATTGATTACATAAGATTTTCTTTTAATTTATTTCGTATATTAATGTATTTTAAGGTATGTTTTATACTGGTAATTTATTTTGCTTTATAAGTGAACTGTAGATATTTAAAATAATTACTTTTATTTTTTAGTTAATCGGTCGTAATATATATTTTTATGTTGCGTGCGCGCACCTTTCAATAAATTAATAATATTATCAGGTAGCAGTAGGGCGTCTTCCGAGTAATATATCTGCAAAATGATCAGGAGATCTGATAAATTGATAAATAAGTATTTCAATAATAAAAATTGCATAACAGCCGTTATTGGAATAATATTCCACCTGCTCTTACAAAAAATACATATTGCACTGCGTTATGTACTCTCAGTGTTATTCTCGTAGGAAAATAACCAGCTTAGATGAGTCGCTTATGAAAAGATTGTCACTGGTTCCAATTACGGTGAAAAAAGTGAATTCTAGTCTCTGAACTAACCCTTAGATAATTTGTGTTACTATGAAACTTGATCCTTTCTCACGTATGTGTTGGTGCAGTTTTCTAACGTTTCATATTCAAATTCTTTGAAGCAACTCCTTAGAATACCAATAAATTAATCATTGAACAGTTTTTCAGTAGAAAGTGCAGTGATTATTTGTAAGAATCCTTAGTGTTTAAGAATTCAATGATTTTTAATTTTATTTTAATTATTAATAATTAAGTGAATGGAATACATATGATTTGAATTGAGCTAGATTTACGGGTATTATTGTCACTTTTAGCGATATGCTTGTGCATACTTGTATTTCAAAATAAAGATATATTGTGCAATTATTTTTCTCACAGATTTCTATGATTGACAAATAATTATCTGTTATATAAACAGAAACACGTGTTTTAGCTATATGTTGAGATTTTAAGTGTGGATTATATACTAACATCCATGTTATTACTTTAAAAAAATATATGATCGATTTCTTTACAAAAGAATAATTTCCTTACTCGTAATTTTGCTGGTACCCTTAGGCATTGATTAAAGTACCGAATCACATAACCGTTGACATTTTACTGTTTTTCTAACTTTTGATGAAAAATCAACTAACCATATAAAATTTACATTTTTAATCCTCCACAAACTCGGATACATCGTGTACAATATATGAGTCAAAAGAGGAGAGACACTCAGATCGGCTAGAGCAAATAGGAAGCACCCTGCAGCTGACGGGAGGTAGTCCTAGCACGGTCTTTGGCTATCGGGCTTTCAGCTACGCTGTACCAATGGCCTGGAACTCACTACCGGAAAGCATAAGAGAGCTTAAAGCGGAGGCATCCTTCAGAAGCAGACTCAAGACCCACCTTTTTACTCAGAGAGGCAAAGAAGCGCTTTTGGAATGATCATTCGGTCATAAAAGAGCGCTATACAAATACTAATATAATAATAATAATAAAAGATGTCTTAATACAGAGTTATCATAAATATCGTGATTTATCAATGTTCTTCCCACATCATGTCTTGATGCATCTCTTCGATAGTGGAGCAATTTTACGGCGTCCGCCTTTTTCTTCAGCGGCTTGCACGAATGGTGGGAATGTCCTCTGTTCCGAGAGTGATGACAAGAGACAGGAGCTGGGGTTATTAATTGGAGGTGATTAGAGCCGTCGATGCGGTGAAGCGATATCGCGAGGTTTAATCAACAGAGGCACTTGACAACATTACCTTAACAAAGGGCGGAGCTACGAGTATATGTATCTGTGTTTTTTTATGCAATCGCATGCAGGAGGGCATAACCTCTCGAGACCAGTATACTCGTACGACATTCAGATAGGACGGCAGGACGTTGCATGTGGAAAACGTGTGTTGTGTTTCCGTTTGTGTATATTTATTTGTTTCTTGAATAGATCCATATTTGCATGAGGGAGAAAATACAGACACTGGAAGAGCATTTCAAAGCTTAACGGTAGAATTCAGTAAGGAACTTTGGAAACTACCAGTTCTTGGTCGTTATACATAAAAGTGTATGGATATTCGACAAGTATTTAAGATGAGTTGGTCGGTTGTGCATGCAGAAGGAATTAATAATTTGTTTACGTAATATCTCAATATTTTTTGGAGCCTTTTTTTATTTGCCTTTTAGGCCGTTATGCACATGTCGAACTATACAATAGGAAGGTAATGTTTTTCTATAAATCAATATCAAAATTGCCCTGCATTTTTGTAAATGAAATGATCTCATATTTATTTTTATTGGAACTTTGCTTTACTTTTTTACATAATATAAGCAATTAAACTCGATTTTAGATGATTTCTCATTTGAATTTTTTGTCATAAGACATATAATACGTTAATAAGTATTTAAATATTAACGCATCACAGTTTTTAAGGTAAAATGTATTATTATTTTCTGCATTATCATTCATACGTCGCACGTATTAACAAAAATATTGTTCAAAAACAAGTTTTTTATATATTAGCAAAATAATTTTAAAACTAAATGTACAGGTTAAATAATTAATTTTCCATTATAAATGTATCCATAATGGTGAACTTTAATTTATGAATTGTTAAATATCCAAGATGCTCAGTTTTTTTATTTTTTGGAACAGTAAACATTGTGAGTTACTTATTTTTAATTTAATGAATATCGCTCTCTCGCGGCTACGCCTATGCGGCCGACAAATATTTACACGTGAAGAGTTCGTCGGCGGCAAGTGAATAATGACAAAACTTTTAATAGAAAAAAGTCCATGCTAAACTGGAATTCTTCATAGGCGGTACTAAATACGGCGCAATGGAGAAGCAACGAGTTATGAAAGAATGCGACTTCAGGAACTATGACAGCCCAGAAGGAAAACACGCAAAAAACATTTATTTCAGAATGAATTTTCAGTTTTTCAAGTATATTTCTAATAACCTATATTATATATATGTTATATTATTAAATTTAGAAAAATAATAATAGAGAATGTTGGGTATTTGGATGGGTAAGACGTTTGAGAGTACTGTGTCGTTGGTTGGGTTAAGCCACTCCTTAAGACTTAATGGTTCAGGCCTCAGAAGCATCAAAATAATCATTTAATCTACTGGAATTCAAAATTATGATTAGTTTATAAGTAAATATGCCTTATTTAAGCTTTCGCGTAATTGTTGTGTCGAACATTAAGTGAAAGTACTTATCAGAGTTTCAGGCAGCTGATAGAGCTGCGTAGCAGCAGTCTGTGGCTATAATATATGAGTAATTTGATCAGATATCATACTACTATTAAATAACTAGTGGCTTCAACTATGTTATTAGGTATGACATAAATATGCATGTTACAGCATAATACCGTATAAAACTTTTTAAGTTCTAAAAGTACTTAAATATATCAGTAAAATACTTCTTACAATTTAGTAGCTGTACGATTATTATTTTTTTGCGTAAAATGAATGTTAGTCTTTCAATCATAATTTCTGGTACACAAAACAAATCCCCCATTGAGTGACATGATTAACAAATCACTCTCATTTGTGGATAATGCGTGAAAATCGGATTGCAATTGCCATCTATAATTCAAAGGTGGCCTTAAACCAACATAACGTTTAATAAGAACACACAGATAAGTTTTATTTTTCGTAAATTGTTTGTTGTATGTGCTCCTTTTTTTATGGCTGCATTGTTTTGATTTCCGGTTGTCGACCAGGGTGTCCACAATTTATTAAGACCGTGGTACAGCGAGATGGAGACCTCTCGTCACTTCGTCCCACCCAGTTTACTCCAACAATAATCATTATTTTTGCTCTTCCCAAACTAGCTTTATTAAAAACTTGTACGTGCGGATGACTATCTTGGCTTTAACCAGCGAGTGCCCAGTCGTAAATCTACGCTGGTTAGACTCATAGAAGAAAAACCACGTAAAGATAATCTGAATGTTCTTCAGTGGCAAATAAAATTACCGGAAAACGCAACCAATTGGACAAATTATTCTTTTTTTTCATCCATACTCGCATCTTTAGTTGAAGCATATTTTCTTTACAAATCCCTGCACAAAAAATAATGTCAATTTTAATCATTTCTACTATGTCTCTTGTTTTTATGTCACGTTGCTCTGGTGCGTAAATAATATATAACGGAAACCTAAGTACCCAAGGAAAAAAGCTATAATTTATACTATTCTACAGCATAAATTTGTTTTTTCCATCTAGCTCCATCTTCATCCCATAACCAAATTTATGATGAAACGTTGTTGTGTACTCTTTTCTCAGTTTATTTAATATTCTACTGAGACACTTCTCTAAATCTATTATACAGCTGCATCGGCAAGATTTAAGATGCCAAGATTTTCAGCCGTAGAAAATAATTACTTCTCTCAGCAAGCAAGTCACTTATCTCGTCTCCTATAAATCTCTGGAGTAAAGCAAATTTTGAATTGGCTACGATTGTGCACATAATTCACGAAGCCATGATCATATCCCAGTTAATTAAAAATACTCCACGATATGTGAAAACAAAACATGCATAATTGATATCGTTTTTAAGTATTTAAAGTCATTTTGATGAAACATAAGCAATTGTTTAAATGAGGATATGTAATTAATTCAACGCTCCATAAATATTACTATACACTAGCCATTATATTTTTCGTTCAATATAGTTTTAACTGCTTTTGTTGTTAGTACCATAAATGTATTTCTTGTATACAAAGTGTATAAAAAATGAACATTAAAGAGGATCTCATCTGTGACCAGTCACCCCTATTACTGTACCGTAGGATATCATTATACATTAGTTCTGCTATGTTTCTTTTCTCTCTCTTTAATTTCGGAAGCGAACGTAATTATTACAAAGTAAAAATTAATCCTAGCGGAACTGACGATATAATTAGATACATATTTTACTATTCTTTCAATTAAATAAAAAAATCTTATGAACACAAAAAACGGTTTAATATTCATGAGGAATGTTTTCTAAATACTGGTATATATTAATGGACTTGAAATAAATCATTCATTTTATGAACATTCGAGCAACTCAACCGTCTGAGAAACATGAAAAATTGAGATCATCATAAAATAACTTGCCTGTCAAATAACAATCTTTGATAAATATAATTACATTGTAAGTTCGCAAAAAACAGCGATCACAAAGGAAAAGGGGTCTTCTTCTGAAAAAATCAGAGTCTAATCTTTAGATTACACTCTGATTTTTTCCTCCAATAATCGGATTGTTTCTCATCTAATAACACCGGTTGATGTGAATTTGATCCCTCACCTGTAAAATTCCAGTCATAGCCTATTTATTAAAATTGGTGGTAGACAAATATTGTCCTGTGAAGAACACCCATTCATAGTAAAGTTTTGAAAAAAATAAGGATGATGCGTGAATCTCGGGCTGTAGTCTATGACGTTGGCGGATCAACACTCCACATGCAGCGCTTAGCCGTATGCAGCATGGTAAGCGTCAAAGAATTCCACAAAATGAGAATTCAGAACTACTATCACCATCTATCGGTATTCTCCTGTATGTGCTTAAATAAAAATAAATTTAAAAAAATCAAAGTAAAGTTAGTTTTAATGATAGAGTTTATAAAACTTTAAGCGCCTTCTTGCTCAATGAACTTGTTTATCTCTCGACAAATAATTAATAAATGACAAATTTTAAGTCAAACTTAACGTTTCCTAATTTAAAAAATTCTTTGAAGTAGAAATTTCTTTTCTAGTAGTAATAATTTTTTATATCTGTCACATCACACAACACAATGATTGGGCAATGTTTTGTAATCAATTCAGCGTAAACTGACAGAGATTGGTGGACTAATCTCATCTGTGGATTATAGGTCACTAATTTTAAGGATGCAAAGTGCTATATTTGAAGCATTGTTTCAACGTCATTAGGGCATACCATTTTACTATTTTTATAGGAACGCACCGTGAATACTCGTAAAGAGGGGATGTACAAAGAACGACTTTCGCCTAGTACTAATTTTGATAGATAGGTTATCTTTTTAGGAATGTCAGAGATCATTTACACACCAACCAAATGTATCTATAAATATATTTATGAACAATCATAAATCTTATTAATTGATTCATAAATTTTTTAAATAACTTTTATTTTTGCTTAAGACAGATCTAACCCACAATTTCTGGAATTGTAGGCGATAATTTTAACTCTAGGCACATCACTTTGTGTTCGTATATATGTTTTATCTACTAAGCACAATGAAATAAATAAACTTTTAAGTGAGTTCAGTATTTAATGTGTTTTCTTGCTTTCCAACAGGTCCTGAGTTTTAATCTGACAACCGGATTTATTGGTTTGTTAATATGCATAATTGATACATTAATTAAATAAATCTATTCATGCTAATAATGCTGCAGAACAGTCCTCGATATCAGCACGTCTTCCTAACAGAATACTAGCATTTATCTTTAAGCTGCCTAGAAGTATAGCTGAGAGGTAAAGTGCTCGACTGTCACACAAGCTGTCGGGATTTAGATTCGGTTTCACGACAAAGCTTCATTTTAAAGCTTAAGATTTTTAAATACATACATATTTAGTTCATACATTGTTTTAATATTTACATCGACCGCAGTTTCATGATGAAGCTTTCCCTCAAGGCAAAACTGCGGTTTTTCAGCAAGTGATTAAACAATGTTCAGTGCGAGCAGTGTTGAAACTACTTATATAACAAAATATTTATATATTTAATATTGAAATGGATCTCAAATTGCTTGTTTAAAATATAAAAAGCTTCATATATCTTATGTATGCCTTGGAGACTTATTACTATATACATGGATATACGTATTATTTCATCAGCAAAATTTAGGGGCAGAAAAGACTTGATATAAACCTAAATATTATAATGGTATCTGACATTACTTCGTAACGAGATTTTTTCATTCTGATAATATGCTGCAGCTAGGAAGTATAGAAAAAGGAGAACCAAAACAAGAAAAAACATAAATAATGGACTAATAAAACGTACAGTGTACCGCAAACTCGTTTATATATTAACGGCTTCTTAGCCTGATGCGTGTTAAAATAATACAAAATATTTATCTTTTAAAAATACTCATGTACTATGTTTGATTTTCAGATGAGATATCTTTATCGCTGAAGGACATTATTGACGTTTATGAGTTCACGTATAAAGTACTACTAACATTAACCTAACAGCATGTTTTCTTAGCAGAATTCCTGCACATCCAATCTCCAAGTTTACTGCATATTCTAAAGTCGTCAAGGCACTCTCATCGCTTGCCACAGACAAAATGATTATATCTATCGGTCAAGTGGCGACTTGCCATACATCAAACATTCCGCTAGTCCTCAACAGACTCGATATGTAAACTATAGTCAATTAGTATATTATAACCACTTATAATCAGCAGTTATATAAACTGTATTCCATTAGTTTCAGCAGTGAACTGTAATAAATTATAATTAAGAGTAATGTTAACTGCAATAAGTAATAATGATAAAGAGTTATCGACACACTTTGCACAAATAATATATATTCTTTAATGCAAAAGGCTGCATGTAGATTCGCTCACTTAATAAGACTTGAATGTATTGATGACAGAGTTATTACATCTTAAGAAGTATTGGACTTTTGCTGCATAAAAATTATATAAATCAGATAAAAGAGATCAGAGAATGAACTTAGGGATTATATCTTTATGACCAGCAATATGAGTTCCAATCCTCAGTATGAACGAATAAAAAATGGATTAGATGTAATAATATACTTACTTAAGACGTAATGAAGCCTTACACATAAACTAAGGAGTTGCTACAACATGAGAAAATTATAATGACTTTTCTTCGAGATTCCGATCTCTTAACACCTTGTATATTCGATGGCATTTCAAGTTGCAGATGTACTGTATAGAAGGATTATTTTGATAATTTTAAAGGTATCGTAATATTTTTTAATCTACAACTATAAAGTGGCAACTTCAGCATAAGGATCATATAGAGTTTCATGGAAAAATGTCTTTTATTCAACCATCAATCGAAGAAAATACATTCGTCCCTCTTAAGAAATCACAAAGAATATGATAAATGACACTGTTATAGTACGAGTATGACGTGTTTTACATTTATATCAAACCCTTTTTATATAAATTCAGATAGACTCAAGTATTTGAGACATTCGAGACCTGCTCATCTCATTGTCTCTTATTTTTACATAATCAAGTACAATCTCATACTACTTTAAACCGAAACATCTACCTAAAGCTTCATAACAAATTTTTCAGTTAAAAAACGTTACAGTAGGTGAGAGATTATTCGAGATTATCAGACATGACCGACACAACTAAAAGAAGATCTTTGAGCGAACATTAAGGTGGTTTCTTTCTAGGATATTTCCAGCTACTGACTATTCTTCTGCTCCTGCTTCTACTTCTTCTGGTCGTGTGCCTTAGTCAGCAGTGCGTGGGCGCCACGCTTTCTCAGATACCATCAACGACATCTGACGACCCGCTGGGAAGTAACCTGCTGAGCCACCTTGGCAAGCTGCCAGACAATTAATTCCTCCTCCAGAATAATACGAATTAAATGTCGCGTGAAGGGACAATATTTTCTTTGTAAATATACCAAACAAAACCAAACGTCCGACTCACGAGCGCACGTATTTTTAAATACCCTTTAATAACACGGTACACAACTTCACATGTCGATTATCTTCCTTTGAATGACTCCAAACAGTCCAACAATTAAAACGGTTTTTAATGTTTCGATTTTTTTCACCCAAGAATTATAATTGAGACGTTAAAAAATATACCGGTACGACTGCGCAATTAAAATAATATAAATTTGGTCAACGTATCCGGAGTAAGTTGAAGATTCTAAGAATGTTGTTCAGAAGCCGGTTTCTACGTTTTTATTTACGTTTGTAAATACGTCTGCGAAAGTAAAAATCTATTTATATCATAGATTCTCATATTTTTATTAGAGTTCAATTATAAGTGTACGAAAGTACATACATTTTATGTATTGGAAACCATACATCAAATACACAACATAGTATGTTATCTCAAATTAAGAAATGATAAGACAATCTTTAATGCATATTACAAGTACCTACATAAATATTGGTTCTATAGAAATAACGAATATCACTTTGATCAAAAATAAAATATTGACGCTTTTATTGGAAAGTGTATGTATACGATCAAAATTTATCAATTTTGCGTTCTGCGCATGCTCAGTATGATATATTGATGGATATGGAATGCTGCGCATGCGCAGTATTGATCATATATTTGTTGTTGAAATCATAATACAAAAGTAAATAAATCAGTAGCGATAAGTTAATGTTGTTGTCAGAAGATGCTCTTAAACAGAGCGAAACGTGTTAGTAAAACAAACATGAAATAAAAGTAAATCGCTTCAATTCATAGAGAAATTATTTTTTGGTTGAAACATAGGAAATAACTTTCAAGCATTTAAGCCAACAAGTCATTCAAATTACAGATCATCTAAGGATATATAAAAATAAGTGACGAATTAAAAGTTACATCGCTGTTACTACGTTAAAGGCTTAGCTTTAGAACATTGAGCACTGAAACAATAGTGTTGTAAGTTAATTCAATACTAAAGTTAAAACCATTATTCGGCCCGAGTTAATTCTCTCGAGAATTTTCCTATTGGGTGTACCGGAGCCTGCGAAGGTTGTGACAACGAGGCAGGGACAAAAGGCCAAGTCCTCTCGGGAGCTGCGACCTAACCCGTAATTAAACAATTGATCAATCTTAATTAGACCAAATTAACTTATCAAGCGACGGGAATTTATCGTAAATTCTGGAATTACCGCCCAAACAGACATCGACTTTTCAATTAGATATCTAATCATTTGCTCGATCAATTAATTTCTCGCCGCCGAAGGACAAAGTACTTGCCAGAAAAAACCACGACGGCAATAGTTAGCAAACAGATAAATTATACTTAAATAAGAATATATTTCGAATCCAATCAGAGTATTCGTATTACGTTTTTTTATTGAATCCAGTTTTTCTCAAAAAGTTTTAAAAACTAAACTACTATTTTTGATTTATCTATGCCTCGATCATGTTGTTATTAATTGCAGTATGTTTATGGGACCCAGATGTCCAGTTCTTTATCTATTTTTTTCATATTCTTCTGGAAGTCTTCCTGGAACTCTTTGATGGTAACCCATCAGCACTCTTTCGGAACAACTCCACGTGATCTCTCTGGTGGCATCTTCTTAATCTTTTACATCACATAATACCTTAGAAGTCTCAAACCTTTCTATTTCTGAATTTATTACTTTAATCTCGGACTGAAAGTTCAACAAAGTATCAGAGAATCAATATTTCAGTATATCTCAAGATGCATTTTTGGTTTGGTAGTGTCAAGTCTTGCTTCTCAATGGCGTACTTCATAATCGAATGAACACAGGTTTCTGTATGTCCTCACTTTATTCTTCTACAGCATGTGTTTTTATCACTGTACAATATTTTTCATGCATCTTGCAGCAATTATTAAACTCATACTTATAACATAGCTGATTACGTGTCATTAATAATGCGATAAAGGTGGATCGACTTCATATATTGGTATTTGAAGAAGCTTTGAGATGCGGAGCTGAAGTAAAGACACTGCTAGTCCATAGAACTTTATATAGGAAATTTGTTGCCATCATATACTTCAAGTAATGTGCGAGTACATGGATAAAAAAGAAAAATGACAGTCATAGCATAGGTATCAATTATAGGAACAATGTTAGAATATATTTAAAAAAATAACATTGAGCTTTGCTAGGTGCATCATCGGATCTAAAAAATACATGCAAATTTTGTATCAGTTTGACAAATATAGTAGAATCCATATGAAAGTTTCATATCGCCTATCGAAAAAACACGTAATCCCAACCCTTTAAGGTGGCGTAGAATATTGGGTTACCACCAGGAAACCTAACGCATTACCCTTAATGAGTAACGTTATATTATATTGAAAAAATAACACTCCCTGGCAAACAGCTTCGAGTTGGATTATTAAGACAGCATTGCAAGACGGTAATAAGGTTTTAATATACTGGCTTAAAAAAACAATCCTCATTATTACGAGTGCATTCAATAATACAGTTTTTTATGTAATCGCATGCAAGAGAGCACAGCCAGTCAAGACCAGTGCACTCTATGACGCTCAGACAGGGAGGCTGGACTCTACATGCGGGAAAAGTGTGTTGTGTTCGTGTTTGTGTGTGAGTGGGGAGATTGCGTGTGTATTTATGTGTTTCTTGAAGAGATATAGATTGTAGGAAAGAGGAAACACACACGCTGGAAGAGCATTCCAAAGCTTGCCACTGGCATTAAGGAGGAAACCTTGGAAACTGCCAGTTCTTGGTCGACACACATTAACCGTGTATGGATGTTCGGCAAGTGTAAGACGAGTTTGTGGATTGTGGGTGGGTTCAGAAGGAATTAGTTCTTTAAGTTCCGAAGAGCAGCGACCGTGGTAATAACGGTAGAAAAGCTAAGTGAACAAATTTTACGCCTGTGTTCCATTGATTGCAGGTTAGACGTAAGCGTGTCATTGTTTATTAAACGAATTCCTCTTCTTTTAATACGGTACAATTTATCATGCAATATGTTAAGAAAACTGACCAAAATTGTAATAAAGAAACATATTTCATAATGGTCTAATCAATATTAAAGAAAATTTAGTCTAAAAAAGCAATAATAAATTATAATCCGCCGAAAAAAAATACGAATGAAAATTATGGGTTTCCTGTATACATATCATATATATTCATACTATAAAGTTCATAGTTGTATATCAGGCACATTCTTATTTATTTAATTTTATTAGCTTCATTCATAAAAGGGTTTTTCTTCACTCTCAAAACAAGAATACACCTATCCCCCGATTTACACGGTAGATACGTTCCTGAGAAAAACGTGTAAGTCGAAAATTAAAAATTTTCAAGTCAAAACCGTGTAAATCGAAAAGCTTGGAGAAAATTCATAATTTTTCTATTTAACAGTTGTGATTTTTTTCAATATTTTTAGGAGTACACAGAAATAAAAATAAAATGCATTGACAGGTTAAAATATGTAATATATTACGGAAACACTGTTTTTTTATTTAATTACAATACATACATTAAACAGAAGAACAAAAAATAAAACCAAAGGTGTTTTATTATCCTTCATCACTATCAGAAATTAATCTCATTCTTTTTTTCGGAATCGAAGGTTGGAATTCACTTTCATCACTCGAAGTTATTTGTGCCGATTCGATGTTTGAAGCAGAAATATTTACATTCTGAGAGGTGGTAATAAAATCGGTTATTAACAATTGCTTCGAATTTTTTGTAAGATCTTTGTAAACGTCTTCATATTGAGCCAAGCAGCGATTTATGTCACGTTGGAATCTTAAAGCCCTTTCAACGTTTGTGTCATTTTGTATAAAATGATTACCCAGCTTTCTTCCCAATGCGAGTCCTTCGCGGATGACTTTAGCAGTGAATGTTACTGGTACTAATTCCTCTTCATCAGATTTGTCAGACTCACTTTCGCAAACTAAGTTAACTAAATCATCCTCACTTAGTTCTTTATCAAGCCATTAACTCTGCGATATCATCATCAGTAAAATCATCAAAACCTTCTCCGCCCAATGAATGCGCCATCTGTACTATAGTAGAGTGCGATAAAAACAAAAAAAAACTTATTTGGAAAAACCGTGTAAAAGCGAAAACGTGTAAAACAAGTACCGTGTAAATCGGGGGATAGGTGTATACTCGTATATATAAATATGTATTTTCGTTTATTTTGTTAATATTTTAATAAAAATTCACTTGTACTGTACAGTGTATGCGATCGATGATCTTACTTTTTTTTTTATTTAAAAAATATTACGAAATTTACAATACTGTAAATGAATTCTTATTATGAATTATTTTCGAACAATAAAATAAACAGCATTGTTCTGTGTATTATAACGTACTCTTAACTATTAAACAGGATAAATTATTTACTGGCAAAGTCATTTTATTGAAAGTAAATTTAATCAAATATTATAATTACCTTGAAATACTCGTAATGTAAGTACTGCTCAAATATTTAGCAATAAGTGTATACATAATATAATAAGGTAAAACATTAAATTTCATGCTTAAATTGAAATCTTCTGAATAATAATAATAATATCTAAAAGCACTTACCAGAATTGTTAGTATCCGAATAGTTGCAAACAAAACTAATAATTGTCAATACACTTCGTTTCCAAAATCACCTGATTTTCACGAGCACTGCGAAACATAACCTGTAACAATAGTTTTTCAATTAAAAGTTTTAGAACTCTCACAAAGTTTCGCAACCAATCTAAACAATTCACGACAAGTTCAAAGTCTGTAAGACCACGTGGCTTTGTTGAATTTTTAAAATATTTTTCACGAAATTTATTACGATGTCTCGTGTATTATCATCAGTCAACGAACCGCAACACAACCGCTCCGTTTCAGTGCTGAAACACAACTGAATAATAATATGAATTCCTGGCTTATTACGCTTAAAGACGCTTGCGCATTTGAACCTGTCTCAAACCGGCGAAGGCTGTATTGCGTTCACACGTGATAAAGCGAGACGGGCTGTAAACGCACTTCAGCCGAGTTATAAATGTTCCTGCGGAAGCGAGAAACATATACTTCGCCCGTGGAGTGAACGACCGAGATGCAGCATGGAAAGCTTATTTATAAATAAACAATTTCAAGATGCAATTAAAATAATAATTTACATAAAAATTAAAACAAAAATGAAGTCATGTAATAATTACAGAGCTTTCAGTTTTTTTAAATAAAGTGCATCGCTTTACGAGAGCAAATGAAGAGTTATTATGCGGAGAAAAGCCGAGACAATTTTTCTTGACAAAATTATTAAGTGACAAGAATTTTTCTGGAGTAAGAAAATAAGGATATTTAAGCAACGTGCAATTCATGGCTATATAATTTCGTATGGTATCATAATCAATTTTATTACATATTTTACATTAAATTAGTTAAAATGTATATTGTATATTTACTATAACTGTATATGATTTTAAAAATACAATACGCTTACGCTTTAAGCTTACGACAAGTTTGCCACTGCTAATGCCTATTTTTTTAAATTACGGTATTTATTTAATTGTGAATTTAAGTTAAGAATTTGAGGTGTAATAATTCCATCGGTGCATATTATCAATAAAATAATAAATATTTAATTATATTTACAAAATTGAACATTTGAAATTATAGTCATCAAATTAAGTAATTAAATGTTTTTTTCCCTAAATTCATAACAATTAATGTTTACTCTAGCAAACACAGACATAACGTACTCAGCAGTCAGATTGATACGACTTTCATAAGCTTTTTAATATTTACGATGATTATCCGAAAAATAAGGTTCCCAGTGATTTTTCACAGTGAAAAACATATTTAATTCCATGAATGCATACATTTTTGGAAAGTTCAGACTTTTACCTATTTTTCTACATAGTCGCCACTAAGGTCAATGCATTTTTGCATGCGGTATACGAGCTTTTGAATGCCAGAGTCAAAAAAAGTCTGCCACCAAGCCACGCAGATACCTGAGAACCGCTTCTTCCAGGTCTTCTCTATCGCGGAAATGCATTTCACCCATGTGTTTCTTCACGTCAGGGAAGAGATGGTAGTCACTCATATTTGCATGATTTTTTTGGTTTGATATTTTCCATAGTAATTTTAATTTTTCTCTAACACTTCCGGTTAAAGCCGAATAAGTGCATTGAATTTACGGAATTATTCGTCTCAATGCGACACTGCACAATGTTAATCGACTCTTTTACTAAAAAAAATGTACAATATGAACATGAATCACGCCGCAAACTTGACGGATTGTTTCACTGAATTACAAGTATACAATAACAAAAACAGCTAGGATTGCGAGAAGAAGAAATGAATCAAATGATATAATAATAGATGAGATAATATGAGATCACTTTGGCAATACATAATACACATATTATAGAATATATTATTTTTGTGAACCTACTCGTATAATGTTTGCACATAGCGGGTGGCCACACTGACGCACTCGTTGTTATGAGTGAAGTACTCAAACAGTCTGGCTTTGTTGTAACTGAGAACGGTTCCATAACATAGGGAACAAGGGGTCACCTCATGAGCTAATTATGACCTAATGTCCAAACACTATGTTGTGTTCAAACATGCTTATATCATAGTCTTTTTTTAAAATAACTGTTGTACGAAGCGAAATAATGCTGTTAAATATTCTTCTGCGGAATTCTGCTCTTAATTTAGATCATATCGTATTCCACGAACTTAGGATATCTGCTATCAAGAGATATAATTTTTTAAAAAATACCAAAATTAAGGACGGAGAACTTACTTTCTATGAAGAATCACGCTTATAAAGCATCTTTATTATTCCAAAACTTATGTACCTATGATTACTATCATCTTAAAAAAACTAATGCAGTCACATTGCTTGTTTTGAGAACAGGTGTATAAAAGCACAATGCTTTCCTTACTGAGGAATGATAAGGTAAGGAAGCAAATATGATACTTATCTATTTTACATTTGATCAAATGACAAACCTTTTAGGGAATTATTATTTGTACGAGTAAACCACAAGTGAGCTTAAGCTGCAGTGTTTTTTCTTCAGGCCCCGGGCTCTCGTTATCTGCCAAATTTGCCATGTACGAAGCAAAGACCATAACCGCTGGCAGAACTTTATGGCGGCAGCTTTTTTCTTCAGGCCCGGGCTCTCGTCGTCAGCCAGAGTTTCCACGTACGACGACCGCTGGCAGAACTTTATTGTGGCTGTTTTTGACATTCTTCAACTTAGGAGCGATATGGATAAAGGACTCAATGATACTCAGTTACTGCCTTTGTATTGGAATGTATCTAACATTTACAAAACAATAATGACCTTAGATATTACGATATTTTTTGTCCAGCAATAAAATTTTTGTGCATTATTAAATAGATTAAGGATTTTTTACTATATAATTGTTGTGCACTAAATGCAATTAATATTGATGATTCTTTGTGTGAAAATGCTTTTATATTGAAACACTGTAATTTCACACAATTACTCACACTCGGCGATTACTACAAAAAACGCATTTAATGAAGATTTCAAATAACACAATATTTTTGTGATTAACACAGTACTCAGTTATCTTAGCACGTGAACCGGTCATTCGTTTTTTATGTTGGTTTTCGATAAGCTGTCCAAGGGCGTATCTAGAAGGACAGACCGGAAGGGGTTCATAGAAGCTATCCAACGGAAATTGTATTTTCTTAATACAGGTATTGAGAAACAAAATATGAATTTGTTACAATTTTAAATTTCTCTAATTATAATACAGCATCCTCGAAAACATCTGAGACTAAGTGAGTTCCTTGTTAATGAATTAGCGGTCCACTGTAACGTAACTGCACTCACGGATGTCAGCATGTAGGCAAGCATCCAAGTTTTTTAGATACTAACTGAAATGTACTAAAGTGACGTAAATAATGTAATTTAAAGAACTTCTATATGTGGGACTGAGTAATAGCTGCTAATGGAACATAATACTTGTAGTCCATCGTGTCGTCTCTATTTATTATTTAACGAGGAAAGAATATGGAAGTTTTTTTAAATAATATGAAATGGTTATCGTGAAATATGAAAGCATAAAAACTCATTTTTTATAAGTCTTAGACATTGATATGAAAATTACAATTGTGGCGATTAAATGGATGATGCAGCTCTCAGAGATCATAGGTTCCAGTACTCTCAATACTATGAGTCGGTATAAAGATAACACGAATTTTGTTTGATGTCAGACCTATATAATGACTTAATGTTCAAGAGAAAAAAAATGTCACATGGCTCAAAAAAGGTTGTGAAGTTATTCTAGTGTGTTCTAGATTCAGGAAGATTATATTAAAGTGCAAACCTTTTGGAACGAGTTTTCAGCTGGATGTATACTTATTCTTGAATAATTTTTGGCAATCAATTTTGCAAAGCTTTTTAAAGAAAGTTTACGAGTAGTAGTAGAGTATAGTTAACATAATTATTTAAGTAATTAACTAATAGTGTACTTGCCTGTGGAAATCAATCAATGCTAAAACGTGCATTCGTAATACATATATATTTTTAATACATATTAAAAAAAGAGTTAAATTAAAAAAAAAACACAATAAAGTGTATAATTTTTATGCAGCTTTAGTGGACTCATTTGACTGAGTAATTATTAATTGTAATATTTATACTAAGCTTTATTATTTACATTTTAATGTTCAGTGAGTGATCTAATGCCATTTATGTGGAAATAGTCAACACGGATTAAAATGTGCGTAATCCCTTTCACTGGTCTTGCAGGTTGAACTGGATATTCTCAGTGAGGGGTCCACTAACATCCAGGTGGATTCTGCGGAGCGATATGTAGTCATACATTAATACGGAGGAACTGCATTCGATGCCTGATTAATATGCTCGATGCAAAGAGCAGTGAATTAAAAATTAATTATGGACTATATATTTAGTTACGGATTGAGTCTTGTAGATAATATAACTAACAAATCTACTTAATTAGTAAGCTAGTAATCTAGCCAGTGCCGTAATTAGGGTCTTAAGCGTCCGAGGCGGAGCACAAATGTATCGCCTCGTACATATAAAATCTAAAATAATATTGAAATACTTAGGTAGAGTATTTTTTTACCATACTTACCTGACTAGCTTTTTATTAGTTTATCAAATTGTAAATACACTTTATACTCATACTGAAATGATCTCCTTCACTAATATTTTATTTTTATTTTTACTAATTAAATGATAATTTTATGTTTATTGTGGATTTTTTTTATAGCACCGATGAACTAAAAAAACATAAACGTCATCACAAATATTCATGACACCAAAACCAAATAGACTGGACATATCTGCCGAAGAGACGACGTTTGATAACGAAGAAAAGTGTTGAAGTGGCGCCTAAGAACTGACAAACGAAACGTTTCTCGACCATCTGCAAGATGAACTGACGACATCAGAAGAATAGTGGGAGTGACCTGAATTCGGAAGGCGAAGGATCGAAGAGGATGAAACCTCATACGGGAGGTCCACGTTCAACAGTGGACGGACACAGGCTGGTGATAATGATGAACAGCATGGCTACAAGGACCTTTTCTATAGAGTGACTTTTGGGTTAAGTCGTGTGTGGCAATTTTTTCCTTCTCTCCGATATTTCAAACGCCGTAGCAGGGTTCATAAAGGTTGATGTATGCACATAATGTGTAATAATAATAGTTACAGTTTCAATAAACTCTATGTTTGCACCCATAGTTTACTATCTATTTTGACATATTGGATCGTTTATCAAATTATATTAATTAGATACTGGATGATTAAAAAAAAATTACCGGTACTTATTTTAATGTAAAATTTCTACGCTACTGTTATAAAAAATGCAAATAATGAAATGCATGTTTTTCTAGACTGTCTGATAGCAAAGGCAATGTCTTCATTAACTGAAAAGAAAGAAATCTTTTAATAAAGTGTTTCTCGTTCGTCTGTCAATCATCTGATGAACTGGTTCCGAAAGATCAACAACTCAACTCAACAACGACAGGACCGGAATTCACCTGATATTGGAATAGAGATCATCGAATGCTTACTCACGTGGGCAACACTTACTAGAACCAAATGTCGGACGTGTAAGATTGTAAGAGATCCGGTCGGCGATCCGAGCATTATACTCGTATCTTATTTAGAGCTCGAAGTGATTATTTATAGATACAACTGATTAAAATCAATAGCACCTACATTGAACACTGGACAGTTTTTTTTAAAACAAGTTCGAGATCGCAATGCCAGCTCTATACTCACGTCAAAGTTATACGAAGTAAGCTGAGAACAAGAGTATGAAAGTCACTTCGTGCAACTTTGACAAACGTCAGGCATACATTCGCATATCTAATTAAGCAAGCATCTTCGATACAAGTAATAATGTTTTTTTTTTTCAAATTTAATACCCGCACTGATATTTTTAGCAATAGCTTAATTTTATTTATTGGACATAATTCATTCAACTTCTATAAAAACCTTATAAGTAACAATTGCTTTTTGTAACAACGCATATAAAAATCATTATTAACAGTAGTTGAATGTGACATGAGAATGATTTTTTATTAATACTTTTGATATTATATGCATTATTTGTGCGTTAATTATTCGCTTGTATTGATGCGTTAATCCGTGTAATTCGATAATCAATGACTTTTGTTCTTTTCTATTCCACATCTATTCCAAATCTAGAGCACTTTCTTTATTATAAATTGCTGCTTCAATGTTTTATCAGTTGCGATTGTCCATACTTTGTCCTAAAACTACACCAGAATATTCACCTAGGTACACAATAATATATGGTTTCCGATGACCTCTGGAATATAAGCCTAGAAACTTGAAAAGAAGGCACTGTAGTATTCAAAGCAATGCCGGCTAAGTTTTTAATTATATGTTTTAATTGGCTTGGCGCTAATAAGGCCTCGATCATTTGGTCCTTACTAACGACATGCGCTAAGCAACAGGCGGTAACCCATCTAAGTTTTTATTCTTGTCCAATGTTGCTTAACTACTGTAAACTAAAAACTTCAGAAACAAATCAGAACCACACTTACAACGGTAATTGTAGTAAGACAATAACATTTTGATATCCTCCTCTCTAAGTTGGTATTGAATTACGGGATGACAGGATGCAGGAGCAGATTAATAACACAAAGAACTTGTTTTCGAAGCATAATTTGCGTTTATTTTAAATAAATACTTGATTTCTATATGGCCGGGCGCCAGTTGATAGACAACTCTGAACACTGACATATAGCGCCCCAAGACAGTCGCGGCAAAAAAGAAATTTAAAGATGACAGTTGCACCAACATGAAACGGAGCAACTGTCATAACAAGTAAAATGGCGTATGCAAACGCCGTATAATATTATCTAATTAAAACTAACATTATTAGATGTGCGTGTCAGGCGAGCGAACAAAAATAAGAGACAAAAGATCGTTTTTCGAGGCCTTGAAGAGCTGATATCAATTTTTATAAAATAAGAAACATTCATTTCAGGAATAACTCATATTATATAGAATTTTTCACGATTTATATTTTTTTCTTCAGAAAGTTCATCTCTAATAAATCTTCACATTGTGAAATACAGCACATCGGCCTGACATTTAGTAATCATTTCTTTGTGCGGGAAGTTATGGCCCGTCGCGGTTCGACAGTGGGAAAAAGTCTGTGAAACTTCTTCTCGTTCCTCCATCTGATCATCTGCAGGCCTTCTGTGTTTACGAAATCTCTGAAATAAAAATATTAAATTTAGACAAACGGCCGCCGAGCTTCAGCAGCTATTCAGCCAGTAACATAAATATCGCCATAAACACCTAGCGCTCTAGATTTACGAGCTGTTATGTTCTCCATGCTCCATTTTATCAAAGTTTTTATTCACTCACATAATCTCCTTTTTTATTTTCAGTGATCTATGCCATGCGTGAAACGACATCAAAAATGTTTTACGATCCTTTTGGTGAAGTAAAAATAATGAATATTGTTATGAGTTAAATAGGTCGTGTCATATTTATCATGATATTTATTTCACTACCGTAACACAGCTCTGTCATCTGCCATGATCCTCACCTCATCTCAAGCCTAATTTATGCATAATTTACTTTTCAGAACGGTAAGAATCTAGAGCCAGAAAAAAACTAAGTGTATTTTATACTCTACTGCATCATACGAAGTACATGTCCTAGCCAGGTTTACTTTCGTCTCTTAACCAACTGTAGTATAGAAGGCTGCCTTATTACTCCTTACCTCGTCATTCCTCAGATAATCAAGCCATCGTACCCTCAGTATTGAGGGTTTGATCGCAAGCATCTGTTTTCAAAACTGATTATACAGCTGCATTGGTTTTAAGTGAGATGTGAAGATTCTCAGCAATATAGAAGGATGAGGATAATATATAAATTTCTGGAGGGTATTGCTTGATGGTAAAGCCTTTGATTAGCATGCCGAGGTCGTGAGGTCAATCTCTGAGAAAAGTAAGAAAATTAAAACCCATAAAATTCCAGTTATAGCCTATCAATTAAAGTTGGTGGTAGACAAAATTCTTGCAGTAAACACCACTCATACATAGTGAATTCCTATTAAAAATAGATGATGCGTGAATACCGTTGACGTTGACGTAACAACATTTCTCAAGCAGCGTCATAGAGTCGTCAGATGAGATTTTTCCTCAAGCATTTGCCAGTAATCTACTGCACGTATTTACTTAAAAAATCACATTACCTGTCTGGACGAAAAAATATATGTTTAAAAATTATAATTCATATTACGCAATATCTTTTTATATAGCATTACAAAATAGACTGCACTACAAAAAACTATTTACAGTAAGTAGTGTATATTTTTCATCGTAATATTTTGGCTTTCTAATATTACCTTTAAAGCAATGAGTAATATGGGTCGCTCTATTATCGGCCACTCGAAAATTACTACAAACTCGGTAACGCGGTTTCAATAATTAAAACCAACTCACTAAACAACCTCAATTGCTGTGTTAATGCCATTATTAAATATAACTGAATTTTCATGCTCCAATTGCGGCGGTTAATGTGAACTAAATTATTATAAAACCTACCTACTTATCATTTCATTTGAGTGTATTAAAAGCGTGAAGTTGATAAAATGTAAATTAATTATTTTAATTAATGTACTGATTAAAATTTTATGGAGTTTTAATTACGTATTCAATAATAGTAAGTAATTATTTATGTCTAATCAATCATGAGATTAGTGGCTTATATGATTTTGTATGTACTATTATACTATCTTATATATACAGTATACAAGTATTTTCCATTCTACTTCAGATTTGTTATTGTGATATAAATTGTATGGACGTATGGTGGATTTCCATTGCCTTTTAGATCTCCAAAATTATAAAATTCTGGAATCCAATTGTCAATTTATAGAATATTTTATGATAGTATTTATTACAATTTCAGCTTGAGCCACCCCTTAAGGACAATAAAAAAATGACCAGGATTCGGAAGCGTCGGCCTAATTATAATATCTCCTTAAAAACCCTGATTATTGAACACCCATATATTTAATAACATTAAGGTAATCAACTGACAATACTTGGTGCAACTGCATAATTATAATTTTAAAATTTATTTTAATTAAAAAATTAAAAATGTTTAGTTTTGATTCACAATTTATTTTAATGGTTACATGTTTCGGCCTTCCTAAAGAATTATTGAAGATTGTCTTCAGGAAGGCCGAAACATTTAATCGTTAAAATAAATTGTGAATCAAAACTAAAAAAAAAAAAATTATAATTTTTTTGAATAAAATTAATTTTAAAATTATACCCATATATTTATCTGGTACTACAGCTGCAGTCTATGCAAGTTCATGGGCTCATGCCCTAGAAACTCCCGGGAACCATATATGTTCTCATTTGAACCACCGTGATACAGGTGTTTTGGGATAAGGCATAAGACAAGACTATCTGAGCTACAAAACTGTGAAAAGGCAATTTTCGGTGTCCCAATGCTCTAAATATTTGAGTGAACATGGTGAAAAAATGTATTACAATCAAATTGAGTAAGTAAATGGACTGTCAGACGTCAGTCAGACTTATGCGCAGTGCCGGTTTTAGGGGGTGGCGAAGTGGGTCGGTGCCCCAGGGCGCCGAATAATCTGGAGGCGCCGAAGGCAAATAAAAATATATTGTTAGCATTCATATCAAACATAAAATAAACATGATCATGAGAAGTCATTGAAAATATTGGTTGTTTATTCTTAATTTACAATAAATGATCAAATGCCTTTATAGGTAATTGCATTTTAACATGAGACTCAAATCAAATCTTCTCATTATTTTTCCTCACCATCATTCATGATTTACTTATGCAAAGTTTGGATTTTTATTTTTCTCGAATACAGCACTTTTGTATGGGCCCCTAAATTAACTGTTGGATTAATCGAAAGACATCTCATCGATCTCCAATCTATAGAACACGGTGGTACAATTATAGTCACGCTTTTTTCTATTCCAACACTGTTAACAAACATCAACTCAAACAAATAGCTTCTTCATCTCCTTTTATTTTATTTTTTTTGTATGTTTTTGAATTATCTTCAAGCACCTGTATTAAAAGAAAATCTATTTAAAAAAGACCACTTCAAAATATAAAGGGTCCGCCAAATAACTTTTTTTTTTAAAAACAGGGCGCAAAACATCGAGTGTAGCTTCGGCTGTGTGGCACGTAGCGCCGTCCTGTTGAAACCAAATGTTGCCAATATCCTCCTCTTCAATTTTTGTGAACAAAAATTCATTCAACATGGCCGCGCCGCATGGAAGCGCCATTGATGGCGCTTCACGCACACTTTCTGCCACAGCAGAAATATTCTCGGGTGTACGCACTGTTTTTGGCTTTTCACGCTTTGGTTTATCGATGAGGATGCCAGTTTCTTTCACTTTTTTCACAAGATAACGAACATACGGAGCTGACGGTTATTCTCTTCTTCCAAAATCCGTACGCAATTTTCGCACACATTCTGCAAACATTACCATGATTTTCAAAGTAATGTCGCAATATTTCCCAGCGTTGTTCAAGCGTATACACAACCATATTCGCTTAGCGGAAGGATATTTATATTATAAGACTAATTATCTGTCAAATCAGACATAAGCTAAGTGTTACCATTCACGAAATAAGCACTAGTTGGAAAAAAAACGTTTATATAACGCTATACTACAGATAACATGATAATTGTAGCATAAAGCAGTGGTTAATGTAAATTAATAGGAAAACTAAGTAATTCAACTCACGAAGCTTTTAATCTAAAAGACATGAATTATGAATGATATGCCACTCAATAGGAAATGAAATGCAGATGATTCGAAACGATGCAGGAAAATATGCGTAGAATCATCGAACAATATGCAAACTTAATGGGTCGTGAAGTCGTGGTGCGCAGAAGACTACTCTCTACTGGAGTGCATTTTAATAGATATGTTCGCTTCATGGTGCCAGAACAGTTCTTCGTCAGTGAAAGCACTCGGCCGTCCAAAACCGGCGACGAGGCGAACAAAAAAGAACAGCGGGCCATTCCTAAAAATATCGAAATGAGCGTAATTATAATGTGGGCCATGTGTGTGTTTGTTTAGCGGAGGGTGTTGAAGAACACAATCGACTGCGACATTACGGGACGTCTTCATTTGTCTAATGGTCATAGAAAAGATAAATACAAGTTTCTAAACCTTCAAATACTCTAGAATCTAGACTAAACTAATCGCATTATAATTCACGACATACAAAGATCAATATGTATTTATTTAAATATATTTCCTGTAGACTGTAGATAGCCAGGTCATGTACGAGTAGGATGAGAATAATCGGATAGCAGATCAGATCACTACTTACGGGGGTGACACGTGACTAAAACATTATATGTAAATAGATACTTATTAGTGTTTCGTAAATTGGATATGTACTTCGAGTGCAGCGGTAAAATTTACATATACATTTTTTTGTTAACACATACAGAGAATGAAAGAGAGAATCTCTTGACATATTCTGTACGAAAGACAAACAATCTTCCTATGAAGACAGATTCTTAGTTAATTTGAAATTTTGAAGTCTCCTTCTGCTTCTTAATGTTGTGTATTCAAACACAGACAAGATAATATTGTCATACAATGATGCAGAAATTTCATCTGTAGATTTTACATATTTGATTAAACGCTTTATAGCAAATATCCGTCCACCAACGCTTATAGTATAAGCTGACTAAGGTTCGCATTTACGCCATTCGTAAGCCTCTGTCAACATAAAAAATCATTGTTTCGTCTCTGGTCAACTATGCAACCTAAAGCCTTGCAATAAATTAGCGCTAAGAACATTTCGCTTAATAAAAGCATCGCTCAATAAAAATAACTGTCAGCTTAATGTCTAGGCATTACAATAAGATATAACATATTGTTGCAGTTTAATGTGAACTTCCTGTAAATCGTTACTGAAAAGATGGCATTCATTAGGCTTTAAATTGTTAGGAATAAGTAGCGACTTCCTGCCTGAAGCCCAGGTCATGTGAAAGTTATTAAAAATGCATGCTCAATATATTCTTTAGCTTTAATTGGTAACAGGACATGCTATCCTTCAAAGCTTTAGTTTTTAAAAAGTATTTTATTATGATAAATTATATTATAATTAAAGCAGCATTTCGGTACATCTACTCGTTTTAAGCTAACAAAAAATATTCAAAAATAAGCGTCAAAAATACGTTTTTTTCAAGTCATAAATTATAGTCAAATAATATGTATAAAATAATTTATTTTTAATCAACAATACACCCATTTTCTCTCCTCATTAAACATTATTAAATTTTCAGTTTAAAAAATTATCAACATTTTATCCTTATTAATACTTATTAATTTGTACATGTACCAGTTGTTGATTGTACTCATATGTATTATATTCGTACTTCACTTTTTATAAATTACTCATATTAAGAATGTTTGTAGTATATTCTTACCCAAAAAAATTAAAGTACTAGCATTCAATTATAACTTACCGTTTATTTAATTTCCGCATTCATATAATATTTACAATTGGAAAATACATAAAATCTTCAAATTGGTATATTTTTTTACGTTTTTGTACCTCGATATAAAATAATATTTATTTACTTTCTAATACATATTAGACTTTATAAGCTACTGAAGATGAATACCAATATTAAATAATTGATACACATACAAATTTATATCAAATATCATCTTACATGACGTTTCTCTAATCAACATATTTTGATGAGAAAGATGATTCATAAAAACATAAAATGATTGTAGTCACAAAAGTACTCCATCAAAAATATATATCTCGTTTTACCGTCACAAGAATGATACGAGCGAGTATGCATTATTAAAATACCGACGGTTGGAATTTTCCATTAAATGGGGTTTATCAAGTCCACTGATCGTGACCACTACCGCCGGTGGTTTCAGTCCGAACAAATGCCATCTCGTCCACACAATTTCCACGTAATAAAAACTAGTAACGATTTTTAAATATCCCCAATTTCTTCACGGAGACCATCGCCGGCGTTTAAATGTGAACCTTTTAACGTCACCTCGAATAAACATCTTTCCAGAGGAACCTAATTTCATAACGTTTATTTATGATAATCGAGAATTTTATTTGTGGAAACAGGGCCGCATCGAAACTTTTTAATTTATTCAACGAATAACTGAAAAAGACGTATACTACGACATGTACTAAGGTTTTCGCCACAATAATGTCCAACCTTAAATATGCAACGAATATAATAATTTATTAATTAAATTATTATAAGTAAAATAATCATTGTATTATATGACAGATAACTTATCTGAGAGTTTGAATTAATTGTTTACTTTTTAACCCTTTCGTTACGGCTTGGTGGAATACAAATTATATTGTCAATACGGCATGGATTTTTCAAATCATTTTTTGCTTAAAACTAGTATTTGAATCAAAAATGTACTTATCTGACCTATTTTCATTTATCACATTGGTTCTTCTATCCTTTAGCTATCAGATGATGCATAAAAAACTATTATATTTAACAAACGTTCATTATGTAACTCCATACATGTGATGGCATTGACACATATGGCTTACAGAAAAATCGCACCTGTGACGAAACCTAAAGATATTTATTTACATGCTTTACTTGCCTGTAAATAATCCATGTAAGTTAATAAAGGGAATGACTGCAGTTCCAAGTTCCTACCGTAGATGTCACAATGAGTACTGAAAGTAGCAAAATGATATATCACGGCTGCCGATTTCAACGGTAGGGGAATCTTAGACGGCGTATATCGACAACCGATGCGAAAGGGTTAATGGCTAGAAAAATACCTTACCTGCGTTCTTGATAAAATTAAAACACTTTTCTTAAATTTGTTGAAAAATTAAGGTTTTTTTTTGTCTCATGATATTATTTTTTAGCAGTTGTTTTTAGCTACCTTCGTCACTTTTAAAGTATTATAATAATTGATTTGTAATAAAGTAAATATATCAAAATGTCCACGAACATTTCGTTTACTATACACCGATATGAGGGCATCAAGTATATAGTAAGTAAAGAGGTCAAAGAGTCTTCATATTGTAGTACAATAATGCCTGTGTTTCAATTATTATTATGCATCAGTTTATTATATACTCACAACAATAAAAATGTAATATATACTAGTAAGAACCGATGGTTGTAAACATAAAATTTGATAATAACATAACGGTTTTCACTATCAATAATAATTGTCAATTCATACAACAGCAATAGATTATTAAATTAATAATAAGTTAACAATTACAAAATATACTTTTTGATAAACTTTAATTTTAGATGATATTATTATGAGCTTTGGTTTGCGTCTATTATTGGAGTTATTTGACTAATATTTTGATCTCGAAAAAGCTATGTAGTTCGCCTCTGATTCAGAACATCTTTCCATAAACATTTTTCTTAATTTATGCCAGCGGTCGCATAATAATTGGTATATTAATGGGAGCGACCTGGCTCGAGGAATGCATCCAGGAAGACTGGTAGATTTCGGGATCAGGAATAGACTTCAAAGGCATAAACAACGCCTCGTAGACGGGAGTCACTTCCAGCGGTCCCACCTACGAGTAGTTCTACCGACCCCAAAATTCCCCTCCGAAACTTGTGTTTTACTGGCGGCTTAAAAACGAACGAAATCGCAACTAATTAGTACGTGGGTGACGAGGTAAAGTGGAACGGATGACTTTTGTGAAGAGAATGTGGAACCCATAAAAAGAAAAAAATAATAATGTCTTGTGTCGAACCGTATATTTCTTATGCTCGGACACACAGGAAAGCACCAACAGAGAGCTTGGAAAGGATATATAGTGGTTGTGGGCATGTAGGAATTGAATGGTGCATTAAGGTGCAGATGCTGATGCAGATGCACTCGCCAACTGTGGTTTAAATATTGAACGGAACCAGAGTTTCATTGAGTACAAGTAACTGAAAGCAATGATCTGCAAAGAGAGCTCGCTTTCCACCTTGAGATCACCGAAGCCTTTTTAACTCTGTGCTCAATATCTACGACTATTATTTCATACGTCTGTGAATCCTGATATCATACTAAGAGCCAATTCAGCCGTATAGTTGGTTGTCGAAACAGATGCTGACGTAGAATATTAGGGAATATAGCGGAAGATGCTCCTGCCTTTTTAAAAGGACATCGTATACGTCTAATTTACTCGGCAGAACTAGTATGAAAATGACAGAACAAACACTGCGATACTAATTTTGTAATGGTGCATTATCACGACTATATGCTCCATCTTGGAAGGGGATATAGAATTATGATAAGGGATTTAGGGGATGCTAAACGAAATTTAATCAAGTTAATAAAATAAAAAATATTTACATAATGCGTGCATTTTAAGTTTCATTCTTGGTTTTAATGCAAATCATTTATGTCTCTTGCTTTATAACCATTTCTATATGTACCTTTAACTGTACAACATATTAATAAGTTATTAATATTGAAGATGACAGCAGTATGGTCGGATGTTAAGTAACGTTGGATATGGTTTATTGAGAATTGAGTGAGATGACATAATAACTCGGAATTGTCCGTCCTGAATTGAAATTACATGCTTTCAATTCATGAAATTGGATATGACCCATATAAACACAGCACGGTTATTCTAGTACAAGTATACATTTGATATATTTGAAAGCTATCTAGTTTGATTGATTGAATACACACGTGTGCATAAAAAACTCATATTAATTTAAAAAAATTATACTAAAATGAGAAACTTAATTTTTAATATAAGATGGTATCAAACGGAGAGTATTGTTAAATATTTAAAGATTAACAATTCTCACATATTGTAACACCTGTTTTCGTGCGATCACCATGTTAAGTATTATTTTGCATAGAGTTTACATGGTTGGGTGACCACCTGGGAACAACGCGTGTCGTAATTATCATCCCATTTTCTTTTAAAATGTAATTAAAAAAGATAAAAACAGCTTATAGAACTGAATGTCGACTACTCATTTATATGGCGATCATTTTCTGTACCTATGAAGCGGATATTTTTAATTATACGCTTAATAATATAAATTTATTATAATTTACATTATCAGTGAGCTCTCAGTGACAATAAGCAATGATTGATGCACTGGAAATATATTTTTCTGCGATAAATAAGGTCATTAATGAGATAGTACATTACAATCATCTCCTTTCATGGAAATGTGCGTCAAAAAGACACTGGCGCCTTGAAAGCTTGAAAAATTTAATTGATATTGTGGAGTGTCGATAAATGCCATATTAAATTCACTTAACTTCAAAATGATAAATAACACTGTATTGCAAACCCATTATGTGCCGATTTGCAATCAATAAATTTACAGTACACTATCGACTAAGTGGTTGAACCTTTATATTACGAGTACATTGGAATTTGATGCTGTGATTATATATTTCAAGACAATAGTCTTTCATTGAATAATTTGTATAATATTAAAAGAAAAAATATTTCTAATATATCACTAGATTTTGGAATTAGTTTACTTTTTACTTAATTTCGGTCAGTAATTTGTAGCCCTTAAAAGGGAAGTTATTGTGGAAATAGGCTTTGCACTGTGGCTAATATTGCATTGTGAGAGATTTTTATTTTTCATTTCCAATTCTTACTATCACCAGGAATTCAATTATTATATCAATGTATTTGGTCATTACAACATTAACATTTAATAACAAAATATATATTTTCAATAAATACATACTGGATAATACCAACAAACGATGATGACATGATCTCATGCTATATATACAATATATATTTTTAAAAATAGTAACATCCATTTTCATGGGGCTTGTCATAAATCAGTATTAACAATGACCTAGCCCCTGTACACAACCAGGGGTGGAATATATGGAGATCCCTTAACAGACTTCGGACCGGAGTATGCAAGACGAGGACACAAATGAAAGCCTGACAGTTTTACAGTGGACCGACTGAATGTGATTGTGGCGTGGAGCAGACCCTGTCATTACTGCTGGAGTGTGCGCTGTCTCCAAGTAGCTGCACCCAGGAAAACCTGATGATTGCCAAGAGTTACGCCATCGACGTCGCCCACTTCTGGGCAGACAGGATCTGACCCTGCTGTTTCCGACACGTATATATATATTAACAACGCAAATAATTTCTACTAGTAGCATTTTTTTATGATGACAGGTATTTAAAGAATGAAATAACAATTTCAAGTCAACTGAAGACATTTATATAAGAGTATGTAAATAAAGTAGATTTTTTTAAACTTTGTCGAGGATCCTACTTAGTGACATCTCGATTGACAGACGACATCTCTCTACTACCTCGCCTTATATACATTTTATCGTTTTCCGTATATGAGTATCATATACGAGTATGTGAACAAAGTAGATTTGTTTAAACTTTGTCGGGGATCGTACTTAGTGACATCTCAATTGAAAGACGACCTCTCTACTACCTCGCCTTACATACATTTTATCGTTATCCGTCTTCCAGTTTTCGAAACACCATTAAGTGTATACTTACACACGTTGTTCTAGTCCTGTTGTACTCGTATTAGTCACACGTTAGACTGGTCTCCACCGTGGGCGTCGATCTCCCATCCAATTATTCTCATCCTACATGGGCTGGCCATCTCCAGTCCACAGGGGCCTTATAAAGTTGTCTTCGTTAACAGCTATCGTGTTAATCTCACGCTTTTAACCAGATTATTGACTTGAACTCGTGATGCATGAATTTACAAGAAATTAGGTGCCCAGCAGAGGCGTAACTTACACAAGCACCAATTAACAAAATCACAAACATAATCGGTAATTTAAAGATTTGTACATTTACCTTAAGAGTGTGCTCTCTTTTAAGCTCTTCACATTTAATTGGACTTTATCTGTTCTATGAAATTCAGCACTTTACCTCTGCAATCTTCTTGTGGCAATAGAAAAAGGAAAAATTTGAAGCACACTGACTTGAAGTCAGCCCATTTCTCTCTCCATCTTCAATCGTTTTATGCTACAACAGTGTTTGCTGCAGACACTGTGATGGTTGATGATGGCTCAGATGCTAATAGTTTGGTTTTACAATAATTTAAGCCTAGCCTCGTACGTAGCCGGCCAAAACTTTGTATTGAACTAATACATATCACCACAGTGTTCTCTATTTAGGATATTATTAAAGAAATGCATCTTTAAGGGCAGATATATATGGTCCGATTACTTTTTATTATTAGAGAAAAAAAATGGTTGTAATTCAAAATTCACACAAAAATCAGATAAGGAATAAAAATAGCATTCAATTATGGATGCAAAATGTTCTTTTGCTGTTCAATATGTGATGATTATGATGATTCTACCGCCTACATGCGTGTGTTTACTAAAAAATAACAAAGCATCTAAGTAAACATTGAGATAAAAGTCTAATGTGAATAAATATTAATATTGAATCCATTATTATTTTTATTGTAATAAATAACTGTTTGAATTCCTCAAGAAAGGTTATCTCGGCGTCATTCTTATGAATAATACCATATAAAATAAACAAGCCACTCATTTCACTCTGTGTAATAAATTACATTACACCGATTGGAATTAATAACTTCACGAGTATAATTAATTACTGTTATTGGCACTTCTCGAAGTGAAAGAGTAATCTTATTATTGTGTTGCCGGCTTCTGGAGCAGGATAAGGAGGTCCAACACCACCATCATCCTGGCTGTTTCTGAATGGCTCGACTCCTCCCTGAGCCATCGCTGGATGGAGATGTTGCAGCGACCACCATGAATGAATTATTATATTTATATATAATTATTATTTTGTATCTAAAATGTATCTATATATCTAAAAATATGGCAGATTGGGTATTGCACAACCCACCCAATCCTGCTGGAATAAAAAGCTTATTATTATTATTATACTTCAGTAATAAGCTTAATTAATATGTGGTATTTTTAGATCGCTGTCGTCGATCTATAATAATATCATACGAGAAAAACAAAATGTAATGATGATACTATTATTTCAAGTAAAATAAAATCAGAAATTATTGTTCTTACATACTGAAACTAACATTACATAATAATACCCTCAAAACTACGAGAAAACTGAAGTACTATAAATATCACTACAAAAGAATTCTCTACTACTATACATTATATTTATACAGGGGAAAACGGTTCGATGATGATAGTGATTGTAAATTTTTTCATCTATAGATCCTATGACGCTTACCATTTTTACATATGGATAAACGCTGCATGTGGGGTGTTAAACCTCCAACGTCTTAAATTACAGCCCGACATTAATGCATCATCCTTATTATTATATAAATTCACTATGAATGGGTGTTCCTACACAAGACGACTATCGTCTACCACCAATTTGATTAAAAGGCTATATTTGTCATTATATAGGTGAGGGATCAAATTCACACCAACCAAGGGTATTTTAGAGTACAGAAATGGACTAAAAATCTTAACTTTTTGATCTCCGATGGGGATCGAACCCACGACCTTCAGCTTGCCAAGCAAATGCTTTAACCACTGAGCTATACCACCTGATAATTTAACAGATTATATTTAACAATATCACTTATAATGCGGCATCGAACGAAGTTTAAAGTATAACGATTCTTAGCACCTAAAACTTTTATTTGACGATAAAAATTAACAATAATACATAAATTCACAACCCTGGGATTCTTGAATGTTTCAACTTCTATGTTCCAGATAAGTACACCCGTGCTCGTAGCCATCCATTGTTTTGATCCCAGTTGATACTTGTGGAGCATCGAGCACTCAATTTAGTACAACGGCAATGGCGCTCCTAAATGGCCTACCAGCACACCTCGATCCTTTTCTTACATCTATTTCCTCTTTTGTCGATGGTATTGTTCTCCTAGATCTGTGATCTCTGACACGTGTCATCTTCTTCTTCTTTTATGTTATTTTATTATTTATTCTCTTTTCTATTTATTGTATATTTATGTATACTCTATGATTTCCTAATATTTGTATATTGGAACTTCGGTTCTGTAAAATAAATAAATCAACGGACTTAAAAATGACAGACATGTGTAATGACGATTTGTGTCAATTATTTACTGCGGATAAACACACATATGGAGGAAATTTTTAATTAAATAAATAAAAAGAAATACATGATATTCAATTGTTATTTTTGAAAAATATATTTTCACGATAAAAAATGTTTTTAAATAAGATTTAACATGTTTTCTATAACATGGATTGTACGCGTTAGTTGTTTTTGTATAATTTTACAATACAGAACACCAATTTTCGTGTTTTTAACGCTGGTGTATATATTTACGAGTTAGTAAAGTTCTTCGATCGCCTTGTAATTCGATTCTCCTGGTGTTTTCACTTCACAATCGTAATTTCATATGACACGAACCAATAAATATAAAATTTTGAACCGTAATCTTTACACCACACCCACACTGCAGTGTGGTTGACACGCGTCCACGGGAGATAAGAACGTAATTATATGTATCTTAAACTTTTTTGGTTATGTCCAAATTAATAAACAAAAGATTAATGCATACACTTCGTCAATTTATCTCACTGATATCCAAATATATGTCTGTACTGTATTAAAAAAACAGAATTATAATTAAAAATATTTTTATTTTATGTTTTTATATTTTTTAAATAATTCGAGTAGTTTAGACTACTTATTTACAAGTATATATAATTGTGCGGCAGCTGTAGTATTCTAGGCATATTTTTGAATAATTTGTTAATCATTCTTTAAGGGAAATGGGATGGTTAGTCCTACGCTCTCGTGTCCTAGAACATTTGGTCCTAAGCGCACAACCCGACCAACCACACGCGGCTAGCAACATGCGGTGACCCATTCAAGTTTTGGTCCACGTCCAATGTTGCTTAACTTCGGTGATATAATGAGAACCACGCTTATGGTGTGCTATTGTCACAGGAGAGTTTGTCAGGAACCATATATATTTTCGGATGGACCTTCATGTGCAGAGGAATCAACAATGGCAGCATAATTGCAGGAAATTTGTGGTGACCATATGTTTCAGATATAGGACGAATATGTGAAGAACAATATACTCCAGCCAGTTTTGTAATGTAATAAGTTTAATATAAAGTTACGCTTTGATTGTTTATAAAAGCGTACCATAAATTAAATAAAAAAGGCATACAAAAATCATAACTAGCAAACAACAATATAGATAAAAAGACACCTCCATTAGAGAGTCTTCGGTTTTAGTCCGTAAATTTACTTCTGCTTTTCATAAATTCGTATACAAGTCAAACCTCGCTATGGAGATGATATATTTCATGACGAGTCACTACTGCACGAATTTCCTTAACAGTTAACACCGACGCCACGCTACCCAAATCAAAATATGTATATTCCGCTCGCCGAATATATTTCAATTTTAAAACCATTGCCGTGCATAAATATTAATCACAAAGCAATCTTTAAAATTTATGGTTATTTTTAATTTTTTCTCTGAAATAAAACTCATTTTGTCCTATTGAGACTAATGCATTAAGATAAAGTATGTATTTATACAGTAAAAATCTTACGAAAGTCAAATTACAGTGAGGACATGCTTAAATATTCTTTAGTTAAGATTTATATTTACAATTTCAAATCTTTGATCCTTTTACGACATATAATGCGAATGAATTATCATTACTAGTATCATTAAAATAACAATTTTTCTCAATAAAATAGAGTAAAATAGGACGACTTTGGCTCCGGATTCGAACTTGCAACAGTATGCTACCTTAGTCAACGCTGTATGAACCGCACCATCATTGTCATCAAGATCTCTATGAATCATAAATTTATTATTAAAGAAACCCTTAATTAATTCTGAAATGAAACGATAGATGGCACTATTCCAGCCCGTATGCAGATCTCTGTAAAATGAACAGTTTTTTTAATAGCAAATATTTATTATCGGTAATATATTTGTGAATAAATAATTTAATAATAACTGTTACTAGTTGAAATATTCATCAATAATATTCATACTGACGTATCTTAAATAATAAAAATAAATTTGCTTTGAGTTACATTATAGAATAGTGTACTGTGTATTTACAATCCATCGATTATGTGATTTGTAATGTATTGTAACAACTTCATTACACGCAGAAATGTTGAAACGATGTGAATTAGCTGAAAATTATAGTCGATATAAACCCACAAATCCTACAAAGCATATATGAAAGCTGTCACTAGCCGGTTGAAAATAAAAACAACAAAACCCATCAAATAAATATACGTAAGTAATGAGATAGTTTCATATCATGTAAATGATGATGACTGCAAGCGAAAGCGGAACGACTAATCGTTTGAAATTATATAGGTCACTTCTTTCAAGCATAATATTTCCTAACATAAAGCCTATAATATATTTTTTCTCAGCGTCAACATCATTATTTAAACCGGCGTCCAGTTGTGAAATTTTCATAATAATATTTCAATAATTCAGTTTCTACGCAACATAATAAAATACAGGCGAGACTATTTAGTAATAATTTATATTGAGAATTTAGTTCAAAAGGCTTTCAAGAGAAGCTCTGTGAATTCCAAAGAAACTTTGCGGTAATAATCTTTGCAAATATTATAATTATTTTCTGTGAAAGTTTTCGGTTCGATGAGCAATTTTATAATTATCGTTTATTGTCTTTGGCTGAAATCTCTGCCTCATTCGCAATTCTGCGATTATAATATTTTAATTTTCAACAAACAGACTTTCGCGCTAATGTTGAGAAACAAGATTATAAAGAGAAATAATTATCCGCTCCGTTAAAATGTATCTACGAATTCAATTTGAGATTACTTAATCATAGTAAAAATATGAATTTAAAGCTCCGCAAGCAACTTCCCAAAACATTTGCTTAAAGCATCTTGATGTACGGCCGTGAGACATGGTGCTTATCTAAAAGTGATAAAAAAAGACTAGAGGCCTTTGAGATGTGGTCTTACAGAAGAGTTCTCGGATTTTCCTGGAGAGACCACGTCACGAACAATACGGTTCTCAATATAATCAAGGAAGATAGGCACCTAGTAAGAACAATCTAAAAGAGGCGAGCCCGAGGAATCGGTCACATAATGGGCCACGATAGTCTTCTTCACGACATTCTAGAAGGGATTGTTGGGGGTAGAAATTGTAGAGGACGCCCTAGACGGGAGTATTTGCAGCAAGTGTTCGAGGACATGAGTTGTAGCTCTTATGCTGAGCTGAAGAGGACTTCAGAAGATCGGGAGGAGTGGAGAACGAGATGCAAGATTTTGTTGCTGCAAACCAATCCACCGGATTGATACTACGAAGAAGTAAAAATTAAAACGATTAAATAAAATTGTATCTCGTTTCGTTATACTTTACATTCTATACAATACAGTTGATCTAACGATATACGGCGACTACTACCTTAATAATATGTAATTACATTTCAATGATATTTTTTGAAAACAAATTAGATTGAACTATTTTACTATGCCTAGTCAGGTGTAGTAAGGTGTATACCTTAATATTCCTTCAACACATTCACATTGTACCGATTGCATATTTTTATAGGTACTGATATCAGCTTGATATAGCTCCTTAAGGCCGATGCCGTAAAGCCTCAACAAGCGATCTTTTGTCTATTATTTTGGTTCGCTTGCGTGACATCTACATCGAATGTTAAGCGGTGTTTGCATACGCCAAAATAATTGTTATGACAGTTGGCCTATTGCCGGTTGGTAGGACTGTCTTATTGGCAGTTGGTACCGTGGAGATGTGAGATCGCGCCGTGGGCTGGCAGTTGAAGTTTGACTCGCGCCCGTCACAGTATGCGCGTCCTGTGCGTTCGCTGTGGCGGGCGACGTTTGTGACAATAAACATGTATCGTGAAACAGAAACAAGTTGTTTATAATGTGAACCTGATCCTGCATCCTTCCTCAAGTTAATCGATGTCCTAAATGGAAGAGGAGGATATCAGTACGTACTCGATTTTATATATTTAGTGGCGATCGATTTATTATCATTAAGATATCGACCACTCAATCGCCATTAAACAAATATGTCACGTCAATATAAACTGTAATTATACAAATTACTTCATGAGACTGTCTCATGGTCATAACAATTGGTAATAAACATGCTTCTTCTACGTAGTATCAAACCAGTGGATTGGTTTGCAGCAACAAAATCTTGTATCTCGATCTCCACACCTCTCGGTCCTCCGCAACCCTCTTCAGCTCAGCACAAGAGCTACAACTCATGTCCTCGAACACTTGCTGCAAATACTCCCGTCTAGGGCGCCTTCTAAAGTTTCTACCCTCAACCATCCCCTCCACAATGTCGTGAAGAAGACCATCGTGGCGCATAATGTGACCGATCCATCGGTCTCGCCTCTCTGAGATGGTTCTTACTAGGTGTCTATCTTCCTTGATTATCCTGAGAACCTCAGTTTTCATGACGTGGTCTCTCCAGGAAACATGCATATTGTACAAAAAATACACATATTTTCAAACACAAACATTTGTAGTACAAGTATTATCATTACTATTAAAAATTTACAATCACAAATGTTCAGGAGTTAGACATTGTATAGGTACAATAAATTATTCGAATTTAATCATATTTTTATTTAAACATATTTAAAGCTATATTTTGTCTTCGTATAAATAGTTTAGGCGCAATTTATGAATATTAAAATATGAAAATGATTACATTTTGCTGTGAAATTGACCATGTATTTTACTTTGATATAAATAGCTTTATCAACGATTTCTCACTATCTTACGACATTTTGATGTTATGTCCTTATCCATCTCTTCGAATGACATATTACTTTGCCTGGCTATAATATAATATATGCATTTTCTAATCTCCTCGTCTCCGCCCCACAGGTTCCACTAGAGCTGGGAAGATAGCAGCTCTTCCAGTATGAATCCGAATCTCAGTCGAGTTCTATAAATCTCCTCCACCCCAGCTGCAGTCTCTCAAACCTTTTAATAACCATACATCTCCCGTGAAAGTATTAAACTCCCGAGGCCTGAGTGCTTTTAGACATTTGGTTTGACATCAATAAACTTCTCCGGGCCACGCTCTGGTACACATCTACGTGCTGACAAATAAAGAATAAGCGACGGCACATTTGTAAAGATGAAGACTTTATGCATTTATAATGGCTATGGACGCTTAAATTGATGGTCATTTCAAATCTACAGCACGAATATTTAACATTTAAAATTTCAATCATTTCAATGTTCTTTCTTCTTCTTTTCATATCCGTTCCATATCTTGAACATACTCGTATTTTCACCACAAAACGCTGTCACACCTTCTGGAGTGTGCGCTGTGCCCGAATAGCTGCACCCAGGAAGACCTGATGATGGCCAGAAGTAACGCCATCGACATCACCCACTTCTGGGCAGACAGGATCTAACCCTGTTGCTTCCGACACGATTATATACCACAAATGGGCACCAGTCAATTCTGTCATTTGCTACCGTTCATGCTTGGTCCCAAAACATGTCTGCACCCAAAGCTTACGATAATATACTCGTATATTGCTCTTGACGACCTCCAATGCAGAAGATCGAGGACTTGAAGGAATGGCAGCTGCTGGCGGTTAGCTTTGTGGTTAAAGCGTTTGATTTCCAAACTGCAGGTCTTGGGTTCGATTCTCAAAGAAGGTTAAAAAATTTTTTTATTGATTTCTAAGCTATAAAATACTCCCGGTTGGTGTGAATTTGATCCTTCATCGTAAAATGCCTGTCATAGCATATTAATCAAAGTTGGTGGTAGACGAAATTTGTGTCGTGAAGACCACCCAATAATGGCGAATTTCTATAATAATAAGGATGTCGGGCTGTAATCTATACTATATGACGTTGTCCTATATGTAGAATAGTAAGCGTCATAGAAACCACAGTTGAGCTGAAAAGGGTTGCGGAGGACCGAGAGGAATGGAGATCGAGATGCAAGATTCTGTTGCTGCAAACCAATCCACCGGATTGATATTTCGAAGAAGAAGAAACCACAGTATCATCTGTTGGTATTCTCTTGTATGTGCTTACATAAAAAAACTGTAGTATTAATGCTAGTGCATTTAGCACATCTACCCGATTTGTGTACTCCTGTGAACATTCTCTAGTTGAAGCATACAACTCAAAGTATATGTAGAAGATGTCCAAGATGAGAATGTTCTTTATTTTTCATGATACATCTGTCATCGTTCATCAATTTAGATACCAGACGACACGTGCATGAATTGTCTTCAGCCGTCGTGTCCGGAAGTCGTCTCCGCAGTTCCCTCACCGGGCCTGGCCGAGGAGTGTCTCCGGCCGCACGCACGTCTTCATTAGTTAAGTGGCCGAAGCGCGCTGAGTGAATAAGTGCATCCACAGGAAGTGGCCCTACCAGGGACCGACCAAAACACCTATGAGTACAGCACCATACTTCTGTCACTCTCGCACGCATATAATTAGTACTAATATCTGCATGAATAAGTGGAGATCTAGATGCAAGATTCTGTTTCTGCAAACCAATCCACCGGATTGATACTACGAAGAAGAAGTGTATCCACAGAAAATGTACCTAAATAAGCGACTGATGGCATTTAAAAATATAAATATATTAACGACCTATGCCAATACATACTCTTTAAATAAGAAAATAGATTTATTCAAATAGTAAAACATAATAAATACTTAAAGCTAAGACAATACATTTGGACAAAACATGCGTAAATAAAACCGACATCTCGCACATCAGTAGAGGGATCTGCGAAATGCCGGAAGGTCCACCCGAAAACGTCCAAGTCACTACAGAAGTTAACCAGTCTACATATTCTCAACATAGGAGAATAGAAACCGTAGTTGCTTTTGGATGCCCTTAAAAGGTAATTAACTGCCTCTAATGAACCGGGAGGGAACATTGAATCCGATTTCCCGCAATAAAGTTGAGTCATCTATTATGGAGTTCAGAATTTAAAAAAATAAACAGCAAGTTAGTCACCGTTCTGCGTCTATCCGATGTAGATACATTAAGTCGCCTCTCTATGTCTTCATATGAGTAACTACCTCTCTCAAGGCTGATCAGCCATGCTACTCTTGAAAATTTTGTTTCCTTAAGAATCTCGACATAAAAAACATAAGACAAGGTGAACCGATAAAGAGTGGAGACTTTTGACCACATTTTTGTAAAATACTGCTTTATTATATGTCATTTCAAGATATTATGGACAAAAGATGGGCCATGGATGATGTCAAATACTGAAAGCATTTTATTTTGACATCACTTTACACCGGGAAGAGCTACTCTTGGTATTTCTAATAATTCTGTAATCTCTTCTAACAATTTTATATGAGTAAGTAAATGCATTCTCAGATATTATGATTCCGGTATTAAATGTATTAATTAGTTTTTTTTTCAACTACAACAACCGAGATACATAAAAATGTATGAATTCTTTCTTATTATTCATTTCAATTATCCATATTCTCGTGTTTGATCTTGAATCGTAGCTTTATTGTATTTACTAATTTTCAAATGAAGCTGAGAGCTACGTAAAATGCAACGTACATAAAATTAAAGTTCGATTAAATGCATAAGTAAAACTTGTTCTGACACCATATATATCGTCTTCATAATTCAATTATCTATCTGAAAATGGAAGGATAAACTAATTGAAAGCGCAAAGTACTAACAAATCTTCTTAATGTATGCTCCAGACACTTAATTATAAACAACGGTAATCAACATTTTTACTTACTAACAACTTAAGTCGCGTACACCTTCACTGCATTAGGTATTTTTTCGACTAGGGTATTCGTGTCAGAATTCAAACACTTTTTTTCCTGTCTTTTGTTTTTTTTTTGTTTCAAAATATTCCGTACCTTACGTAGGTACCTACTTACAATACCTACTTTTGCGTCATTTTTAGTTATGATGCTGGCTATGGCAACACTTTCTCAAGTGACAGCTGTCAAATGACAATAGTCTTGTATGAAAACATGTTTACGTAAATGTTCAATATTTTTTCTTAATCAAATCAATTTTGAGTATCATCCTATAGCCATCTTAGGGTTCTAAGCTACCTTTCCACCAATTTTCAGCCAAGTCGGTTTGGCCGTTCTTGAGTTATAAAAACCGTTAGAACCCGACTTTCTTTTATATATATAGATTGAGGCAGACTACAAAATTTTATAATCCGATTGCTTATAATTATTACAAGAAGCCATCATAAACGACTTCAACAAGGATTGAGTTAGTTTTCATCTAGGATTGTATAGATAATTGGTAACAATGATTATGATATAACCACACTTCAATACATGTAACAACTGACATCAGCATGATATAGCCCTTGCTGACTGGTACCGAAAACCTCGATGTACAATCTTTCATCTATTATTTCTGTTCGCTTGTCAGACATGAATATGTCCGCCATATTGGTATTTTCGAACTAGTTATATTGACCGCCGTTTGTGGCGCCGGTGCGACAGCCCATCATGGGCGTGCTAGTCGTGTGCCGCCCGTCGGCGAGAGCATATTGTATTGTGGCTCGGCCTAATGCTGTGACTAGGTGACTTATCATTCGCTATGTTCGTGATGTCTGAAACATGTCTGTTACCGGAAGTACTCGTAAGCTTCGCGCCAGTGGCGGGTCGCGAGTGTTTCCTGTCCAAAATCCGAGCGCATCTTTTGCGAAGTGAAGTGATATCTGACCGAGTGATGCGACTGACGGTTATGAGTGCTTGGCTGTCTCGCGTGAAACAAAGTATACATTACACTTCAATACATCAAGCTTGGCGACTCTTCCGCTACGATGAGAACTAGTTTCTTCCATTTTCTTGTACTACAATATAAAATTAGGCTGTTAATCTCACAACGCACATTTTTTTCTGTCTTTTGTTTTATGAAATATAAAATTGAATTATTAAATTGGAACTTTGCCGCTTTTTTACAATCTAAATTAAAATTCTAAAAATAACATTCGATTACTCTAATACAGCATTTTATTTTCATATTGTAAGCACGGATGATACAAGGATAGTAACTTTCTCATTGGCTTACCAATAAACGCAAGTTACCAAGCGTTAGAATATTAAGTAAATATATATATTGTTTTGGCTATATGCCTTTTCTTCAAACCTCAGAGGTTTCAAGAAATCTCTCCTCTTCCTGGAACATAAAATACGTGCATAATTTATCTGTGATCCATAAAAGATATAATGGCGGCAATTTGTGACGATCATATGCTCGAATTAGGGAGCTAATAAGATAGCATCTTATTTCTCCTAAAATACATTGTATTTGACGAATATTTTTTTTTTTACACAGCTGTTTATTACATTAGCCAGTTAACTAATGATCTTGTTGAAACAGTCTTCGTTCGATCACCAAAGTTAACCATCATTGCGCTCGGTACATAAAGGATGGTGACTGCTTAGTCGTTTGTAAGGTTTAGCCACCCTATAAAATCAAATGGTCAAAGCTTTGAAAGCGTCGGGATAAACACTTGATCCCATAAAAAATGATACTTTAGCTACCTTCGACTATCAAAAACCATGTATAAAAACAAGTTCTCGGCAGAGATCAGAATTCAGAGATAATTCAGGAAAAAACGAAGATAATCACAGCTTAGAGGAAATATTAATTTAGTTATTCAATAAAAAGCTAAAAATAATTCAGGTCATCGAACTATAATTAAAATGGCAGATCAATTATGTGATACGAAGGCCATTTTATAAATGTCACTCGAATGTCTTCATCTAGCGTTCGATCCTAACGGTAATAGATTCTTCGCCAAATTTTCAATCTAGCCCGGGACCGACAACAATGTGAAGGAGAAAAAAAAACTACGCAATCTCATCGACTTGCCATCGGTCGAATTAATCTTAGTTAACCCTCTCTTAATTAAGATTGACACACCGGACAGTTGACTAAGTGATGAAGATGTACGTTATCTGCTGACAAAGAGAACGAAAATATCAGCGATAACGAACCGCTCTGACGAATAATTGTAATAGCCGTTTGACCCGAGCCAAAAATAACTAGAGTAATTACTAAATGTCAAATCATTGTTTTGTGCTAATATAAAGGCAGAATAATTAAACATTAAATTTGCTTTAAAAAGCTACGAGTATATTCTCTTATTTCTTCACCTTCCTAGCTTAGTCATATAATCGTCACATTTCTTCAGCGTAAATTTCTCCCAGTTATCTTGATCTTTTTCTCATCCTACAACTAATAACTACACGCAAAGCTTCTTAGATGACATAATAACTTAAAACAGTTCTTAAAGATCATCTGAAACGTAAGGCGGCAGCTTGAAAAGAAGACAACTGCAGTATTCGATGCATATTCTGATATAAATAAAAGATTTTTTAGAATTTATCTCACAATATATTTTTTGATGACATGTTTCAGCCAGGTCAAATGACCATTTTCAAACTCAGTTAGTAAAGTGAGTGTTGGCTCTATACAAAGCAAAGAGTGAGTGAAAAGGTGGATATTCTGACGTATTAAGTCAGCTTTTTTAAAAAGATCGGATGAATAACCCGTCGCTTTCGGACAAATGATGTATTTTTTTATCCACTCTGTTTATATGGAGCAAATTGTTGCCACAAAGTTCTGCCGCGCAGCTTTGTTAGTTGATATTATCCTTACTGCGTATTAAGTCATTTTTACAACCGGATATCTTCGAGTACCCTGTACTGGTTTCCAACGGCCTCCGGAACAAAAGGGTACTTTTAATATATTGAGTCGGTATATTGGGCGTTTCTTATCAATATTTTTAAGGTGATTCGTTGATTAACTACACTATCGAGGCTTGAATCATTTACTTTTACGAAGCACTTCAACCTAACGACATAAAATGAACACCAGCCACCTACGAACCGCGTCCAATATCTCTTAATATTAGTAAAAAATAACCATTGCTTCAACATGCTACTGGTATAGTCGTCGACTATTTTGTCATGCAATACATTCACGTTTATTCTTCATTTGCAATTCAATATGTGTTTTTTCGTGTTATGTTTGTTCAAAAAAAAGAATTGGCATGTTTTTAGACGTAATAATTTCGCTAACTATAACTAAACACAGCGCCATTACAACGTTCCAAACATTCTCTTCGGCTCAGTAATAATATATGCTCGGTCTCACATTTAATTCGATTTTTCGGCGCTGCAAAATTACTCTGCGCCGAATACACCCATAAAATGCTCGCGTCGTAAACACCATAAACATTAATGGCGACGATGAAACATTTACCCCGGTTGGAATAAGTATGTAAGTGCTGGCGTAAGCGTGAATTATCAAGGAAGGTTGCTACGCCATGGGTAACATACAACTCGTACAAGCAAAATGTTTTACGTAAATATGTAATTCATCGGCGTAAATAATTATTTTATGGCGTGTTTTTTTCTGACACTGCCATGTTAAAAACCCTGGTTAACGACTAATAACCGAACGTTTAATCAACATTTTGCAGTATTACGAGAAGGAATTAATATTTATTTTGTATAATGGATGATCGCCCTGAGCATCACGTGCATTGGTTGGGTTAAGCTCACTATACCGTGAGGATTTGATAATCATCTTTAAAAACTGAATAGCATATAATCAAAAATGCACAGAATACTACACCTCCCATTTAAATTATTTGGTCCATCTTATGAAGGATCGCCAGGATTTGATATATTGTATGTATTTGATGGAGCTTCGTGTATAGAGATAACTTTGTTAGCCATCCATTGTTTTTGATCCCAGTTGATACTTGTGGAAGCTTCGAGCACTCAATTTAATACAACGGCACTCCTAAATGGCCTACCAGCACACCTAGATCCTTTTCTTACATCCTTTTCCTCTTTTATCGATGGTATTGTTCTCCTAGATCTCTGTGATCTTTGAAGCATGTCATCTTTTTCTTCGTTTATGTTTTTTTCTCTTTTGTATGTATTTTGTTAATGTATATTCTATGTTTCTTATTCTTTAAACCTTGGAACTGCGGTTCTGTGAAATAAATTAATAACTTGGGACAAAGCAAGGATCATGAAAACTAACAGAAATGTAGGAAAATAATTTGTGACCATGTGATTAATATAGAGAGCATATGTTTAGATATATTTATATATAAACATACTTATAGATAAATATTTATAGTTGATGAGCATATTTAATCTTTGTTTTACAATACATTCCAACAGAACGAATAATTCGTATACTATTAATTAAAATACTTATCTTTATCTCCGTATGAAACTTTACAATAGTTCTTGTATCACATCACTTTAAAAAAGACGATACGTTTATTTTTGTACAGTTAAACCTATCCAGAAATATAATTTCAAGTCGCTAGTGTGCAGTGCCATAGAATCCCGGCGTCGCATCGCGATGTAAAGTTTTATGCGAACACCAATTTGAGGGGAGTTAACTTGTGGTTTCATACTGCGACTGTGTGAGAGGTACTCAGGGGAGACGAAGCACACTGAACCAAGTAACAATCGCACGAAAAAAGTGAAAATAACCATTATAAAACCACAATACCTATTGTATTATTTCAATAATTGTTTTTAATGGTCAGATATATTTTAACTATACTATGCTAATTAGGTTGAATTGAAGACAAGCGTATCAAATATTGCCTTCGTACTATTTGATATACTTGTCTTTAATTCAAATCAAGTTCCAAATGTTTATGAAAATTTATATACTTTGTAGAAAGAACTAAATAAATTTATTACAATATAACACACATTATCCAGTTCCAGGTGTTTATGAAAATTTAATGCTCTTTTGTGCATTTTTGTCAATATGAGCTAATATGTATAGTTTCTCAAACATCATAAAAGAGCAATTTTTTTACCAAAGGTGAAATTAACATCGGATATTTTTCTTACTTAATAATACTGTCTCGAATACACTGTACGGGTTTTGAATAAGAAATAAAAATTTGGTGTAGTAAAACAAGTAAGAGAGTGATTTCTGAATATATTTACAGACGTGGACGATTCTTCTAACGTTGAATTTATCTATGCATATTCATTAAAACATTATATTCAATCAAGAAGAAGTTTCCTACAGTCGACAACGGAACTGGTGATACCTGAGGCCAATTTGCGGCTGAACTGAAGGTAATACTTGGATTGCCCCGACCTAGAGGACCTAGACCCTGGACACGACCAGGGGTGGAATATATGGAGCCATAGACGTCGCTCACTTCTGGGCAGACAGGCAGAACTCACATGGTATGAGGCGAGGACCATGGTGACTGACAAAGCTTAATAACGGCAGTACGTGACAGCAATATTCTGCAGTTAGGAAAGTATGCAATTAAAGGATCATAATGTTAACTTCTACTGCTACTTTTCAGTACGTTTTTCAGCAATCGTTTAATCGCACGAGTGTACTCACTTACGTTGCGAGGGATGGCACATCGCATCCTGGTTGTGCAGTCGCTAAGCCGCCCCACAATGCGGCCAGATTAATAATCGCCAAACATCCTCGTCACAGGGAGCCTCCCCCACAGCAGCCAGCTCCTGAACGACTCCTGTAACGATTTACAGCTTATGATCGCTGAAGCGCTCGCCGGAATGCCTACCTCCGATTTGCCAGGCGCGCAACTTCAATTTTATGACATGGGTACAACTTCAAATTCATGCAACGAAACATTCACTTTTATATGATTGCTTACGTACGAAGTATGTTTACCATTTTGTGCCATAGATAAATAAATATTGACATCATCATGATATAGCCCTTGCTGACTGGTAACGAAAACCTCGATATGCAATATTTCGTCTCTTATTTCTGTTCGCTTGTCGTACATGTTTATGTCATCATATTGGCATTTTGGACAAATTCGGTCACAGGTGTGACTTGGGTAGTCAGTTGTATGCCGACGGCGGCGCGGTCATATTGTATTGTGGCCCGGCCTGAATGCTATGGCCCAGGCCAGAAGTTTGTAAACTTATCGAAATATACATGTCAATGTGCTTCAGAAAAAGTCTTTGTGTTGTTAATATGCTCCTCATCCTACAACCACGCAATTCAATAATGAATCTAGAGAAGAGGATGTTCGTATATAATACGTTTTTTGTAAATCCAATAATATTTAACATAATTAGGAATAAGTTAAGAGTAAAGTAAGAGGTATAATATTATATATGACTATTTGGGTTTGTGATACTGTGTTTAGAATTAAACGACAGTCGCAAATTTAGATGTTTAAATCCTAGCATCTGTTGTTTCTTTTTCTCCGATATTGATGAGTAAAATGTCATTAAATATGATATTGGCTTTTCATTTGTATGTATGTATCAATTTGTTAAATGTATTGTTACAATATTTTCACTACCAATATCCATGTCAGGATTTTAAGAGAAAATAGCCGTATTCCAGGCATATATTTTGCAGTTTGTTAATCATGATTCTTAAATAGATCATCAGATAAACAGTGCGATACTCCCAAGAACTGGATTATTTAATGCAATAAAGACGCTCAACCCAACGAGCAGCATGCAGTGTATTTTATCAGTCTATCCAACTCCGTCCTATGTTCAACGTTGTTTACCTTCGGAGAATGAACATTTTATTCTTCTTCTTCTTTTATTTTTTCTTCTTCTTTTTCTTCTTCTCCGTGTGAGCAACGTCAAATTATTTCTGCCCAGTATCTGGCAACATCGATAGCCCGTGTGTTGCCTAGCATCGGGTCTTGAGGTGTGTCGCTTGTTGGGCACATTTTGTTATATTTTATTATTTTACAACATTTTATTTTATTATTATAAAGAAAATTTATACCTTAGCATCTTTGCTATATATAACGCCATTTTAAGAGAACATCTGAAAAATTATGTCATAAGACTAAAAGTAAAAAGCGTAGCGAAAATATTTTAATTATAAATATTTATTTATTTAACTTGTTTTTACATGGATCACGTAAGATAAGTTCTCTATTAGGAGACTGCAGTTTCTCTTGTTACGAGATAACTGAGCTGCGATAGTACTTTGCAAGTGGTCTAACCCATTTTATGTAGGAGAGGGGGTAGGGGTGTGTCTTTGAGAGAATTATAAGAGAAGGAGACAGATAGGGTTACAAGGATGAAGAAAAAAATATATAATATAGTATATGATTTAGGTATAAATTTTATTTATTTATTATTTTAATTTTTAATTTTTTAACTTTATCTTTATTATAATTATTATTTTGTTAATAATTACTATTAATTTTCGTTGTTTTTTAGTATGTATAATAATTATTATTACTTATTTATCTAACGGAAACATTTTTCAAATTGGTTAATTTCATAAGGCAGTTATGCCTAACAGACAACTTATCTTACGTGATCCATGTAAAAACAAAGTAAATAAATAAATATTGATAATTTATAATGGATCTCAAAGTGAATGCTGAAAACATTGAAAAACATATTTGAAATTTTAATGTTAATACGTTAAATTTTAAATGGTATCTCAACATATTTTTTTATCAGTAGCTTGAGCATCGCTTCGCCATAATCACTAGTACTTCATCCGCTACATGTCGCTAAAAGCCTCATTCAATGAGCGCACATTGTGTGCTGCTCCCCGACCGGTCCCAGCGGAAAACTTCAGGATAATCTTTCAGGAACTCGGCCGCCAGTAACGAGGGAAAGTTCAGTTACTGCACCAATCACTCGCCTTGTGCCTATTGACTGCCACGACATAAAATACAGTAAATTAAATTATCACGTATTCAAAAGCTTAACATATATAATCGTGTCGGAAACAACTGGGTCAGATCCTGTCTGCCCAGTAGTGAGCGAGTTCGATGGCGTTACTCCCGGCCATCATCAGGTCTTCCTGGGTGTAGCTAGTCGGACACAGCGTACACTCCAGAAGGTGTGACAGGGTCTGCTCCACGCCGCAGTCACATTCAGTCGGTCCACTGTAAAACTGCCAGCCTTTCATTTTTGTGTCCTCGTCTTGCATACTCTGGTCCGAAGTCTCGTTAAGGGACATCCATATAAAAAGAGCTTATAATACGGCAAACATCACCAATTACAAAATATTCACAAATTTAAATGATTTCATATTTTTCTTATATGACTTAACAGTTCATGCTCTCTTACAGTATTTGGAGAAAGTGTCTGAGTGAAGTTCATATCAGTCTTTTGAAGGACTATTTGAATGAAGGCTTTATAATTTAATCTTAAATATAAGTATATGAACATGAAAAATACATATATTGACTATTCTCAGTTGTCATTGTACATGCCTCGTCCCAAAACATTTCTGAACTCTAGGTTCCTTTTGAGAATATTTACGAGTATGTTTATATACAACTTCCAGAGCAGACCCTGGGAACTTGAAGAACTTGAAGAGATGACAGCTGTTATATAAGAAATATGAACAAACCAGAACAATATTAGAACTGAAATTAAACTAAAAATATGTGTTATATTGGTACAGATTTTAACAAGGTGTTAAAAAAAGTATATTGATAAGATATATCTTGTATTTTTTTATAATAATTCTTACCTAAACTACGTCTTATACAATTATAATCAACTTCATTACTCATCGTAAATTTAGTATGGAATACTAAAAAAAGTTTTTACTTATTAAATATAGTTACCGTGTTGTAATTGCAAGCCTTGAATAGTATCGCAACTTTCGTCTAAGCCTCTTGATTGAAAAGTCGTTCTGATAAAAAACCTACTGAAAACTTTCTCAATGACAAAGTATTTGCTTTAATTTTTGAAAGTCTAATGACCTACTTCATCTGAAAATTACTAGTTTTGTTACTTTTTTGAAAATATTTCCCATTTACAGGAAGTGTTCATTTACTTTACCTTGAAAGTATTTTTCACGCAACACCTTTACGTTCTGACTTCATTTTAGTGTTTGTTTCTTCAACTTTTTCAACAAATCAATCAACTTTCTTTCTAGAGATATAAAATTATTTTTAACTGAGCATGAATTAACAATATAAATAAAAGATAATGTTAAATAATTTATTTAAAACAATGGTTTTAAAGAAAAAAATGCAATCGTGTGCCAAAAACAGATTAAAAAGAAAGAGTTTTTTGATGCAATAGATTTTTTCTTAATAAATTAAATGTAATCTAGTCACATCTTTTTCTCACATTGCACAAGCTTGGCGAATAAACTGTAAAAATATTTAAAAATATATTTTACGTATAGTTTTGTACCTTAAATACTCAAATTAAAAATTAAAACGATTTTATTGAAATAAATGAAAATATTTTATCGTCATTGAGCATATAAATTCGTAGCAAATACTAATTCTATAAGACTTTGTTGTTTATTGATAAGAGAAAATTTAAGCGTTGGGTGTGAGATTCGAATCACAGAGAGTATACATATGAATTTTCCATAAAACCTGACGTTGATTTTTGCACCATTTAATTTTGATTAGTAAAAGAATTGTCATGTAAAACTATTTTTGCGTGCATTTATAATGTATGTTAAGTCTCAAAATATTTATTTTTAGCAACTTTTAAATATCTTAGATATTGTTTATCACCGCTCAGTCAAACAGTTTAGAGTTTTTATGCATCTAAAAATAATATTTAAAAATATTCTTGATACAATTAAAAAATAAAAAATCTAAATGTTGACAAGCGACTTGGTTTGTAGGTGGCGTGGTGTCCGACTGCGTGTGTAAAGCGTTTATAGACAATTTTGTATGCGTCCTAACGAGTCCCACGAGACCAGAAGTACTTTTTAACGTAAAGTTCGATAATGATAAAGCTCGGGGAAGCTTAAAAGCTCGCAAGTGCTGACGAGATGCCATTATGTTTTATTAAAGAGAGCAACTGAAGAGAGACTCTTGATTGTGGTATTATCTAACAGAGCTTTTGAATAATTATGAAATAATGTGATTTAATTTTTTGACGTCTTTTTTTCCATCAACTTATAATGGTTTTCACGTTAATTTCTAAATTCTTTCTCAATATTTCATTAACTGGTTCTTATGTTGAAATACTTCAGAATTATAGAAAAGTTACTGTATAATTCACATTTGATACTACACCAATTGTTTCACATCATTTATTTTTTGTAGAAAGATTTTTATGTATCTTTTAAGAAATACAATTTATATATAAATACATTATTTTGAGAATTATTGTTAATTTTCCACGGCCGCTTCTTAGTTGCAGCATATAGGACGCCTCCAGCTATTCTTGTCTCGTCTCAAGCCTTATTTAAACTCTTAGGTCCATCCTAATAGTTTCCATCGGCCATCCAGATTGGATCCCTAGGCTTGTACGATTTGGTTGGCTGAAGAAGCGGCTCAACATATTTATTTTTTCTTCTTCCTCATCTTATTATTCTTCGTCTTTGTTTTTATTTAAGATTACGCACTATTACTACTTGGAGTCTACTCCTGGGATACGTATATATGATACATCTTGCTGTTTTGACATCTTATGTGATTTTCTTGAAAATCAGATTGTAACTAAACAAATTACTTTATTTGAAATTTCGAAATGAACAACCACTCAAATTGAATGGAGAATTTCGAAATTTTTAGGTCACACAAGGTGCTACTTTGGAAGATGTAATTTTAATTAAAAAATTAATAAATTAAAACTATTAAGTTTTGATTCACAATTATGATTATTGAAGATGGTCTTCAGGAAGGCCGAAACATGCAATCGTTAAAATAAATTGTGAATCAAAACTAAATATTTTTAATTTATTAATTTTTAATTAAAATTATAAGTATACTATTTAATTTTATTAACGACCCTGTTGTGCCCGAGTGGCTGCACCCAGGAAGACCTGATGATGGCCAGGAGTAACGCCATCGACGTCGCCCACTTCTGGGCAGACAGGATCTGACCCTGTTGTTTCCGACACGATTATATATATAATGGTTTATTAACGATATTTTGAGAAATTACTAATTTCATTACATAACTACTCGTATAATTGAAGTTTTAAAATTCACATAATCCGTGTAATAATATTAATCCATAGTGACATAAAACAAACCTTTCTAAAAACGCTTGTTTCAAAACATTTTTTCAACGTTTCGGGTCAACGCACTGCACTCCGATAACATGAACACATGGGCCAGAGCAATCTCCATATGTTTCCGACCTAAGTGTTTTTAGTCAATTTATTCCTTGTTCTGCATCAAACATTCGTTCTTAATGCATCTTTGATAAGTGCGTTTCTAAAATAGATTTTATTTCACCCTTCACTTAAGTGGTATCATTCGACTCTCGAGGAATGCACTTGGAAACGCATCCACCGCACAAGGCGGTTTTTTAAGAACCTAATGGATTCTTTATTAGAAAAAAAATAAACGACAAAAAATCTTAGAGATTTTCCGGACTCAACAGAGTGACATAATTCCGCTTCAAGATGTTCTAAGAAAGAACGCTTCCTTTCTAAAAAGTACGTTTCAATTTAAATTAATTATATTAACGACATAAACAGCTGACGTTAAAATTAAAGCAGTTCCTGCTCATGACTTTTGTCTTAATTTTTGATCTCCTGATTTGAAGAGACAAAGAAAAAAAGGTTTTATTTTTTTGCGACGGCGAGGCAAAGGAAAAAACATAAAGGTGACTGTCACTAGCAGATTCCCAATTAATTAACCATAATCTTAACATTTTTCCTGAGTTAAATAATGTCATTTTTAATGCTATGATTTTTCAAGAATAACTAGATACCTATGAAACCACTGAAGATAAAATTTTAATATAAGAAATAAAAAATTTCTTACTTACGAATTTTCTTCCTTGACACATTTTACGAGTACAATTAGTATACAGCACTTTCTAATCAAGAAGAAAGTTTTTTTTAATGTTGTTGAATTAAGTAAAATGTCATAAAAATATGAAAAATACGTGTTGCTTGTTGAGGTCCACAAAAGAAAACAATGGTACAAATAGATCGAATGATGTAAAATATAAGAATCAGATCTTATGGATTGAAATACAATATAAATTATACAATAAACGGTAAAATATAGGCTACCATTCAATATATATATATTTTAAATGTCCTATGGAATCAAATTAATGTTTTGCATTAACTTATACTTAAGTAATATCATTCTTTTATAATTGTATACTTTAGAACTTTCATATATTTTTAATATGTTAATTTGAAATTGGGTTAGCCAGTTATTTTTGCATTTATGTTTTGATTTCGTATTACCCTCTTCACTCCGAGCTTTGCAAGCGCTATCAAAAAAACATTGTTCGTAAAATGATGGCTCTCCCACGGATAGCCCTCAACGAAATGATAAATTCCAGAAAAACGAATGTCTGTTTAAAAACACAGTCGAACCCTTTGGAGCCTCGCGCCATTTGAATATTTTTATCGAAACAAGCCCCGGACGGCTATTGCCCGTATACATTATGTTATCCATTATGATTCAGGGCCGACTCTAGGTGGGGAGACTTTGAATAAATGTATCTGTCAACCTCCCTGGCTGTCAACACAGAGATACGGGAACCTCAAAAGCGGGGACAAAAAACAAAGCGCGCCTTAATAATCTGGGTTCCTCTCTTTTACTCGCAGCACTCCACAACAGGACAGGGCCAAACTTTAATTTTTAGAAGCCCCAAAGGCTACAATAAATTGGGGAACTAATTTCATTAAGACTTCCTATTTGGCACTCTGCACTTAGAAATGTTAATATTTAATTATTAAACATACAACATATTATATTACCTTTGTGTTATTCTGTATCACGTGGAGTAACTTTTAATATTTGGTTTGTTGCATATTGCGTTTTTATAAACCATTCAATTTTCTCATAAGAAAATCATCACTAAATTGATCTACAATTAAAAAAAGATCATTATCAACGTTGATTTGAAGTTTTTTAAGCATTGTTGCACACAAACAAAGAAAATTCTAATTAGTAATAAAATACACACATACAATTCTACATCAAATTTTTACGCATAAATTCGGTAAAAATATCGGCAGACGCGGGATTCGAACCTCGAGCGTTGCACCGTTGCTCTATCCTACACATCGCGGAGTCCACACGACCATTATCTGCCTAAAAATTATAAATTATTAACGATGGATAACTTAAAGGAAGGCACACAACATAAAAAAATGATTTGACAAATCTTGATGAAAATTAATTGTACGAGTAATATCTTAAAAATAATGAAGGATATAACAAAATAAAATTTTACTAATTATTCATATAGTTCAGTAAAAGTGAATGTTATTTGTCAACAGACTGTTTCACATAGTTAAGCGCGTACATTAAAAATTTCGATCGAAGAAAATTAATTAATCATTAATTACTTGTACATTTTTCTGTCAGATCCAGTGGCTAGATACAGATACATGTAGGTGAGGTATTTTTTTATTTAACTTGCCAGAAAATGTATTGAATTTTAAAATTGCCTTAGTTATTGTGGCATCTTATTATTGCTGATGCCGACCCTGTTCAGTGCCGCGGTCGCAGGTCGCGCGTCTTATCTTATCAGGGCGAGAGGCAGAGCAGCTGCATTCAAACAGAGAACGAGCGACCCCCGGTGACAACTGCTTGAACTACAAATCTGCTTATTCACACCACGATTGTCTCCTTTCATTAGCAATCTCAAGCACAATTACACTCTTTTTGTTTCGTAAAAAATTAAAAAAAAATACCCTTCTCCCTTTTTGTATATAATGTTGAAAATAATAAATATATCTATCTTAAGATTAGACGTAAATAGCATTTTATATTTCAAGGCATATTACGCTACTGTGAATTTTTAAAGGGAATAGTTAACCCATTCAGACATTATTTTGTACTCAAAAATTTTGATTTTGAAGCAGCATTTATTTGTTTGGTAAAGTTGGGTAAAGTTGCAAAAAAAAAAGTAAAATTATTTTATTTGAGAGGTTAATAGCAATATACACATATGAAACTTAAACTATTTTGAAAAATTAACACATACAGAATTAAATAATGAATTATTTTTTTATTAGGGAACGAATAAAATTACCACGAGTCAGACTCGTAGTTTTTACTTTTGCACCTGGTTACGCACCATGAGTCAGGCTCGTTATTTCGTCTGAATGGGTTAAATACAAGCTGAACCCACAAATTTGTTACTAATTCTGCCATAAAATTCTGAAATATATCACTATCCATGCATTCTTCCATATCATTTCTGTATCTGAAGCACTACTTCACAACTCGTTCACATATGTTTGCCGATTGCCTCTATGGCAGCAACCTATTTAAGGCATATTTTGTGTGATTAATGAATCTGATTTTCAAAGGATCACACGTAAGCTCGACTAGTGGTGTCTTGACGTAAGAGATGGATCAACCCAACCGACACGGTGTAAGCAACAGGCGTTAACCCATCTATGTATTAGTCCGCATACTATGTTGCTTAACGCAATAACCTAACGATTGCTACGCTTACAGATAATTATTGTGGTTCCTGACTGCTTCCGAAAAAACAGCTTAGGACTTTATGAAAAAGTTACTGTAGTATCCGATGCATATTTTAACGTTCAGCATGTTTATTTGGACCGGAGTATGCAAGACGAGGACAGAAATGAAAGCCTGGCAGTTTTACAGCGGGCCGACTGAATGTGACTACGGCGTGAAATAGACCCTGTCACACCTTCTGGAGTATGCGCTGTGTCCGAGTAGCTTTTTAAAGCAAAAAAGACCTGATGATTGTCGGGAGTAACCAATGCATCCTCCCTGTATTAACTTATGGCGGAGAGAAGATCTGACAGCCCTGTTGTTTCCGACAAAATTATATATAGCGTGTTTATTAAAATGCTCGGATGATAAACTTGAAACGAGGAAATACACAGAAGAACTTAAGTAGTGGATGCTACCCAACGAATAGGCACACTCAAGTGACAATAAACAGGACATATCTGTCGAAAAAATGATGGTTGATGGGAAAGAAAAGTATTGGAATGGCACCCAAGAACTGGCAAACGAAGCACTGGCCTACCCCCTACAAAATGGACTGACGACATAAGAAGAATAGCCGGAGTCGCCTAAAGAGGATGGAACTCTGTTCAACAGTGGACGGATACAGTATGATGATGATGATGATGATAATGATAATTATGAAAATCGGAAACTTGACGACATTTTTGATCTTAATCAAATCCAGCACGAAGCATTGATAGATTCTTTAAGCGTCGCATAATCAACACAAATGAGTCATTTAACTCAACAGTTTCAACGCATTTTTGTGTTTCCGTATAAAAAATAATCGAACAAAAAGAACGCCGCCGCGATAGAATCTGAGAATTTATATGCAGGCATATTTACAGCGTTTGCTCTAACATCTCTACCGCGATAGAATATTGAAATATACCCTCTCGTGTTTGATAAATTTCAAAGATACCACGCTGTCTGCGGCCATTCCCCGACCTTTGTTCGGAGTCACAGAAGACGACCGTGGAACAAACGCCATCAGTCACAGAAAGGTAATTATTCAGAATACCGTCGGGGGAGGGAAGCCGATGTCAGGAACCTGGTAGGAGATATGTCACAAATTTTTCATCGATGTAATACAATATTCCAGCTTGATGCTTAAATAAGAAACGTCATATTAAATAGATAATATAAAAAGCTTGTGAATAAATGTTGACTGATTGAATAATAAAAAAATATAATAAACATACTCTGAATATATACTACAGAGACATATATCGTTATACGATCTTAACAATGGTATAAATACATCAACTTTCGCATATCTTCTCAGGCAGAGAATAGTCGTGTGGACTGCGCGTTGTGTAAAAAGAGAAAAGGTTGCAAGGCTCGTGGTTCGAATTCCGCGTCTGCCGATGTTTTTTCTGAATGAATTGATGCGTATAAAATTTGATGTATAATTGTATGTGTGTATTTAATTACTAGATAAATACTGCTTACTTTGTTTTATAGTGGATCACGTTGAGAACTGTTAATTATTTTAGTTAAAAGACCGTAGTTTCGCTTTCAACGAGAAGTTTCTTCAGTTCTTTACATGTATAATATAAACGTACTTATTCACTTTAAGTATGTGAATATACAGTCCTCACATTAAAGCATGGTAAGAATTATTTATCTATTTTATATTTGAAATGGACTTCAAACTGTATTGAAAATTAAAAATATAAAAATAACAAGAAACGTCATATTTTTCCTGTTTCGTCTTACCTTAAAAGTTGAGACCAACGATGGAACTTTTGCTAAAATATTCACAATGAAGCACATTAATTATTCTACCTGTCATTGAGACTAAAAGTTAGTGCATAACGAATTTTAATTTTCCTTTAACATTTAATTTTAAGTGATTATACATGTTTCAGACCCAATTGCAGTCGCTTAAAAATAAATTTGGAATAAAACTAAATATTTTTAATTTATTATTTAAAATTTATAAAAAATATAATAATGCAATTACACCAAGTATTGTCACTTAATAACCTTAACGTTAATAAGTAACGGGTCCGCCAAATAACTTTTTTTTTTGAAAATAGGGCGCAAAACATCGAGTGTAGCGTCGGCTGTGTGGCACGTAGCGCCGTCCTGTTGAAGTCAAATGTTGCCAATATCCTCTTCCTTAATTTTTGTGAACAAAAATGGTCCGATAACGATCGCCATTGACTGTAACGGCCACTCCTTGCTCATTTTTGAAGAAAAATGGCTTGATTTTCAAAGTAATGGCGCAATATTTTTCAGCGTTGTTCAAGCGTATACACAACCATATTCGTTTAGCGGAAAGATAAAATTAATTATATGTTAAATCAGACACGAGCTAAGTATTACCATTCACGAAATAAGCACGAGTTAAAAAAAAACGTTAGATTGCGGACCCTATATATTCAATAAAATTTATGTAGTCATGTATGGTATACTTAAAAAGGCAGGTACATTATAAACTGAATTTCATTATTATGTTGTATAGAATGTGGGGATATTATTTTAATTTTTATGTGTACATTTATTATTTATTTCACTTTGACAAATATCCACCAAATCGTAAAAGTCTCTCATAAAGAATTAAAAATATCTCGCGCAGGTGAGCGTTAATCGTGATTTATAATGAATATTTACATGCCTACCAAACATAAATTATTACACACAATTTTATTGTTATTCAAATACAAAATTTCTTTTAAAAATGCGTAATAAATTAAATTACGTAGGTTGTTTATCAAACAGCCATAAAAGAAACGATGAATAAAAATTATGTTCGAAATTCAAATGAAAATCTTCAATGAGCGAGCGAGCGGGAATAAAATTATGAAAATGTCTAATAACTGTCATTACACCTTCACCGTGTTTTATTTGATATCATGTAAATGGGAGTGTCAATAAATCGATGTTTTTCTTGTGAGCATAATCATCATTACCAGCCGCTAGATCTGTACACTATCTTCTTTTTGTTCTTCTTCGTAGTATCAATCCGGTGGATTGGTTTGCAGCAACAGAATCTTGCATCTCGATCTCCATTCCTCTCGGTCCTCCGCAACCCTTTTCAGCTCAGCATAAGCGCTACAGTTCATGTCCTCGAATACTTGCTGCAAATACTCCCGAATTATTATTTTTGTTATGAAACATATTTCGTCTACTCTGTGATTTCTGCCTTTTGATAAAACCACCACATTTATAAATTATCCAGATCTGATGGGCCATTAGAACAATTATCCAATTAACTAAAGAATCATGATTCAAAATTATCTAAAATGACACATATATTACAACTCTCTTTTCTTCGAACCATCGTCCTAGAGGGCCATCAAGAACTATACATAGTACATACTAGACGGAGCTTTGATCGAAGCAGAGCTATCATATTATCTGACAGAACACTACGACGAAAATTTAAAGCAACCTTATGCAGAAACTAAGGAGTTGACATGGAATAAAAAGAATATCTGCATATATTAAATATAATATTTGTACACCTCTTTGTGATTATTGCTTTATGGACGTTTATAAGGTTGCATTTTTTATGTTATCTTTTTAGGAGCTTCTATAAGCACAACAACAATTATCTTTATTGTAACAATCCATATTGGTTTATTTTGTTTTGCGTTCTTTTAAATATAGGAAATACTTACTCATTTATTGATCTTTACTTTTTATAAATAATATATTTACAACTTTAAAGATCTGAACCAATAAAATCTACTGAGTTAAAAAAATACCTTGGAACAAGACAGAAAAGGTATTTTGAATTAACCTAATCCCTTTCATGGCTTAAATTCCTTTCATTCTCTACAAAGTGAAAATCTGTTTTGTACGTTTTAATTATTCCTTAATTTCCTCTAATATAGTGTATACGTATTATCGTTAACACTATGAATATTACACGAAATTCTTCTACAAAATTTAATCGTTTTTTTTTTTTTTTAATATATGATTATTTTGTATACGGTTGGAAGTATTGGTAGAACTTCGAGCTATAAATAAATTTTTGATTTATTTGCTCTCTATAAATCTAGCCGATAAGCCTATGGGAAGTACAGTAATAACTAGAAAAGGATAATAATTTGGTATCTGACATATTTCTCTATCTTTCTAACTGTAAATGTATTGGAAAGGCATTCACTGGATGGTATAGTGAGGGTAGCCCGTATGCTTTATTGCAAATGATTGGGACCACTGGGAGTTATTGGGTATGGTAAGTAAAGTTAGTGTCAGGTGGCTGGTCTCGCTCTCCATACATCTCGCCGCTAAGCCGACGCTAAGTCCCCGGCTGAGGAAGACTGCGTCGGGGATTACACCGCCGCTGCATTGATAACGTGCAGGGAACACGGGAATCATACCACACCTACCTCACTTCATTGCCACTCCATAAATAACTCTACTCGAGATTCAAATTAATCGAACTATCGAATTAAAGCGGTAATACTTTTGAAATTTCCTATCAACGCATTAGTCGTATTTAAAAATCCTCTTAGTGAAGATATGGGCTTTAAAACATAAAGTTTATATGAAATATTACTTTTTATGAAGAAAATCATCAAAGGAAGAAATGAAACGAATGATTTTGAGGCCCTTACAAATTCAAACTGTATATTTTCTGCAATCCCTTACAAAACAATGTTTTCGTATATTTTAAGCGAATCATTGTTTATCTATCAAGACAAATTAGTTTACTAGCATCGTTCATTAATCACCGAGGTTCGTTATCTTTGCCTTATCTACTCTTAATACGGAGCATATGGCTATCATAAAAAGATTCCAGACATACGAGTATCTCTGACCTGCTATATATATTTCCAAAACTTCACCGAATGCGCACTTAAGTCAATGGTTCTATTGGATGAATAAAGTCGTGTTGCTCGAATAAAAGTCAATTTTGATTAAGTACTCTTTAGTTAAAACATTTTTTTTTTAAGTAAACACATACAGGAGAATACCAACAGATGGTGATAGTAATTCCTGAAGTCTCATCTGTGGAATTCTATGACGCTTAACATGGTGCTGGCTAAGCGCTGCATGTGGAGTGTTGATCCGCCAACGTCATTGACTACATCCCGAGATTGACGCATCATCTTTATTATTAAAGGAATTCACTATGAATGGGTGGTCTTCACGGGACGACTTTCGTCTACCACCAATTTAAATTAATAGGCTATGCCTGGCACTTTATGGGTGAGGGATCATATTCACACAAACCGGGGTATTTTGGAGCTCAGAACTCGATTAATTTTTTTTTAATCTAAGTTGTGGATCGAACTCACTACCTTTGGCTTGCAAAACAAACGCTTTGACCATTGAGCTATACCCACCGGCATTTGACATTGATTATATTGTAACAGAAATCTGGATAACACATCCTAGACTGGTCCATGATCATGAACGAGGACCTAAAAGCGCCTAGGCCCTCGTTCGAGGCTTTAAGAGAATTTAGCTGCAGTATTTAAGATATATTCGGGTAAATTAAGGCCTGGACCATTTTGTTCCAAAGGACGGCTTAATACAAGTCTCTCGTACTAGAGTATTCAAAGTCTGGTAAAAACCATTGTTTTCAACATGACATCGTCGTTGATAGTGAGCGTTATAAAGACATATATTTAAATAAACACTTATATTAATTAATAAAAATCAGGTTTCACTTATCTGCTCAGGCGAAGAATAGTCGTGCGGATAGCGCGGCGTGTAGAATGGAGCGAAGGTGCAAGGCTCGTGGTTCGAATCCCGCGTGTGCCGATATTTTTCGAATGAATTGATGCGTGCAAAAAAAAAATTATTTAAAATTGTATGTGTGTATTTAATTACTAATAATATCGAAATATAGTCAATGATCTATATAAAATAAGATTGGAGTTTTGAAAAATATTCTAATAAAAAATAATAAATCCATTTAATAAAAAGCACACAAAGCAGTGATCTATTCAACAGTAGGTACTCGTGCTTACATAAAAACTTCAGCAAATGATAAGTCGCCCTTGACAAATGAAATCCAATATGGTGGCTCGATGCGGATAATTGAAGCTCATTAGGAATTGGTGACAATGAGGAGGGAGGGAATGAGAGGCTTGAGAGCGGGGCGAGGGGGGCGGGGGAGGCACGTGGAGGGCACGTGACCCGTCTAAACACCCGATTGAAGTCGCCCCATAGTCCGAAATAGTGGAATTAATAATTATTAGTGAGATTGTGTTTGTTCGACGTCTGTGCGCTTAATAATCCAATGTCAATTGTACATCCAATCAGTCAAGTTAGAATACGAGTATGTAATATGTATTAGTGGTTATAAATATTAAATTTGTTGAATTTTTAGCATCGTCCGCTAAGCACTTGAGCTTCTTAAAAAATGCATTTTCTTACCATAACAACTTCTCACAGCAATGCGTCAAGCTGTCTAGAATTTTCTATGCCAAATATGGTGGCTATATGTGTCCACATCAAGCACCGGGCTCTCATTATCTTCGAGGACAGTCTACGAGTATAAACAAATTGTTTTGAGCAGAAAAGTATTCTATCAATCTGAAGTACCTCATTGTAACATAAAGATACCAATAATAAAATAATCTTAATGTACGGCTGTGAGACATGGTGCTTATCTGAAAGTGATAAAAAAATACTAGAGGCCTTTGAGATGTGGTCGTACAGAAGAATTCTCGGAATTTCCTGGAGAGACCACGTCACGAACAATGAGGTTCTCAGAATAATCAAGGAAGATAGGCAACTAATAAGAACCATCTCAGAGAGGCGAGCCCGATGGATCGGCCACATCATGCGCCACGATGGTCTTCTTCACGATATTGTGGAGGGGATGGTTGAAGGTAGAAACTGTAGAGGGCGCCCTAGACGGGAGTATTTGCAGCAAGTATTCGAGGACATGAACTGTAGCGCTTATGCTGAGCTGAAAAGGGTTGCGGAGGACCGAGAGGAATAGAGATCGAGATGCAAGATTCTGTTGCTGCAAACCAATCCACCGGATTGATACTACGAAGAAGAAGAATAAAATAAAATTAGTGGAGATATGTTTTAACATAAATTTTTAATTTCAGTTTAATTTAGCCGCCTTTTCTTCAAGCCCCTGGGATCGCGGCGTGCTAGAAGGCCGTCGAAATCTATACATAAAATGTACTCAACGCAGCTGACATGGAATGATGTGACGACCAAGGAGGCTGACACAGCTCGTGATGAATATATGATTCAGTTACGGGAGCGGACATGGTGATGATGATGATGAATTTAAGTACAAGACCTGTGATCATACTTTGGAAGCTTTCAGAAACTTCCCTGGGCAGAGATGAATTGAAATGAAGCATGAATAAGGTTATCAAATGTCAAAACTTCAAATAGAGCGAGTATGAATAAAAAATCAAAGTTAAAGTAAAATTATTACCATTTATAGAAAATAAATGTTTTAATAGTAAGTTAGTATATTCATCATTAGAACTTACCGCTCTCGATTATCATCAATTTAAAATAAATGAGCAACTAGTTAAAACAAGAAGTGGAGAAGAGAACCAGAGGCTATAAACTGTAGCAGTACTTCCTCCATCCAGGAGGCAGCCAGGGGCAGAGAAGCGCGTGCTCTGGAGGAATTGGACTAATTCCATCGTCTCCCGCCTCCAGCGTGTACCAAGGCATCTCTACTCAGCTCTATAGAGACTATAGTCTTGTTGGGCTGGGTATTTGAAGAGTTTTGCGCAAAAACTCGTATTATCCGGAAATTTAATGGATCATTGAGAAATTGAGACTCAAATTGGAATTTCGAGAAAATAAAAGCAACTCTTTATCCGGAGACTCTTCTTTTCAGAATTTTATTATTTCAGCGAAGATGCTTTTATTATTTTTCTTCGGTTGATGTTTTTTGTGATTGGAGTATTTTAAAAGTAACTATGTCAGTATGGTCTATATTGTTCTGAAGCAAAAAAAAAAAAACAATGTATTACATATATACTCGTACACTGACATCCATTAATTGTTTTTTTTATATTTGTAATATATTATTTTTGTCCAAGTCACTCAAGACTGTACATCTCCAATGACCACGTATGTATATAATACAAGGTTTTCAAGTTATTTATTCAAACGTGTCACTAAATATGCATTTATATTTTTATACCATATACATATAAGTCAATTTATGTGTTTTTGTCTGTTAATTCTTTATGCATTCCTAGATCGTTCAATCGATTGCAATTAAACTTTTGAGTATTATTTTTTGCATATTATCGATATTTTCTGTAAAATACAACTAAAAACGGGAACGGATAAACTATTGGAGTGACTTCAGCCCAGTTACAAGTTAGAGATGAAAATATAGAATGCTTCGTAAATTTCAAAAGCAGTAGCAAAACTTACATCAATAAACAGAATGCATTGCAACGCATGTCGGGTTTTGCAGTTATATGTTTAACAATTTTTTCATTCATTTCTTTCGTATTAAAAATATATATTCATAGTGGAAAAATTTAATTCAAGTGTTTAGCTATTAGCTTCAAAGCGTTTTCTTTTTTTATGAAAATATATTCATACTTTGTTGGTATTTAAAGATAGATCTCGTTGACGAGTTTCCTGGTCCGCGTCAGGAAAGTGGCAAAACAAAGAAGTAAGAGAAATGCAATACCTAAGTAATGTCTAAGCTTCACCTTTCAGCTTACGCACATTTATCAGTCAGATACAGTGCCGAATAATTGAAATATTTCTTTCGGCAGCGTTCAAGAAAGTGTTGACATTTTGTTCAATCACTCGGGGAGCTTTCAACGGAGATAAACCCTTAAACAGTAATGGACAACATTTTGCAAACAAAAAACCGTAACATAATGTTGAGCAACCAATCATTAAATAAATATAAGCTTTGAGTAGCAATAATAATAATTTCTTAATAAATTTTATATCTTCGTGAAATACGTGTGCATGTGAACGTTATTTATAAATACATTAATGTTATTTTATATATTATTTTATTCTATATTATATATATCATAGTCAGCAGATTATACAGAGACAGAAATTGTATGCCTATGAAGATGAGAAATTAGTATACAGGTATTATGAATACAAACCTTATAATAATAATTCAATAAAGCGTACAGACATTTATAACAGTGTTTTGATAAATATACTATAATAATACTCGTAACTCTACCATACATAAAAATAAAATATTCGATACTTTGTTATTGAATTGTAAGGTCGAAACTGGTACACAATAAAATAATTCATTTATATTTACAACATTCATCATCACCATCATGTGCACTACAACCAGATTATGTGATTTTTGACTTCCTCTAGCAGTCGTCACTATTTACTCCTATCCTGAAATATGTTCCTCCGTTTCTTGACGCAAATCATCTTAGATTCATTTTATTCGTCGTTTAATAACCTGATCTTGGGTATGAAAGATAACGTCTACCTTTTTTTTTATTATATTTTATTTAACAAAAATAATACATTGCATTTTTTGTTAAGGTTTCCGAACCGTTTTTTCTGTAAAATAATATTTTATTAAAGCATTTAAATCAGTTTTTTCATTATTGTGTAGTGATCAAGGGTGAGACATGCAGCTTATCTATTGTAGATTTAATTTCACTCACGTGGAATGCTAATATGAACCATGTCTTGTGGCATCTCGTTCCAAAAATGTTGACGAAGACTTTTTGGAGTATTCCCCATCTGGTCCCGGCTAGCGAGCCTCCTGCCCATCCATAATTCATAAACTTCAGAACAAAACGGCTGCGCCCAGAGATAACTTTGACGGGACTTGTTTCGTAGAGAGTATCGGCAAAATATCTTTAAAAGGCGCATACACTTAGGCGGGCTTCGGCTTTCCTTCCGGGTGAGATCTCACTTCAAAGGAAAATTCGCGCAGGCTTTATTATTTATCGAATAAGAATTACGCAACTACATACTCATAATGTATATAATGCATCACATAATTCAAGGAAATAAAGTTTAACTTATATTATATTTAAAAAATCGCAATACATACATGATAATAGATAACAAGCTTCCAAATCAAAATTAATGTAGTATCAGATATTAGTATAATTCAGTATTATTCCGTTAATAAAAATACTCTTATGTTTTTTTTATCCTTTTAATAACAAATTTATCACTTGCAAATCGTTTTTAATAATCTTTGTTTAAAATAAACAATATTCTACAAAGCAATATTTGTTATTTAATTTTTTATCAAAAGGAATGGTTTGTTTGGATTCAGAACGTTCTTTTAAACTCCCAAATGTTACGATTTGTATACCTGACAAAGCTAAAAACATAAAATACGTTTTAATTAACTTATAACTCATGTATTGTATATGGCGTAACAGACGGAACGAACCAAAAACTCGTAAAGCTTACCAATTCAATTATGAATAAGAAGAGTTAAAACATAATCTGTAAATATGTACTTCCAACTTGTTTTTATAATAGCACTCAATTACTCCAAAGATTTTTTGATTTGAAATAGCAAATGTCAATCTTATAGATGTAATGCGTCACTCCAACCATTATCCTTAAAAATGACAAGTGTAATTAAATTCCCAGATCATCTGTCGGTGTTCTCTTGTATGTCCTTATATAAAAACATATACACATGGGGTATCTGTGGGTCTTAAACAAACATAAAAAGTACACGAGCAAATATTTTTCTCAAAGTCTTTCTACAAATGTCTACATCCAATTTACAGTGCCGTTAGCGCTGAGAGGGTTTAACGCTGATCCAATGCAAATGCGGGTCTATGTAAATACGAGGGGTTTTTATGCCCGTATAAGAAATTTATGTACAAAGTTAGCAAAAAAACTAAATTTTACGACCAATCGATACTGCCTACTTATAATGCAATATTCTGAAAAAGCGGATCACTCACAGAATACACTTCAGCATAGTAAGAAAAACGCTGATATTTGCGAAAACAAAAACGTTTGCTAAAAAGTAAATTTGATTCGAAATTGTCATCCGAATCTTCATCCGGAAACTGAAATTTTTATTCAATATAAAAATAATAGAATTAAGGAACTTGACAATTCAAAGTAAATTTAACTTTAAAAAGCCATCAATAATAAGAGGAAAATCTTTAAGAATCGTTTACTTTTAACGTATAGCCTGATACTTTATACACGAGTATGCTACTCTGTTCAACCGACCATTCCACTAAGGACTCTAGCCCTACTCCCTTCCTCTCCACTTCTCTCTCTACAATTGATTAACTTTTCTTCATTTATGCTTAGTTGTAAGTTTGTTCTTTCGATGAAGAGATGTCTCCGAAAACGGTAGACGAACAAAAATTCAAATGTCACTGGTTTTACAAAGTGTATTATTAATTTTTTTACTAAATCTCAGATTTATCATTTAACTTAGCTTCACATCACGGTTCACGGTTTTTTATGAAAGCAAGAACCGAGAAAAGGTTAAATAAAAAGTACGTTTGTATGCTAGGTCCATAGTTTCAAAAGCCACAATGGTGATGATATGATATAGATTTTTTTTGTTATATTTAATTTTAATCAATTATATTAAAATAATGGCAATTAAACTAAATATTATTTATTATTACTAAATAACATTTATTTTTAAATTAATTATACTAAATTTAATTTAAAATTTATATTATAAGATATTGAGAAGAGCCTATTATGAAGAAGTCATATAGTATGTTAGTTGATAAAATTATATTTTTACAAAATTAAGCCGTATTACTTTCATTTCAAAGTTAAAAACTCAGTTTAATTGAGAAAATAATAACAAAAAGTAGACTGGAGTGTTGAAGTAACGATTCACTAAATTCCAATTTGAATGAATCGTCCGGTTCATCGTTTCGCGGGAAAACACATTTTCCAAATTATTTTTCCTGGCGATTGAAGAGAAAAGTTTACTTTCATTATTCTTGAGCATCGCTTTGCGCAAAAACAAATCAATTTTATCTTCTTATAATGCTGACACATCATAGAGAAATAATACTTTGAATCTTTCACAACTGCAATTTCTTTCTGAATTATTATTAAGACGGAGTTAAGTCATTTGACATAGTCGGAAAGTTAGATTTGTGACAGTTAAGTAACTTTCACTAGACGTTTTGTTCATCATAAAAGTAAATATTTTCAATTTGATTTTTTAAACTTAAATTCATGCAATTATTTTTACATTACTCAAGGTACGATGGCTTGACTTTGTGAGGAATGACTAGGTGAGGCAGTGGACAATGCAGCCTTCGATATTACTATCGGTCAAGAGACGAAGATGCACCTGGCTGGAGCGTGTACTTAGGATGCCGTAGGAAAGCATAAACATATACGGCTTAATTTTCTCCACGTCCTTCAATGTCCTGGAAGGCCGTCGGGAACTATACACGGAATGTGCTCAGCGGACCTTCGAGAACCAAAGCTGACAAAGGGTGAGTCTGGATGACAGAGCTTTATGGCGAGAGTTCGTAATGACCATATTCTCCAGATAGGGAAGCTGACATGGAAATGATCATGATTTCTCAATGCCGAGGATGTTGACTACCAATTTTGCCAGCCTTGGGTATGCCATACCACAACCTGGTCCAGAATTCTGTCATTTGGATTGCTTCTGAAAATGATAGTCTTGTACACTTCCACTCCGTGTGGTAGAATTACGTTCACTCAATCTTTTTCCAACAATTCTTCTACCGATTGCTAAGCTTTATGACAATTTTCTATAGAAGAGGTATTAAAGTTTTCCTTTCCCTTGCATACCGCAGTAGTTTATTGATTGGTTCGTCGAAATGCAATATTTCTACTCATAATCAATACATTCTCTAAGCATCATTTATATCTTTGATTTAGACGCACAATTAAGTTAAAATATACATAAGCACACAATATTGTATAATAATATAATATTTATTGTTATTTTTAACTGCATACGTGTATGATAAAAAAATGCGCATACTTTTCTTGTACATTCAATTGAATCAATCAAATTATTCTTAACACGGTCTTTTTTTGTTACGAAAACAATAAACAAATCGAATCGTAGAATAATTTATAAGCATTCATTTTTTTATATTCTTGTAAAACTTCTTTACCTGGCGAGCATCCAAAATTTTTGAGACGTTTCGAATAAAATTTGAATCGAAATCAAATCACACAACAAAGTAATACAAAAACAGTGAAACTCCCCTTTCCTTCCCGCCTCGGCTTAAATTTATTCCTGTTCCATTCCATTAGCCCGGTACAGATGGATTCTTCGGCAATACGTTTAACTTCATTCCAATTTCATCGAAGAACGAGAGCTACGAACCGCTTCTTTTCGTACCTGTGAATGCTTCCATATTCAGAAGTTTATGGCCCCTCGACTGATTTAATATTTATATTCTTTATCTTCAAAAAATGCTTTTGTGTATGCGAGTACCTCGCGCTTTAATTTTAAAGCAGCATATAAGTTCCTCGTATTCAATATTTCAGAAAAACGTTTTTGATACTCTTACTTATTCTCGAACTTTCCATAAAACGTATGGTGTTCACATTTTTAACAGTCAATAATGAAAGCATACAAGTTGCATAACAAAATCACAGTACTAAATAAAATAGTATAAAGTAGTAACATCCTCCTCTCTTTCAAAGGTCTCATCCAGTCGCTTGGTGGCAGGATTAGGAGCAGATTAATAACATAGACTTTTTCAGAAGTACATTGACATATGTACGATAAACTATACAAACTTATGGCCCGACCTAGTCACAGCATTCGGCCAGGCCACAATACAATATTCTCTCGCCGACGGTCGGTAGTCGACTGGCGCGCCCGTGATGGGCTGTCACCATTAACGATCTATGTAACTAGTCCAAAATGCCAATATGGCGGACACATTCATGTACGACAAGCGAACAGAAATAAGAGACGAAAGATTGTATATCGAGGTTTTCGGTACCAGTCAGCAAGGGCTATATGATGCTGATGTCAGTAGTTACACACTAATTGCTAATATTATTTAAATTTTTAGCATTCACTTTGAGATACATTTTAGATATTTTAAATAGATAAATACTTACCATATTTAATATGGATTACCTTGAACACTGTTTATTCGCATATTTGAAGACCACGATTTTAATGAAGAAGATCTCATTGTAAGCGGTGTTCAAGTATGTAAATAAACAGGGCTCAACGTTATCCACACGACGAGATAAAAAGTATTTACTATTTAATATTGACCATTTGCTAAATATTAAAATCTTACGAAATTTAATTAATAGTTTAAAGAACAAAGTTATTGTATATTTGGCTTGATTTGAACTTCGTAGAGAAATGATATCGAATACATTATTCCGTACTTGAGTTATTTTTTATCATTATTGCTTATTGTGATAATAGGTGCGCGCAAATTCCATTTAATGTAAATAAAAATCACCTCTGTACGCGGCTATTTACTATGCCCTTAGCAGACTTAAAATTAATTAAATAACCTACAATATTTAGTTCTTAATAAAATTATATGTAGTAAGATTCACAAATGAGTTCTCAATAAAAACTTACTTTTTGTTTATTATTATAATGGATGTTTCAAAAGAGTTATCTTTCAAATGTATTGTATCAATGAAAACGTGAATGTTATTTCAAAATTTATTGTACTAATAAATGTACGAGTGAAAACCTCATATAGGCTTTGTAATATAACACATAAGTATGAATTCAACTCTGCTTGATATTTCTTCACCGCTCCAATAAAAGTTTTCATCTCGTTTTATGGACTAGCATAAAACTCTGAATTAATCATTCACAAAGAGAGCTGGGGTACTTCAGGAAAGTTTATCCCTTTCTTACATTTGTTTTACTACTATGAGTGATGGCTCGCAGTACAAAAAAAAAACACGATATACGCTCTGGAAACTTAAACATAATAATAGTTTTCATATTCTGGTTTGCGCGGAACTATGGAAGTTTCAAGTTTATCCAAGCAAATGCGCTCTCATAACAGAGAATTTATTTAACGGTTCTCCGACGGCTTACCATTAGTGGTCTTGTACTTTGTGTTATTACACAACAACATTCAGACCAAACGATAAAACCCCAGATACGATACATTTGCAAAGTTTACATAAAACAAGAAAGCGCAATTACTCGTAGTTCAGGTAACTTGGAAATATGTGAAGTTTGAAAATTACAATATCAATTAACAATTTTATGTAACGTAGTTTGAGTAATTTAAGTATTGTAAAAATAATGCGTGTAAAATACACAAAAATCACGGAAAAATAAACATTATAATTATCTATCTATATATATAAAAGAAAGTCGGGTTATATTTGTTTTTATAACTCAAGAACGGCCTAACCGACTTGGCTGAAAATTGGTGGAAAGGTAGCTTAGAACCCAAAAACGTCCATGGTATACTCAAAATTGATTTGATTAAGAAAAAATATTGAACATTTACGTAAACATGTTTTCATACAAGACTATTGTAACTTGACAGCTGTCAGTTAAGACGGTGTTGCCATAGTCAGCAACATAACTAAAAATGACGCAATAGTAGGTATTGTAAGTAGGTACCTACGTAAGGTACGGAATATTTTGAAACAAAAAAGAAAACAAAAGGCAGGAAAAAAAGACAAAAACAAAATAAATATGAGTTAAAATATCAGTTTAATCTTTTATTTGTAAAAAATGTTATGTTAAACAAAAGGCAAGGAATCTGACAACTGATATTATTATTGTCTATGGTTACATAGATATTTTGAAGTCTATTGGTTGACGTTTTGTTTCAAGAACTTTCGAGTTTCTGTTAGCTTATTGTGCCGATATTTGCGACCAAAACGATCGAATCTTTCACGAAAAAGCCATCATGGAACTAGGGATTGAAACATTACGAATGTAAGGCAGTGATTTGGTGGTTTTTGGCATCCTAACCTCGAATACCAACGATGAAATTGCGCGCTTTCAAGTTTGGTACAAAGCGATTTGGCGTATATTCGCAATCCCTTATCACGAACTTCATACTGCTGTTGTGCATTTGGCGGTGCATCTGGAGAATGGTCATTGGGTATATTTCACGGCTTCAAATGTTGTTCAACGTGCTGAGACACCTCCAGCGACAACATTGACAAGTCTCTTTACGATATGCCAAAGCGATCCGTTTGCACGAACTCTAGAATGGACGAGGATTTAATCCGACATTCAAGGTATTTATTTATTTATTTTTGTACTTACACACAATCTAATTAACAGAATAACATACTACACTTATTGCTTTGAATTATGTATGCTAATTCTTAAAAAAAAGTGTTTATAAATCAGTAATATTGTCTTTGCTTTTGATTCTGTAGATACAAGGACAGATTCACCATCGAATAAATTTGTACAAATATACTTCAATGACAATATGGAGGAAGAACTTGATCGAGGTCTACAAAGTCGTGATCAGAGCGTATAAACGACTATCTGGTACACACGTCGTGATACTGGGCAACTACAACAGATATCTGAAACACGTCGTTCATATGACACGTTGCAATACCCACTGATGTCTTAGCACGAGAAGATGGATATTATTTCAATATCAAAATGAAAAATCCATTTAATGGTGAGTAATCAATATATATATAATCAATATCATAGTTTTGATTCCGTCATGACATACATTTTAAAGTGCTTGGTTTTGCTTTATGCTTCCAATAAAAGACCAATTACACTGCTTATTACCAGGAAAATAACAGACTTAAAGATTAAGATGTTTTTTTAGAGAAAATTTGACAAATAACCGGCAAACGATTTAAAATCATTTATCTTCACCCCTTTATAATTATGCTACAAATATGGATGTTAGCTTTACATACAAAATTACAAATCTATTGTCTTAATTTCAGGTGAAGAAACTACCAAGAATCTAAGCTCGATGAATTATAACGCATATCGTTTGACGATTCGTCGAAATGCTGACAACTATTTGCTGCGGTTTCGTCGATTACTGCAATAGAATTCAACCAGACCAAATATATGGTATCATATGTACCGAAAAATTCAACTTAATAAAATCCAAAATCTGCTCATTTATTGCCTTTCGGGTGAAACAAAGTTCACCGGGTCAGCTAGTTTATTATAAAATTCGATCCAAGGATACGAGCATAAATAACATTAAACGGAAGATGTTAATAGAGACGTTTCAGTACCAATAAAAAATGAAAAAAATACTTTAAAAATATGTCTTAAAAAACCTTTTTGTGTTTACATTTATCGACACTAATCTTAGGTTTTCTTTTCTAACAAGACATCAAAAAATAAATTGCGCTTTTAATGTTTGCATTCAACACTTGACAACATAAAAATGATTTTCATAACAGATTAAGTCTGATTGCTTGTTTAACATTTACAAATATATTTCTTGATATTGATAAATATTTATGTGCGGATGCTTCTATAATCATATTTTTCATATAAATAACAGATCAACGGGATTTTTTTCTGTAAGCAGTAAATGATATCGCGGAGGAGCATGTTGTGGTGAAGTGATCCATGATGAGGTCTTCATTGGGCGGCTGAGGAGGTTCCTAAATCAAATATTATGATCCGCGGTGCGCAGATCGGAACGAGAGCCGTTTATCATTGTGACGAATGGTGATTTGATGGTAATGTGTGGTAAGTTATTCGCTCTGTGTATTGTCGACATATGCCTGGTCCAAACGATCCGGGAACTCGGGGACGAACCGGGAATTTAATGAGAAATACTTTTAATATATCAACACACGGCTTGAGCCACGCCTTAGGACCAAATGATCCAGGTATCAAGAGCGTCCGGCTTATCTTCCGATCTACTCAAATATGCCTCGAATACTACAGCAGCTAAATCTTCGAATCTTCCGGGCTTCTGCCTAAGAGGCCGGGAATCATCGAAAATAAATTGGGAAATATTTATATTTTCAGGTAGACTTTTTTGGTGCAAATGTGTCTTGGGACAATGCATTTATTATAACAACTAACAGAACTGAACGGCAGCAATTAATGATGATCATATGATGCAGATATGGAACGGATATGGGAAATAAAAAATATATAAGCACACACAACAGAATACCAACTTTGGTCTTCCTCGATTTTTAATAAAACTCTTCTTTCCAATAAGAATATATTTATATTTAATCTTTCGCATTCATTTTGAATGCTTTGCTCGAAGACAAAGAAATGTTATTTGTGATTCATATTTTACTATACATATTTAAAAAGTGTGGAGGAAAAATTTCGTGATTCTGTCTCCACAACGTTTTACAGCCAGCACGTACCTTACCTCGTTCCCACTGAAGGTCCATTGATTACATAGTATGTTAAATAGTTCTGTACATTTTAAAGATATTAAGTTTCCGAGGACTTTGAGAAGGCTACTGTGGTGTTACGTGCATATTTATGCAGGTATCAGAACGGATATTATCGCCTCACAATTCTGTCAGCTGCCTTTAAGCTTGTCTCGTCTCTAGCCATATTTGCACTCGAAAAACCACTAAATACATAATATCTATAATAGTTACAAATGACCCAAATGATGAAAAGACGAGAGTCTGAGTGCTTAATGAGAAGTTACTGTAGTGTCCGTGGATTTTTTAATTAGCTTTTTTAAGGATATTGGATGATTAACACAATGTTTGCAAGGAATGGACAATTTGATCAAGTGGCGTCTCACTTAAGCTAGCAACACGCGATGTTTTCCAAGTGGTAACACATTCAAATGAGTTGTAATGTTACATAACTTTAGAAATCAACCGAGTTCGGATGTTTTAACAATGTACATTTTTTGGTATAAAAATAATGTGTGGAGAATAATTGAGAATTGACTCTTTTTTTCCTCGATTCGACCCTGGTGAGCTTCCCTCGTGCCGGTAATGCGCCGCCAGAATTAAAGATCATATTCAATATGAAAGCCGCGCGGTGAAATATTGATCAAAATTTTATTATCATATTAAATAAATCACGCCGAGTCACTGTTCGGAAGTTACAGGTACAAACCAGAACAAAATATTATATAATATTACACTGCCACAGTACATGAATAAAAGTTTGAAATAACGTTTCGTAGTGTAATAACATTATTTGAATTATTACATTTCGTTTAAGCCGCCCATTTAAACTAAATTATTTTGAAAATTTGAGCACAAGCTTATCCAGCTCTTTTAAATGGAGATGCGATGCGGTGGCTTGACTTTTTAAAGGAACAATAAAATGAGATCGGACGAGGCAGCATCCATACTACAGTCGATCAAGTGACGAAGGTATATCTGGCTGGAACACGTTCTTCAGATACGCAGAAAAGCATAAATATAGTCAATGATCTATAAAAGTAGATTAGAATATTGAAATAATAAAATAATATTCTAATAAAAATTTAAAAAAATCATATAAATATAGTTGTTTTTTCTTCAAGACCCTGAAGGTGGTCGGAAACTAAACATATATAATGTACTCGACAGAGCTCCAGGAGATAACTGTTATTGGATATGACCTAAGACTGATAGAGTTTTATGGCAGCAGTTCGTGATGAGCAAATACTTCAGTTAGGTGAGGGAACATGCGATAAAATTGTGATGATTATGAAGAAATTAAAAATAAAATCGTACTACAGTCAACTCACGTATGACACGAAAGTTGGGACCGGTTATTCGAAAGCGTATTATCCAAGGTAAGAATGTCATACAAAAAATTGGTTTAGTTATTTTTAACGGAAAACCCAAAACTGACAATACTAAGTACAAATTATAAAAATGAAAAATCATGCTAACATTTATCGTTTACAATACATTTTAAAATCGTTTGGTAGAAGGAAATATTTTCCTTCCGTGATTATTTCTATATCAAAAAATACGTTTCAAAGTCACAATAAATGTATCGAAATTGTATTGCTTGGCATCGACATGTAGAGGTCGGTCAAATCGGGTTGCCGCAAGAGGAAAAAAAACCCTTCCGCAGTCTGGGCCACGCGGCCGCTGGGAAAATCCAATTTCCTGCGGCGAAGGAGGCGACCCCCGCCTGTTTATTATTTACTTGTCGCCGCGGAATTGTGTTTGTGGTGACATCTTGTCCGCGACGGAGGAACTAAAAATACACCATCCGAAGAATGGGAATGGCGCGAAAGCCGCCGAGACGAGCTGTTTGCTTCATTTAAATTTTCTTCTCTCGCCCTTTTCTGTGTGTGTCACATCTGCAGCAGCGCTCCCCGAAAAGTGTGAAAATAATGTTGTTATTTCTGTGAATCGCTTTCGCTCCGATTCGCGAAGTTTTTTGGCAAAGATGAACCATCACTAGGAAATTCGGTCAAACGCTTCACATCATCATTCGTCTTGTTCTTAAGGGCGTTCTTAAGGGCATTATTCAACAGCTGATAGACATGCACATTCACATCAAACACAATTTTATATGACACTTCTCTCACCTCACAAAAATAAACAGGGATTCGAACTATGAACTTTGCACCGTGTCTAATTCTTTTACTAACGCGTTGACCGCTTGGTCAATTACGCTGCTTCGTTGAGTCGAGAAAATAATTATTACTTACAGAAGGCGTTTTTAATAAACTGCATTTTAACTGTCAATTATTTTATTCGCAAGTAATATTTGTGTATTAGTATATTTTTAGTATTATTATGTATTATTGTTCTACCGAAAATCATTCGAGGTTCGAATCCCCGTGTCTGATGTTTATTTTTTTCCGAATTTATTGATAAGAGAAGTGTTAGTTGTTAAATACTGGTATAAATCTTTTCTCGTCGATAAAGTATGCATATACATTTTCATTATCGGTAAGCGGCATACAAGCTAACAATTAGAACTAAACGTAAATGAATAATTTATTTAAAAAAGTTCTGATGTCAATTTTCTTGGAGAAGCAATGGTGACATATGTACACGTATGTTATAATGTCCCGGTTGTGTGATTTACCTGGGATTGACAATTGGGACGGGTGCCCGGAAATGAGAGATATTTTCAGTCAAAAAAACGAATAGAAAATGGTTCATTCTATTCCTTTAGAATTGTGAAAATACTTCACCGAAATTCCATCAGACTACCTTAAACGTTGTCATATTTTCTCTAAACGCTTTTCTTTGGCATAGAAAAGAAAAAATCTAAATTTCAATACAAATTCAATCAATGATAACAGAATTTATTGCCGTTAAAACAAATGCAATCATATATTAAACAAAAATAATATAATTTATAGATATGTTGAATTTTATACCTTAACTAAATTATAAATAAATATTATTTACTAACTCAAAATCTAAAGCGTAGTTACAAAACTTGAATCTTCATTTTATAAATTATGAAAAGTTACAGAAAATTTTACTTATACATACAATAAAATATATTGGAAAAATCACAATTTATTATTTATTTCAAGTTATGTCGTCAAATTAAAAAAATAGGCACCAGACAATAATCAATTTATAATTATACAAAAATTCGTTACTCGAACTCTAAGCCACCTTAATAGGAAATTTACCAAATCAAACTCATAATTTACACCGTTAAGCTTATCAACTGACAATACATGGTAAAACTGCACAATTACAATTTTACATTAATTTTAATTTAATAAATAACAAATTTAAAATAATTGTGAATTTAAAACTGAATATTTTTAATTTGTTGTTTTTTTATTATAATGACATATATGTTTCATTTTAAATTTAAAAATTACAAATACTCGTAGACTAAAATAAAATAAAATTCTTATTTAATCCGATTCGAAATGAAAAATTCCATCTTTAAAATACAGTCATAATATTCTTTACTTGTTTTATTATTTTCGTCCACATGTGATTTTTGTAAATATCAAAGACAGAATACGATATGATTAATGATTTCCTGTTCCATTGTGAAATTTAATGAAATGATAAGTAGGTATTATTACTATTATAAATATTCTAGTGCATTTTTAAAGCATTAATCATTGATGTCTGCTGGATGACAATGCTAGTATTTGTTCTGATGCTAATGGAGACCAGAGATTAATGATTTTAGTAGTAGTCTCATTAAAAGTTATTCCTTCTTTAACAATTCATTGCAAATTTATTCACATGAATAATCATATTTTAAATTACGTATAAGACAATGAACGGGAACTCGGGAATATAATATACACAAGATATGGAAGAAGAAAATACTAATATATGTAAGAAATAATGCAGAAAAGACATCACAAGAGCCGTATACACGGGTAGGTAATAAAAATTGCGTGTTGCATTACTTTTTAGAAAAATGTACTTATGAAAGAATATTAACTTATAAATGTATATTTCTTTCCACATATGATATACATTTTCATATATAATTTATAATTAAATACACATAAATAGACATTTTGCAATCTGTAATGGTAGGTCTCTTTCCAATAATTGATGCAACACGCATTTCTTTTATATCGTGTGGACGGCCTTTTAGATGGGATTAAGAATATTTTTTGTGTAGTAAATAAAATACATAACCCTTACAAAATATACATGTACGAGTATATGTATAAGTATATGTACAAGCTTGTGTCATAAATTTGTTATAAGATTCAAGGGGAGGAAAAAACCTTCAGATGGTTTGGCGTGCGACCAGCAACCCTCTGGCCAGGGGTCGTTATTAAATTACATGAAAGTAGTGCGAAGAAGGGTAAAATTTATTGCATTGGAGTCGCCATGTACCGGAAAGTGGACATTGAATTATGGGCGACGGAGCTTATTGCTTAATACTTCTAAATACCTGCGAAATTATAACAAAAATACTAAAATTATTAACTCCATAAATGCCATAAATTTAAATGCTGTTATACTAAAAAATATAACAAAATAGCATAATCCCTGACTATTTAACTAAATAATTTATACTGCAATCTGGGTTTGTATAAAATTTAAAGTACTTAATAAAAATATCACTGAAAGTAGCTACAAGCTATTAGTTATTTGGGGTAGATACAGTATGTGAAACATTAAATGTTACAATAAATATCAATAGTTTTGATAATTACTTAGGGATCGTGCTATATTTTTTTGGTAAAGAGAAATTTGGTTCTGTTGTAACATTCTTTTTGAATGAATACATTAAAAATGTTTTAAAAAAACGTTTTGTAAATCATAATATTGTCCATTATTTTTCATTAGAATTCATGAGACCGCACGTTCGATATTCACGTAGCTCATTATTTTCAATTTATTTTTTTATTTTTCTTTCACGTGCACGAACACGAAAAGTGGTAGCTGACAAAGTTGAGTGACGTAAATTTGTGGTGACCATACGTTCCAGATATGGAACGGATATGGAAAGAAGATCCATGATTTACAAAATTATTGTCATAAAATATCAATAAAAGTAGAGAAAAAAAGGTCGTAAATATTGAGTTGTATTCTAATAACATCGGCAGATAAATCCTATAATTTAACACTTTCTCAAAAACGGCAAGTGTAATAGAATCAACATGTAAGATATCTCGATGACCATTTCTCCGTATTCCTTCTTATATATTTATTTGTATAAAAATGCTTGAAGGCATCCTCGCTATAATCTCTTAAATTGGCTTAACTTAAGCTGTTGACAGGCCAAAGAAGCTTCAAGTACATCACATCATCGTCAGTATTCTTCTGTATGTAATTTATTTTTTAAATCTTGCAATTTTCATTACCAAATTATTTTTCTATCCATCGAAGCTTGTAAAATAAACAAACGTCTGATATCACGGCACCTTCAAATCTTTGCATCTTCAGATTGCCTAACCTGGCGTTCCTTGTTTGCGAGTGTTGTATTCGTAAATACTCCAGTCTTGGTCGTATCTTTTTAATAAGTCCGCCAGAACAGAAGTAACAAGTCGACGAATGGCGGGGGAAGCAGGAGCGGAATCAAGAAATACTATTATCAAAACAAGGAGACTTTATGGTGGATGAATTGATATGTTAAATAATCGACATTCATTTTAGAAAGCTATGTGTAAAAGGCCAACAATGATGTTGAAACACCAATTTTTGAATCTTCTGAACACTAAACTTAAGCAATTTTGAGGATGGAGCGTACTTGGATGAGTACACGTTATAGTGTGTCGTTTACCGGTTTGAGACGTCTTTTAAGACCTTATTATATCATCTGGGGTCGGCTCTCCTTATGCACATTCCCCGTGTCTGTCTGTCCTGCGTTGCATTCTCGGTCAAACCCAGAGTTCTCAGATCCTTGTTTACAGTTGCAGTCCAGGTGGCCTGTAGAAGTATAATTACATTCTAATACAATAAAATGCTATAATTACTATAAATGAAGAAAATATTGCTAATTTATAGGCTCTATTACTTATAATGGCATTTGATATTATTTATTTTAAGGAACTTTTATACTTTTTTTTTTTAAGAAAATTTTCGTTGTAGGTAATAAATTTAAGGCCCATAATTTAAAGGATATTACATCTTTATTAGATTACAAAATCATTAAATTGTATTTTTTGGGTTTTTTGGGATCAGGGCCGGTCCTGCATTTCGGCATTCTTCCCCGCCCTGCCCTTTGCCGCCCACTCGGGGCTCCAAATTAAACTTGTAAATAACTAAAGTCTTTCCTCGCGGGCGGCCGGAGTGCGTTTTGTAAATTGTGCGAATTCCAGGTGAGTGCGATAATAAAGACGCTGCTACTGTGTCTTCCGTGGATGTACTGACTGAACCTTCGGCTTCTTCAGACCTTCAACAGCCTCTGGTGGTTAAGTCACTGTCAAAGAGCATAGCTGAAGATGCCTTCATGTAAAATATAATTAACCCTTTCGCATCGGTTGTCGGCATATGCCGTCATAAGATTCCCCGACCGTTGACATCAGTTGACGTGATATATCGTTTTGCTACTTCCTTAGAATAGTTTTTTATGCATCATCTGATAGCCAAAGGATACAATAACCAATGTAATATATGAAAATCGACCAGATAAGTACATTTATGCTTCAAATACTAGTTTTATAATTGACAGTATAATCTGTATTCAAACCGAGCCGTAATGAAAGGGTTAAGATGATGCATAAAGAAAACGATTTTGTGTAATGGGTTATGACAGCATCTTACAGGTGAGCGTTAAGATTCACACTATTGGGGGAGCTGCAGTTATTTATGCCTTGTCCTGAAACATTTCTGCAGAGATAGGTGCATTAGTATCCAAGGCATATTTTGATATTTTTTCAGCATTTTTATAGATATCTGATGATAAGCCCGACACTCCTTAGTACTTGACCATTTAGTCTTTTACTTACCAGTTCTTTTGAATCCGAAGACAGTTTTTTTATGTAAACACATACAGGGGAATACGAACACATGGTGATAGTAATTCTAAAGTCTCATCTGTGGAATTCTATGACGCTCACGATAGTGCATATGGCTAAACGCTGCATGTGGAGTGTTGATCCGCCAACGTCACAGACTACAGCCCGAGATTCACGCATCGTCCTTATTATTACAGGAATTTACTATGAATGGGTGGTCTTCACGGGACGACTTTCGTCTACCACCTTTTTTAATTAATATGCTATGACTGGCATTTTACGGGATAGGGATCAAATTCACACCAACTGGGGTATTTTAGAGCTCAGAAATCGATTAATTTTTATTTATTTTTTTAATCTCCGTCGGGAATTGAACCCACAACCTTTGACTTGCAAAGCAAACGCTTTGACCATTAAGCTATACTCGCCGGCAGAGCTTATATCAAATTTGCAAATGCTGGAGGGGAGCACGGTGTTGCCACAAGTCCTAAGAGGTGGCACAACAAAATAACAACGTAAAAGGGATTATTATATTTATCATAAAAGCGGCAAACACCATAGGAAAAATCTCCAAATCTCCGTTACAAATTTAAAAAAATGTGCGATAAAGGAAGGTTGACTGTATATCATTCGCATCAAGTAAGCTCATCGTGCTAAGAGTCATACTACGAGTATCACGCAGCGACGCTTACGTATGAACGATCACAGGATTGGAGCCAGGATGCCCGTTCAAGGCTCACGCAGTTTCCGCTCGATTTCCCGACACCCGGGGGATAATTGTTTCGGATCTCGTCCCGGTCTAATGCAGCGTGGCGGTAAGTGAATTAGAATTTACGGTCGGAGACTATCTGAATAATTAATGCGACCGGAGCGGCCTCCGACCGATAGCCGCGCCAAGGCGGGACGAACAACTTAAAACTTCCACTCTTATCGCAGCACTCGGCGACCGTCCAACGAGGAATGGAAAAAAAACTTTCACAGATTATAATATTGTATGTCGTATAAATGAGATGCTTCAATTCCTTTAGCTGCCCTATTCAAGGAAGCCTTTGAATCTTCATCTAAGTCTGGAAATTTATTAGCATCAAAAAAGTCCTACACATCGTTCTTCACTGTGCTTTATACTCCGCAGCCCTCTTCAGCTCTAAACATAAGACGGAGGTCATTTTTTTGATAATTTTGATCTTCTTGGTCTTCTTATTCTACTAATACTATTGCTACTTGTTCTTCTTCGTCATTTTCTTCTTATTCTCATCTTGCTCTTCCTTTTTTTAGATCTTTCGATTTATTCTAATAGAAAGCTTCTACTCTTAGGACGTCTTGATTAAATTGCTTCACCATCTGTTAGGCGGTCAAGCTGCAAGTCTCCAAGAAGATGAGGAGCTGGTACGATTGCATTAATTGCATTTTAGAGGTTATGGAGCTTACAATAATGCTTACATAATTTTTCCATATTCTTATTCTTCCCTGCATCAAATACGTTTTTGTATATTTTTTGTAAATACTCTAGGTATTCTAATTATTTTCCCTCAACAATACTGTTTACTACATCGTGAAAGAGACTATTATGGCGCCTAATTATAAGTGTAAGTGACATTAAGTCTGTCTGTCCTTATATAGTTGATAAGGTGTCTTCCTCTTTTGATTCAATTCTCCTTATTATTATTTTAACTTCATTATTATTTTTTTAATAAAAATAAAACATATAATGTTGTTAATTTTGATTTGTATTAATTAGAATGCAATAAAAATATAAGAGTAGGTATACCCAAATAAAAGCATTAGAAAAAACACCTACGATATTTTGTAACTTTTGATTTACCAAAAACATATCACTTGACTCGACAAAAGGCTACTTTAAAGACAGTATATTATTTTAACTATTGAATATTAAAAGCTTGACGAAAGTACTGGACTTAAATTGAATTATAAATTTTTATATTATTATTATATATTATATATTTAAGTGATACAAATATACAATTCGTAAGCTGTATTACATTTTTTTAGCATAAATTGAATATTTATGAATAATACAATATGAGCTTTTTTATTTAAACGGGGATAGGAGAATAAAACTTTGTTTTTCTTTTGTTGTTCTTGTAGTTTATAGCGGAAGATTCAGAGGGTTCATTCCTTAGGGATATCCTTTCCAGTAGTGAGCATAAAGGATAAAAATTGTAGCTATTAACAAGATTCGTGAAGATAACTAGATTATTTCAAACTTTACTTTTAGTGTTATATAAAAACACACCAAAGAAATATAATATGTATATAATGATTTTGAATGATTAGAAAGTCAATTAAAATCACTTCAATAATTAAAATGTGCATAACTTCGAAAAATGAAAACGTGCTTTAAGAAAATCCTATTAACAAATCACCCAAAATATGCCTCGGATACAAGCAGCCGTCTCTTCACATCCCCGGGATTCTGACTATGGCCGTTGGGAGCCATACATAGCATGTTCCCAAGTCGACTTTTGGTGCTGATATCTCGAATATGAGGCAAAGATAGTGTCAACTCACATAAATTAATGGCAGGAATTTGTGGGGACCATATGTTCCTTTTTTCAATTTCGGAAGTTTTTGTTTTCAGAAACTGCAAATTTGCTTTTGCTTAGCCTCAAAAATTAAACATCCTCAATACGAATACATATTAACATCCTCCTCTCTCTCAAAAAAAGTTGTTATTCCGTCGCTTGATGGTAGGATTAGGAGCAGATTGATAACACAGACTTTTTCAGAAGCACATTGACATATAATTACGATAAAGTTTATGGCTCGACCAAGCATTCGACTGGCATGATGGGCTGTCGCCCTGCGCCACGAGCGGAGGTCTATATAACTAGTCCCAATATGGCGTTTATTCGCTAGTTATATAAATTTATGACAAACGAACATAAATAAGAGACGAAAGATTGTATATTGAGGTTTTCGTTACAAGTCAGCAAGGGCTACATCATGCTGATGTCAATATGTATGTAAGAGTAAATATATTTGTAAAAGTTTATCTTAAATAAAGAATTTTTAACGTGGTACATAAAATATTTAATTCATATGTATATTATAATTTTACATCTTAACTCATCAGCAATATAATTTATTAATAAAAAAAAACATTTCTGCCGCTTGATTACTGACCCAGCGTCTTTAAGAAAACCGCATATCACTTTTGGTCAAACGATCTCGCTCGTGTTTGACTCAATACGTCACCGAATTTTGGGGTAATGGTTGAAATAAACAACTAATACTTTTAATTCAAGGTCGGCGTGCATGCAAAATGTAGCCTACGTATTATATGCGTAAAACTCCTCTAATACCATAACTTGAAATATCAAACGAATTTATCATGTTAAATCCACTGTTATTAGGTCACGAAGCTGCAAGTTTAAACTAAATTGTTGCATTTTTATCGTTAATAAAATAATGTAATTACTGTATTGAAATATAAAGAGGTTTAGTACTTTAAGTATGTAGCTTAATGCAGTCTCATAATGCTTTTATGTTCCAGTGCATTTTACTATTAAGTACAAAATTTACGATTTAAAGTTCCACTGACATAATAAACCGACGTATCGTAAAAATCGCATTCCATCACAAATAATAGAAACAACATTAAAACTTTATTCGTCAATAAACAATACAAAAGACGTCCCGAAATAATGACGCAGCATCAAGTCGATCCGGAAAATAATAAAAGGAGTATAAAGCACATTTCACGATTGCCGTCCAATCGAGACCCGAGGGAAACTTGCGAATAATAGTAGGTTGTTCCGTTATTTCCAGCGAGTTTTACGCTTTGAAGAAATAAATACTGCGATCTACTGCAGATAACGATGGTGACTCATTCCAATTGCTCGAGACTGCCTTTGGGGGTTATCATAAAGTATAAAGTCGGAGCACCCGACCGAAGGAAGTACACCCAAACTGTCTTGCTAAGGGGACGAGTTTTGAGCTGTAATCAGTGGCGCGGATATATCATATTGGGATACCTACAATGTATAAACAGATTCGATACATTTCTAGTTAAAACATTGTATTTTTATCAAATGTATTGGGATACCAGCAAGGTATAAATATATCCGATACAGTTGTAATTCAAACATTGTATTCTTCATTTTGTAAACACATACAGAAAAATCTTATCTATTATTTTGCGACTCCAACGATCTTATGAATGTCTTCGTGCTGTTGATGTAAAGTTTTTATTCACCAACGTAATCATTACATAGCCTTGCATTTACAAATTGTCTACTAAATAGGTGTGTCCAGAACTCTTATTAATCAATAGCTTAACCCTTTCTTTACGGCTCGGTGGAATACAAATTAAAGTGTCAATACGGCGTGAATTTTTCAAACCATTTTCTTTGCATAAAACTAGTATTTGAAGGATAAATGTACTTATCTGACCTATTTTCGTATATCACATTTGTTCATCTATCCTTTAGCTATCAGATGATGCATAAAAAACTATGGTTATCAACAAACGTTCATTATGTAACTGTATGGTGGTATTGACGCATGTGGTTTACAGAAAAACCTCTCCTGTAACGAAACCTAACGATATTTATTTATATGCTTTACAGATTCCTGTAAATAATACATGTAGGTTGAGAAAGGCAATGACTGCACTTTCAAGTTCCCACCGTAGATGTCTCAATGAGTACTGTGGGGAATCTTAGACGGCATATATCGACAACCGATGCGAAAGGGTTAACAAGCATTTTTCAATTGAGGGATCAATTCCATTCTCCATAAATATATTCAAAAACGTTGGACTAATCATCCTTTTAAAATAACTAATATACAAACGATCAAATACAAATCAGATATTTTAGGTGGAATTTCGTTTGGAAGTATGCATATAATGTTTTTGTGGAGCTTCGAGTGCAGAAATGATTTAAGGCAAACCAATTATCAGTATAAGTACTAGTACTACATAAAATGGTGGAAATCTTCCATTTCTGAGCTTGTTGCGCTACTGAATCTTTAGTAGTTAAATGCTAAATTTCAGATGCCTTTAATTCAGTCACTACAGTCTGTAATAAACACAAGTAACACCCTGCAATAACTTATATTCGTCTCTTAAATTCACCCTCGCTCATTTGCGTCTTATTTAAACGTAATAATGTGATTGCATTACTAAACCATTTCTGCAATCAATCGCTTATACTTAAATAACTATATAAAAGCACTAACCAAATACTCTTATATTACAAAATATTATTTTCATGGGCTTAAATTCAATACAAAATCTTTACATGCATGTCATCTACAAGATTTACCATCATATCGAACAATTACTTTAGTCGCTTTCATTAAGGGAAAAGAAACTACGGCAAGCGTAGGATTTGAACTGTAGACAAGTCTATATATGTTTTTTATTATTATTTCAACAGAACAGATGTTCCAAATTTATGGCGTACAGTACAGACATTAATAAATTAAACATAGATGACATGACAAATAATTAAAGATAATGTAGAGATTTATTTTCAACCAAGTTATTCCTAGCTCTATTGAGTATTTAGGATTTATCCATTTTAATTGTTTACAGTAATTATAACTTGATTTTAAAGATGGCACTGTTCCGAATCGTATGTTTATTTAATTTATTAAAAAAATATTACAAATTTAAAAATCTTGATTTTACAAAATATTTCATTTCTTTAGTTATTTATATTTAGATCTTATGGTCACAAGAAAAATCTACATTACTGAAAACACTTTTTTTTAAATTCATTTATAGGTAAAGAACAAAAAAATAAAAATATATTTACGTTTTATGAAGTCCTTCTCGAGTAAGCAAAAATATGTTCATAAATTCTTGCGCCGTAGAAAAAAATTTCGATATTAAAACTCAATGGAAAGATTGATCAAGTTTAGTTATTTTTAAAGAAATAAAAATGTATCGTTAGTTTGCAATACCATCCGCTAGGTGCGCTTTCGTCGCGAATAAAATTAAAAGTGCGAGGATATCTACATAAGATATACGAGTATACATACTTGACGATAGACTTTCTCAGCCAAGAGGAACCCCATGGCTGTAAAAATCTCCCTCTTCTATCTTGCCCGCCGAAGATACTAATGACTTCCAATAAAAACAAGAAAACTGTAGATGCCTCCACTTTTACTTCTTAATACGAAAATATTTGAACAGCCATACGATCACAACTCTAATAAAAAAAATCATTTAATTTTTATATTCTGTAGATTATTTTACATTATTATTACCACAATTTACTTAGTTGCATGAATCAATGGATTGTGATTTTTTTGAGTAATTTCCTATTATAGTGGTCAGGATTGTACGTATTGTATTTTTATAACAGTTGAACTAAAACTTTAAAAATAATTCGTTTTCGTTCATCATTTTCTGCATATTATATAAATGAAACAAAACCACCTCCTATTAGAAACATTCAGCGAAATCTGAACATATTTCAAAACAGATAAAGTAGAATCCTGAAGCAGGTACATAATCAATCTTTACTTCACAGGAAAAATCAATTACTCAATTCTACCTTTTGAACTGAATATACCTGTATATAGTAATTTCTAACTTATTCCTATTAACATCCTCCTCTCTCTCAAAAAGGGGCGTTATTCCGTCACGTGAGAGCATGATGAGGAGCAGGTCAGCAAAACAAAGACTTTCTTTTAGAAGCACAATAATTACATTTATGTTTAACTACAAGCTTCCGGCCAGGCGGAATGACATGCCGCTGGCCGTAATGCGACCCTCTCGTCCGTCCACACACAAATGCCGCGCTCGTGATCAGGCTCTCGCCTGCACCACGAGCGGCGGTGTATATAACTTGTCCCAAATGACAATATGGCGGACACATTCATGTACGTCAAGTGAACATAAATCAGAGACGAAGGATTGTACATCGAGGTGTTCGGTACCAGCCAGCAAGGGCGACATCATGCTGATGTCACTATATTAAGTTATTGTTTAATGAAATAATCGTAATAATTATTATATTTATAAATACTTCATAAATTAGTAAGTATATTTTAAGTCTAGGTATAAGATTATATACTCACTTTTCATTCCATCTATTGCTTAGATTTAATAACACGTAAAAAAACAAAGTTCGTAACGAAAAACGAAATTATATTACGTTTTAAATATTTATCACAAAAATCAAGACACCTACTTTGCGATGCAGCGAAATATCGTTCCAGGCTTAAATCCAAGATTGCTGAAACGAATTCTTCTTGTTGTATAAATTTTGAATAATGCCTCAGAGTTGCGAAGCTTTTTATGACGGCCAAACCGCAAAAACAACATCAACTCATTCATTTTCAAATGCGAAAACTTTCCCTTGCGGTTTTCTGTATACATCCTTGCCACGGTCTCTGTCTACCTATCAGCCTCCTAGGGTTTGCTCCCGCCTTGGCTCCGCCATCACAATTCACGGGGGAGAAGAATTTTTATTCGAACAGACGAGAAAATTGTTAAGTACCATGACACAATAGATTTAATATGAAAATATTCAAAGACAGAAAGACATCCATACTGATTTCACCATCTGCAAATATGCAAATATAAATAAGTGACTTTTGTACAATACACAATTATATAATAATCAAACGTGCTTGCATTGTTTTTCGGGTTGAGCCGCTCTTTATGACCAAATGTTCCAGGCGTCGGGAGCGTCGATATAAACATCGGATCTTCTTTAAAAAAAATCGGATTAACGAATCACGTACAACTATTCTAGGTTATCTGCCCTGGGGCCGTTGGAAGCCATATATGTTCCCGGGCGTAGAGATATCTTGGGACGAAGCATGGAAACTGACAAACTGAATGAACGCAACATGTAGTTCCTTATATATAATGTATTGACATCCTCCTCTATCTCAAAAGGTGTTGTATTCCGTAGCGTGATGGCAGGATTAGGAGCAGATTAATAACACATAGACTTTTTCTGAAGCATATTGACATATATTTACGATAAACTTTACAAACTTAGGGCTTGACCTAGTCACAGCATTAGGCCGAGCCACAATACAATTATGCTCTCGCCGAAGGGCGGGACACGGGGCCCGTGCGGCGCCGTGATCGGTCACCAGCGCCGTAGGTGGCAATCTATATAACTAACGCTAAGATGGCGACATACGTGTCTGACAAGCGAACAGATATAAGAGACGAAAGATTGTATATCGAGGTTTTCGGTAACAGTCAGCAAGGGCTACATCATGCTGATGTCATATGTCAATATATATGGGAAGAAAAAAAAGGTTACATTTTCTAATAAAAATATAATATGTATCAGTTAGTGGCTATGTATTAATTTATTTTGAATTCGATTAAGTGTATTATTTTACCAAAAAGTATATATGTAACACTTACGCGTAGTTTCGCAAAACATTCGTAGTAGAGTGAAAATGTTTAAATTTACCCATTTGAACTGAATAAATAATATAGTCGTATAGAGTTTTAAATATATTTTTTGCGATGCAAAAACGTGGAAAGTTTTCATGTTCCGTAATTTATTTATTTTTGAAAAATGAAAACTTTACTACAATTCGCAGCACGCTCCATTCACACCCTAAAACTGTCACCGACACCTACAAATTAACTTCTGTAAAATGTTGTTTATATTTTGCTTTTTTTACTCATTTTAATTTGAATTTTCCGAACAACACGGATTTCAAACATGTAGACATTACTGTTGATATAACAAATTAGCACTTCTATTTAGAAAATACTTTTCCAATAATATTACAATAAATACTGTATCGTATGGCTGATATGCATTGAATATTGCGCAGCCAAAACAAATATTTTCAAATGCCGTGTTATTTGTTTGTCAACCATGACTTTTGACATGGTTTTTGTTGTTACAAATCCTAACTATTTGCGCTGCGTATTCCGACACTTGTTCTGAGTGTGAGGTCATTGACATTAAATGTGTCAATACATTAACATCGTCACACTTACGTTAGTACTTCCATAAATAATTAAAATTGTAATATATTTAATAATGTCATTGAAGGAAAATAAATTATTTAAAAAAAGAAAAATAATAATGTATGAAAATAATTATTCAATATCTTTCTTTCCATCCCTAGGAATAGCACATAGTCACCCTAAATTGACATTACTCAGCTCTATCAGATGTCATAATACTTACCTCAACCCAAAATATCGCTACATCCAAATTCAAACAATCTACGTATATTTTCTTTGTTTAATTACCAAATACCATTTAGTATAAGAGAACCAGAGGTTTTGAATAATAGACAGGTAATAGGTTAATCAGTTTATTTAAAGGAGTTCGATTGGCTATCCAGACGTTCACAGGCTTGCATTTTCCTTAGTTCTAAGTGGCCCCAACCCATCCAAATACTATCCATGCCCAATGTTACATAACTTCGGTGAACCGACGAGAGCATTGCTTTCATTGGTATGCTCATTAGTTAAGGAAAACCCACCGTAGAAATATGTTGTCAAGAGCATACATTAATGAATCTGAAAACCAGTCTGTCATAACCTCCATAGCAACCCACATAATTCGGTACACTCCAGTTCTCGCGCTCAAAATTTAACCCCTTTGTCTTTTACGGCGGGTAATTTAGTGGAAATAAATTCAATGCAGAGCGTTGGTAAATTAAAAAATAAAAAACACATTAGAGGCAGACAAAGATGGACTTTTTGAATATAAAATAATAATAATAATAACTGGCCTAAATCGTTGGCGAGGGGAGGATGACATAAATTAACCATCTGTATCCGCACTAGGCGCGCATTTCATATATTTTTATTTGTTCTTTGTTTCCTTTATTCAGCTTTCTCTCCACAAAATGGATGTACTGTGGATCCATCTTCTCCCTTCGATCATTTTATCCAGCTTCGAATTGGGACTTTTTACAATAATCACACCAAATAACTTCTTAGATTTTCACGGCCAGATTTGATATTGTGGCTTTTGGGCTTAGCCGTGTGTGGCGAATTTCTAATAACTAAGTCATCAATCCTGAAGAAGACCCCTGCAATGGCGGTCGAAATTTTGGTAAGAAGAAATTCGCCACACACGGATAAACCCAAAAGCCACAATATAAATAATCATACCATAAAAAACAATACATAACATTTTTATGATTCGTTGGTTTTGGACGCTTTTTAACCGGTCACTTCGTTTTTACGCCATTTTATTTTCTTTTATGTAAACGCATAGAGGAGAATACAGACATGTGGTGATAGTGGTTACAAGTCTCATCTATGGGTTCTATGACGCTTACCGTGCTGCATATAGCTAAGCGCTGCATGCGGAGTGTTGATCTGCCAACGCCATAGACTACAGCTCGTCATTCACGCATCATTCAATTATTACAGGAATTCACTATGAATAGGTGGTCTTCACAGGACGATTTTCGTCTATCACTAATTTTTATAGGCTATGACTGGCATTGTATGGGTAAGGGATCAAATTCACACCAACAGAGAGTATTTATATAACTTAGAAACGGTTGAATTTTTTTTTTTAAATCCGTTGTGGATCGAACCCACGACTTTGGGTTTGGAAAGCAAAGGCCTTAACCACTAAACTATACCCGCTGGCTAGGAGCAATTACCAAGGTAATTATTACAGAGCACTCTCACGTTATACGTGTTTAAGTAACATTGTTATTATAAGCAATTAATTCAAAGGCAAATATAAAAAGAGTTGCAATCTCATCCCGAGTATTTTACTCGTATTATCAATATTATACTTTTAATCAATAAATAGTTTGTAATATTTCACAAGAACACAGCAAAGAATCTTTTTCAAATATTTTTTATTTTAACATTTACTGGCGAGCATTAATCCCATCGGATGTTTGTAATTAAAAATTGGACCTCTCTTCCTCAATTTTCTTTTCTGTGCAACAATATATATGAACGATCTTTTCAGTTGAAAGACGCATTGTGCTTTCTCTCCCTCTTTCCCCCCATCCCTCTCACTTTCTCTCTACTCAGCTTCTAAGATGATTCTCCACTAAGCATCATTAACACTAGAAAAGTTGCTATCAGGAAAAGAAAAATATTTACTTAGAAAAAACGATATTTAACACACGGAATAAATTGAAATTTATTTCTACTGCATAATGCTCTTAGACATTTATATATAACCGGTATAAAAAAGAGACCATGTACACATATAAGATCAAATTTATTTGAATGCATTAATCTTAATGTATAAAAATATAGATACCTAGAATTTATTTATTTATAGAGAAGCTATCAATAAAAATATTAAATCATTTAAACGTTCATTGTAAAATGTTCTACAAATTAAGTCAGAATATAAATAGTTACAACACAAGATACAAATGATGACCCGTACAAAAGTAGTCCAAAAATAGTAGTAACAATTCGGCACACACGGCTTTACAAATTCAAAATTTAGTCTAGAAAACCAGCAAACTCTCAATTAAAATAAAAAAAAAAATATGATAACCACTTCTTCTTCGTAGTATCAATCCGGTGGATTGGTTTGTAACAACAGAACCTTGCATCTCGATCTCCACTCCTTTCGGCTCTCCGCAACCCTCTTCAGCTCAGCATAAGAGGTACAACTCATGTCCTCGAACACTTGATGACTACAGAAACAGCAAAAAACAAAAACTTCCGTTTCTCTGTACCCCAATTCTGAAAGAAATTAGCTGCCAGTTTAAGCGCAGTGTTTTCCCCAGAAGTAGGGGAGGTTTCCCGGCTAATACCAAGGAAGCGTGTCATTGAACTAACTGCACCTGCACGCTGTAGCAGGCGGACTGGAAAATGGGGAAATTTCCAACCGAGTCCCGAACGACGTGAAGATGTATGGCCATACAAATGCTGCAGCTTTGCCATTTTTCACGCGACAAAATAGTATGCATCGCTAACACTAAATCATTGTAAAATATGTTATAAATAAAAGTACAGCTCGACAGCTAGCTATCTATCATTATTTCAGCTTTTGCATTTTTACGGAGATACCTAGAAGTATTTTTTACAACATTCAGTTCCCCTTTTATCCAGACGCCCACAAAATTATGCACACTTCTATAAAATATTTTACTATAAATACTACTTTGTTAAGAATTATCTATTATTCTTTTGTACGATTAAATCAGTTCATAAATTAATTACCAAAAGTATTTCTTTTTTAAATGATTAAAGTCACTAATACCTTGAGCTTAATAGCAACAACTGAAGTGGAAATGGGCAGACCACGTAACGTAAAAGGCAAACAGAAATGGACTGTAAAAACAACCATGTGAAGAGGTTCACAAGAGAAAGAAGCAGAGAAAGACCACTGACACAATTAAAGATGACATTAAAAAAAAATCGCTGGCCCAAACTGGAGCCAAAAAGCACAAGACAAGACCAATGGGCATCTTTGGAGGAGTCATGGGATCCTTTCAGGACATTAATGCAAGGAATAAACAAGACTTTTTTAATTGAAGCATTTTTCTTAGTGTTTATAATAATATTATTAAACTCTGATGTGTTATTTATGTGCAATACTGTGGTGTTGTTTACAAAAGAGTTAACATTATTTGTTGTTATGTTTCGTACGTATCGTCGAAACTAGAAATCTTTTGTTTTTTAAAATGTTCTTTAAAAGATTTGAAATCAAATAAATTCCGAGCCATTAAGACTGAACCACACGAATGAACACAAAATAACTTCTGCCGGGCGACACGATGATCCACGAAATACGCAAGAAAACTACTTGAAAATAAGAAGAAAAGTGCCGGGGAGTAGTCTTTAATGTTCATCCATTCGTCCCCCGCTGGCCGGAAGCGCTCGGGGAGTAGCCGCTACTTCTGCTGGCCGCGAGTGAAAAATCCCGGCCTCCCTTATAAATCCCTAGATCCCCGCGATCTCGCAGGATCGCCGCGATATCCCGCGAAACGTGTACGGGGAATCCCCGCACTGCTGCTTCAATGCTAAGCCCCTCGCTGCTGTGTTGCCAGCCTATCGTACTGCAACTGAGCAAGGAAAAAACGTAGTGTAAAAGCAAAGAAGATTACATACCTAAATTTACTTAAGCGCTTATATTTTATTTTAAGGGAATGTATTTTTTGTTATTCTTTACAATTCAAATTTAAACTTGAAATGTATACATTATTAAAAATTTATTTATATTTTTATAAGAAGAAAAATTCGATTTTATATTTATAACTGTTCTTAAGGATCCAAGTCTCTTATCAACATCATACCCAAAAAAATCTCAAGTTAGTTTGAAATAAGTATTCCCTTATCTCTCCGTCCTAAATTTCCCATTATTCACATAACTAAGGTTACAAAATATAAATAAATACAAAAACATAAGCGAAAAATAGCAATACCGAAAAAAATTTAAAATATTAAATATTAGCCACAAAATTTATATTATGTACTACAGTAATGCTTATGTCTCTTTAAAATGAAAATTTTTATGATTATGATTTTAAATAAATTGGTTTTATCTATATTTATTGTTAATTTAAGATTGGCAACATTGGGGCGACGCAAGCGCCACTTTTCTGTTTACCGATCTCGGGAAAAGCTGAAAGAAAACGGACAGGCGCCCCCGGCATACGAATGGCACACTTCACTCAAGCGGATGGCGCACTCCACATATACGAATGGCACACTTCACACTCGAACACACCCGCTCTGTGCACGCTCTAAGTGAGCGTGTTCACAAAGTAGCTATTTCAAAGAAATCGCCGCTTTTCAGAACATACGAGCAATTCAACGGTCATCCATTATAATGATAATTCCAGTACGGCTGGATAAAAAGGAAGAAGAAAATAACTCATTCCTTCATAAGTCACCTTAACCTCACAATTACAGAATGCGATGATTAAATACGCGAATAATAAATATTACATTTCTAATTAAATCCAATTATGTATAATTATTATTTTTTCATTATGAATTGAAAATAATATCGTCGTACGAGATGAGAATGGAAACCTTTTTTCATCATTTAAAATTATTGATTCGCTTACTATTGTCGCTAAGTATCGTATTGTCGTAAATAATAAGTACTAATCTAAGAAACCTGAAAAAATCGAAGTGTTTTAATAATATAATATATGAATCCATGACTACTAAATATTTCCCAGATGATATGACAGTTTGATCCGATAGGTAGTTGCATTGCTGCCAAATACCTTAAACAAATATTAAACAAACACATTTATAACACATTTTAACCCTTTCATTACGGCTCGCTTTAAATAAAAATTATACTGTCAATTATAAAACTAGTAATTGAAGCATAAATGTACTTATCTGGTATATTTTCATATATCACATTGGTTCTTGTATCCTTTAGCTATCAGATGATGCATAAAAAACTATTCTAAGAAAGTATCTAAACGATATATCACGTCAACTGATGTCAACGGTCCGAGAATCTTATGACGGCATATGCCGACAACCGATGCGAAAGGGTTAATTATATTTTACATGAAGGCATCTTCAGCTATACTCTTTGACAGTGACTTAACCACCAGAGGCTGTTGAAGGTCTGAAGAAGCCGAAGAATCACATTGGTTCTTGTATCCTTTAGCTATCAGATGATGAATAAAAAACTATTCTAAGGATGGTCGGGGAATCTTATGACGGCGTATGCCGACAACCGATGGGAAAGATTAAAAAAAATGTGTGTGATATGAAGCTGCATTCCTGATGAATTAATACTGCTAAAATTGAAAGCCTCTCAATTAAAAAACAAACTCGGTTTATTATAAACAAACATATTATTATAAGAACAATTTCAAGTATTTACATTCGTCCGAAAATTATTGCATAATTTTCTGAATACAGTGTCCAACCGAAAAAATATATATAACTGCTTAAGTTATCAAATAATGTATATTTTTAAAAATACGAAATAAAACAACAACAATGATAAACTTAACTTCAAATAAAACATAAATTATAATAATTAGTGTTCATGTCAACGAAAAAGTGTTCCCGGGTCAAGAGCCAGCGATGTAACGAATATTCGATATCTGCCGTTCCAAGATAATGCGAGTTTACAAAGAAAGACGCGGCGGAGAGTTTACAAAGAGAAGGTGCGGTATTCAGACAGACGGTGTTACAACAGTGCTGTGGGATTTACATCAACGATAAAATATTATATTGGTGACCGTTGATCTCTCGCATGATAAAAAGGAAAAGGTTAACACATTGCAAGCGTTCCGAAAATGTTGCACCTAAAACTGTACAGGGATACCAACACCTGCTAACCAATAAATACAATCTACTTCTACTATTTAAAGTTGCAATGCTATTTATTCTTGTTTTAACGGTTTAGTATAATTTGTTAATAATTAGTCACTCAGGATCTCTAGTTGACTGATTGTTTACAAATGATAACATATATCACCGTGATCTATCTAAAAACATAATGCTTAATAATAACATAACACACATTTAATAGTTAAAATGGATATTTAAGGGTATAATATATATACAAATATTTATTTTTGAATGCTGAGATATTTTGACGGAAGAAGAAGAAACAGCTTCACCCTGGTCAGTTGAAATTCTCCAAATTCTTACGAGTATCCAATTAGGGAGCGGTTGATGCAGGAAAAAATAAAGTTGGAATTTCTGGTTTATAATAAACCTGAGATGAAGCGGCTTTTGGTAGCCTTTACCTTTCACTTATCTTATCTGGCTGGACCATACGGTCACCACAAACATACGCACATAATTCTATGAGCTATTTTTTTATACTTGCCAAGTCACAGCTTTGCACTCGAAGCTCCACTGCGTACATAATATACATATTACACATACCAGAGTAACAGCTCTGAGAGTAACAGCTCTGAGAGTAAAATAGAAGACATTATAGTAATCGAGGAATATTTGGGGTATGTTATTCGGTATTATTAAGGAGATCGTATGATTAGCTTGAAGCGTCTATGATCTAGACCGGGGATCGTCAACATTTTTATGTCTAGCGCCCACTTTTGCCTATTTTTCATGGTAAAATTTCCCTACCGCCCACCAACCTCGCTATATTTCAATTCAATATATGGGTGGAAAAAAATCTACAAGGAATGTAAAAGATTTGAAAACGTATCGCCCACTAGTGGGCAGTACGGACCAGGTTAACGACCCGTGATCTAGAACATTTAGTTCTAAAATGCCCAGCCCACACCAATTTTGGTCATGAGCTTCAAATCCACACAACAGCAAATTACAATATATATATATATATAACATTTCATATTTTACGGTCTGAAAAAACTATGATACCGAACTATTTGCTGTAAAAATAATACATTTAAAAGGTAGGTATAAAAATAGCATGTTCAGGGATGCGCGTGAGAAAAATCCCGGTCACATCGTGAGTCCCGAATTCAAGGATCGTGTTCCCCATTCCGTGAAATTAAAAAAAACTGTCGGGTTGAGAGCAGGAAAAATGTTTTCCCATAAATTCACCCCGGCGCCCCATCTCACGAACCGGGACTCCCCCGCGGGGTCGGGATCGAAAAAACAAGACCCCAGCCGGCTAATTTACGGGGTGTCGATCGCACGCACTCGCCGCCACTCTCGCGATTACTTTCCACAGACTTTTCATTCCAAATTACAAAAAAACAGTTGGCTACCGTGTCGATGTGGCGGGCTATTCTACTGTCATTAATTTTCACAAAATATACTTATTTATGCACGCCTTTATTTTATTTATGTATTTATTGTATATACAGAGCGTTACATCGTAAAATGAATGTTGCAGAATATTATTTTATTCACACTTAATAAATCTTTGAGGTTACAATATCTTTGAAGACGACGTTTACCATAGACGAGAACCGGAAAGGATGGAAGCGAATGGTGCGCAATATAAAGAACACGTTCAGAGGAGAACTTTACGACGAAAATATGAAACCAATACTTGTCGTTTGTCGGTTATAATATAATATGTAACGTTTTTCATGAAAATATTTTTATTTTATTCATTCATACCGACCGCATAAAGTTTTACATAATATTTTTTATGCGGGTCATTTAATGTATATTGAAAATTATATTATATTTTGAAAGGGTTTTTTTTTATGAGATATGTGAGAATCCCTTTCAAAAGAATATGCGGGATTTCCAGAGAATAAAATATAAAAGAGTTTGACGCCTTTGTATAGTAAACAACAAAACGTGCGAACTGCTCGGTTTTCCAAACAATTTGACGCCATCATAAAATGCAATACGTTTCTGGTAAATATTGTGAAACGACGGGTTAAATTTGCATATCTCACTTACACTCGAAAATCTCACATGACTCCATGATTTTCTTCAGCCAGGGCTGCCACTGACCTTACCTCTATTTAAAAGACCATAACCCTTAAACTCAAAACTGTATTTTTGACATCATAAAAATTCTCAGACCGCTCTATAGCACAAACTAAAACGATTTTTATTTTCATTTACCAAATATTTGTGATTATTTCATATAAAATACAATTTAGAGACAGCAATCCCGGAACCTTTAAGACTAGAATATATTTTCATCGTGAAATACTTCCATGATTTTCATATAATACATTCAGTAAGATCCATTTTTTTATTTATTGCCTCTTGGCAAGCGTCTTTGGATAACAATTAATTTAGATTAAATGGACACAAAAATAATTATTACCGTTTTTATGTTCTGCAAAATTTATATATTTAAAGCCTCGTGAAGATCGTTCTGCAAAATGCCAAGAAACAAAGCATGCGCGTCGAATATTATTATAATAAGCAAACAAAATGCCAAGATTCTCCGCCATTGTTGCTATGAGTTTTCAACAGTGATTCCCAAGCGTACCATTCTCGTCCCCCTTCTTATAGCAAAAATTCAACAGTGAGCCTCCAAATAACAAAAAATTGTATCATATAAATCTTTAAGTGTCGTTCGATCGAAAAAGTTTTAGTTTCTAAAAACAATCGTTTTTTTTACATTATAGGCTTTAACCGCAACAGGTGTTTTTTTTCTTCTAGTAAATTCTAGTAACAATTGAGTTATTGTATTTTTAAACTATATTTTTGAACTTCAATTTGAAATTTTTCTTATGTTATAACAAAAATGTTTTTCTTAATCCATTGATATATTATAATATACTCGTATATTATTCAAAATATTCATTGATATGATTGATATTATACATCATTACAAATTCTACATAGCTCAACCTTCATGATAATACTATATATTAATAACAAGTGTCAAGTACTTATTTTTTATTTACTGAATCGTACTGAAGAAAATGTTTCGATATTTAGCACAGCCACAATCACTCCAACTAACGGATTCCAAATCTACAAGCCGATAAGCTATTTTTTAAGATAATTGCTTACGTCTTATGCTAGAAATTAATCCTCAGCGTATTAAATATAATTAAATTAAACAAGGGTGATGTACATTAGGAACCAATGGTCTACAACATTGTGAGTATTGTGATGGCTGTGGCAAGATTGGGAATACCAAGTTATCTCTTGTCTTCACATCCTCGCACCTTATTCTTGTTATGCCGCTTCGCTAATTGCATTGTTCCACAAGTCTTTAGCGAATCACTAAATGGCTGAAAGCCTGAACTCGGAAAACGTATTTGTAAGTTATACAACATTGTGTTTAATCATTCCAAATGTACCATATTCCAACTTATTCGTAGTAATTTCGCTCACGTGTCTTTTCATCGTAGATGGATCTTGTACGAGAAAATCGAATTTTAGTTGACATTCATAAACGCTTTGTTGGGAAAATATTAAGGATTTCTACTCCTAAATGTTAATGACATCACTAATAATTTAAAGCAATGTCTCAGAAGAATTTTGAAATAGAATTTAGTTTTTTTATTTGTAAAACATTAACCTTCTCTAGCGCCAAAATATTTATATTTTGACGACAAAACTTATTGAGCTGAAATATCATCTATTTTTATTGTTGTAAATTTTCCAATAAATGATTTTATTAAACTAAAGAAACGGAATCGAAATATACGAGATTTTTTTTTCTATTTCACAATGAAATACAAAAATAAACACATGCAAATTTACTATGATTTTATAACTTCCAGTTTCATCGTCAGGTGAAGCAGTGAAAGAGCTTAGGAACTTTAAATTTAAATCATTAAGATTTTCTTAACTCGCGGCCACTGTACGTACAAGTATATACTAAAATTATTATGGTATAGTATTTAAATAAATAAATTGTATTAACTAGAATTCAAGCTTATATTACGAGTTCAAATAGTTAAAATTACTGAAAATTGTAAAACTAAAAGGTATTTGTTGTTTGTGGCAAACGTGTAATAATCGAACTACAATAAATATAAATTATTTAGGTGATTACACAGGAATCATATATTTTCTTTAGTATAATTGAAATTACAAATATTTTTATAGCGCTATTTAGATACCTCGTGATATAAATCAATAAATGTACACTATATATTATATATAGAGACATGACATGCAACGTAACATGCGAGAGATTGGAAAAAATAGAAGGTAGCTGTTTGACGGCTCGGATATTGCATTTCCCATTGTGCTCGTCAGGCAGTCGAAGTTTCGGGAATGAAATTAAAACGCGGCTCCGAACGCAAGAATGACAGGCGCGCAGCAATCGCTACAGATGGAAATACCGCAACTAATATTAAATTGTCAATTTTCAAAAAAAAACATTTGACACTCTTACGATGTTGACTACCAACATTGAGAAAAGAGACAGCATCGTGGTGAGGAAAAATGTTATTACATTTATTTATTTTGTTGTTCAATTGCTCGTAAACAGATAAGAACTGATGACACCCTCGTTAAATATGTAACCATAGTCTTAATTTCTGTGACTTATGTTAAATGAAGGTAAAAATAATAATTTCCTATTAAATATTAACACATTAACATCGGCAAGGTATTAATACCCGTTACCTCGACTGGCGGTTAATTACGTGAAGGCTATTTTTACGTTTTACGCACTCTGATCTTTAAAGTCGGGGAGGGTATTTCTACTTGTTTATTTTCTGCAAGGATTTGACTTTTTCTTACTTATAAGGTTCGACATTATCAGTTTTACAAAAGTAAACGCATTTTAAGACACAGGGTCACTACATTTTTTTTTAAATTTTAGAATAAATAATGTTTGTTTATTTTGTAAAATCAATATATATTTTCTATTTTATTGCATAATCGCCAGCATATTTTTTTGTCATAATACCCTTCATAAGGGTTATTATTTCAATGAATATCATACTCTAAATCTAAAAAAAGTTATAACCCTAAAAAACGTACCCTTAAAAGTTTTAATGTGTATTTTCAAGTTGTGGACATAATTAAAAATTATTGTTAGAAGTTTTACAACTTTACGTTAATTTTGCTGGTAGTGCTATGATTAGTGAGTGTCATATTGAAAAAAAAAGGACTTATGTTAGATATTTTAAAAGTTATATAATTTTTCGTAAATACGTATTTTTTATGCGTGATATCGATTTTTCGCCCGTATTAGAGTATCAGCGGTGCGCGAATCTCATCGATGTTAATGTGTTAAGTTAACGCTAAAACATTAAAGCAAAAATACGTAGATATTACAGTACAGTCAACGGTTAACGAACTTTTTAAATTGTAATGGAGATTTTCCTGGTCTTTTCGGCGTGGTAATTTTGGATTAGGGACTTACTGGTCTAGGCCTCGAGAGAATCAGGATAATTATCCGATCTTATGGAAACGTTATAGGAGGGTCGACTGTAGATGAAACTATAAGACACAATAAACTGTTGTCACAATATTAATTTGGCGAAGACAAAGTCGTCGGTTTCTCGAAGGAGTGACGCGTAATAATCAACTCCACCCCGCCGCAGACGATTTCCCAGGGGCTGAAGCGACCACGTTTAGGTACCAAACCTAAATACAAAACAAACGTAGTTACCTACCTACGTAAACCCGTAGCAAATATAGAATAATATGTAGTACTATTTTAATTGCCGGAAATTTCAAATAAGCATTTAAAACTCAAGAAAATTCGTATTCTAAAACCATTTAAATAAAAAAAACCTTTGAGCTTATGCCACGAAGAAATCAAATATATTTAAAATGAAAATGTTTCCTAACGTTTTCGTTCTTCGAATATTTAGCAGTGTGACGCCAGCCTTGACAGAAGTCAGGTCCAAAAGAGACTCTCTTGGACCGCTCTTTCTGTCAATATAATAAGCCTTAAAGGAATTTCACTAGTACATCTTGTAGTAATTTGGTAATTGGTATCAAAGTATATAAACAAATAATATTCAGCATGGCAGACAAGCTTCTTTTCTTGACAATAACATATGCAATTCACAAGAGCTGGTATTTTTTTAAATCTATTTACCATATCCATTGTAGTTTAACCCTTTAGATGCGAGGTGCAGATATATCCGCACCAACTTGCACTGCTCTTAAGTGCGAGGTGCGGATTTATCCCACGCCCTGTAAAAAACACGTCGCTTCAGTGCGAGATACGGATTTATCCGAATACTATATTGAATATAATATTGTTTCGTATTATGACATTCCTTCGTCAAATTTTTTTTTACGATATATATTGAGTTGTGGGTCATTCTACACGTTTCAAATTTGTCTTTTTTTAAAAATAACTATGGATTTATTTAATTTAGTTGGTGAATATAAATGCAGCACTGAACAATCAAAACACATTAAAAAATTCGTCCTTAAATATTCAACTTTATTTTTCATTGACTAATTGACTTATTTCGTGACTTTTTATGAAGTCTTATTTCGCACGTAAGGGGTTAAATTATTCTGATGCTCTTACGTTTTAAATTGATTATATTGAACCTTGAAATCTAAATTAAAAACAAATATTTAAATGTCACTCTGTTAAAGCAGAATAGAACTAAATAAGAAAAACATGGTTTGTTTCTTCGATAATTCTTTTTCTAGGAGGAAGCACTCAATCTTTTAAGACCTCACTGACCTCTCAATTTATAATTTTAAATCCAGCAGATGGCTACCAAGAATAATATATTTACTAACTATTTCTTTAAGAGATCCAGATTTTATGAAGAAACACATGTACACCAAAACCTTTTTTTGTGCGATAGATGCGTTCCGTAGTAAATCGCACAAAAAAAGCTACGATTTACATAGAAAAAAGGAAGATGCGTTCCATGGATTTTAAAAACCGCATAACTTTGAAACTGCTGTATAAAATATACCCAAAATCGCACAAAACTAAATATTTCCCCCTGAACATGAATCAGTAGATGGCTCCAATTTTTCAATTTCTTCATAAAATTTACGTGCTTTTACTTGAAGTAAATAACAACTTATCGGGATTCTTTTTTTGGTTAAATCTTCAATAAAGATTCAGAGCGCTTGTTCAGTTTTTTCTAATAACTTATCTCTTGTGTATGATGATAATTTGGAACTTATGTTGGTCACATCAATAATAGATTTTCTTATTGCAATTCCATTCTTTTTAATAGCTCTTATACACCTAGCTAGCCAACGCTTGACTATATGCACCGCTTGGCCGGCCACCCGGCTGTGTGTGCAGCCGAACCCGTGTCAAATGAATAGTCGGCATTGTAACACTCTGCGCAAGTTGGGGTATAGGCGGCCAATATTTCAATCCATCGTGTTATTCAGAGTAGTTTAATAAGGGGTTCGACTGTGTATTTTTGAGATCATATGTACAAACATTCATATTTCAAAAATATATTTTTAAAAATAAAATGTAAAAAACGCATAACTTCAAAATAGCACAAAAAGGAGTTTTGAGTGTACTGGAAAAGCTTCCGAATGCATTTAGGAAGGAATTTTAATAGTTGACTGTTCTCAGTCAATATACATTAAGCCTAAAAGTGCTTTCAGTCAGTCTATCAGTTGCATGTGGGATTTATGCCGAGTTCAGTGAAGTGGCCATGTAATGGCAATAGAAAAGACAAGTGAACTAAAATAGGTGTTCCAAAGATTAGAGGTTAGAGACCAAGTTTTTTAAATGATAAGAAAAAAATGTATCTTGCATTATCAATAATAGAAATAATAAATTACAAAATATTTTAATAATCACTTCATTTTAACCTTATTATTAAGATTTATGAAGTATCACGCCTGAAATAAGGAAAATGTTTATCATAATGCAACATTTTCAGACTGAGTCAAAAAATATTGTTAGTTTTTAAAGGGAAAAATAAATATAAAACAATTTAGAATTAAAGAATCTTTAATATTATTTTTTATACATCATAATCATTCACACATCTCAAAATTATTATAACACTTATCAAATATCATTATATAATGCAGATATTTTGCTCTCACAAATTGTTAATATGCATCCCATTACAGTACCAGAGGTACAAAGGTAATAATATAAAACTGAGGGAATATATACTATTTTGTACAATAATCATGTAATGCAACAATTACATTGCAGCAATTTCATACCTTTACACTAAAATAGTATTGTTATTTAAAAAAAACAATATTTCTTCAACACAGACAAAGATATGTTTCTAGCAAATAAAAAAATATTCAACTATGATAAAAATAAATGCGGAATGGGAAGTTGGCGGCTTCACATTAAATAATAAAGGTGATGTGCAACACAGATATATAGCCTACGCGAGTTGTCAGTTCACACACAAATGAGACATTTCATAATGTATACATATTATAAAACTATATTTTTAAATTGTATCATAAATACTATTAATCCTTAAGTTAAGCCCAATAAGGTGAAGATAGGATGCGGTTTATCAACAGCTTTTAGAGACAAACAAATATTGCTCGAGCCAATTGTGAAACACACCGCTAACTGAATAGCTGACGTGTCAGAGACGTCAGTCCTCAAATTTAATGGAGTTAACAGATGTGTCTATGGTGCCCCCCCGGTAGGCTCCTCGCTTCTTCTTGGTCTTTTCGTGTTTGAAACCTTTTCCCCGGGTGTGCTTCAAGTCCTGGTTTGCTCGCTCGCCCCAAGAGCCTCTTGCACCCATCTAGAAGGAATAACATGCTTCGTTATAATTTGTGATTGATATATACTAAAAGTAATTATTAATTAACTTTTATATTAAATATATTCAATTACTGATGATTTGTTTGCAATAAAACTGCAAATTTGAAAAACATTGATATTTTATTTGTTTTAAAATTTTAAAACAAGAATTAATTTAAAAATGATATTTCATTGTAATTATGAAACTCAAATTAAATATCTTGCTGAAAATATCTGTAAAGGTTCATGTTAATTGCAAAATGAAATATTTATGTGTGACAATTGTAGTTAATCTGTTAAATATTTGATAATTAATGAATTAACACCATGGCCATTCTGTTTCCTATCGAATTTGTGTCACAAAAACACAAATTGTGGGAAAACTAATCATGAGAACAAAAATCTAATTTAGTAAAAAAAACAGAGTAGCAATGATTTCGCAAAAAAAAAATTACAATAATTTCTACTAACCTAAAATTTTATCCTATGAGTCTAATCAAATGTGATCTTCTTGTTCTGTGCACTGTCACTGTCAAAGCTTTTGTTGAAGCCACCACCGCCGCCACGGCCACCCCCTCGCTCTCCTCCCCAAGACTTCCTGAAGCCACCTCCATCACCACCTCGGTCTCCCCCTCGTCCACCCCGGAATCCTCCCCTATCTCCACCCCTGAAGCCACCACGGTCTCCTCCTCGGAAGCTACCACGGTCTCCACCACGGTCTCCTCTGAATCCACCGCCGCCTCCTCGGTCATTGCCTCTGAAGCCACCCCCTCGGCCTCCTCGTCCCCTGAAGCCACCACGGTCTCCACCACGGTCTCCAAATCCTCCCCTTCCTCTGAAACCACCCCCACGGCCTCCTCTATCGCGGTCAAAACCACCCCGTCCGCCTCTATCCCCGAAGCCCCCGCGGCCTCCTCTCCTGTCACCGAAGCCCCTCTTGTCTCCAAATCCTCCCCTTCCGAAGCTCTTTCCCCCAAAACCGCTATCGTTTCCTTCATTTTCTTCTCCTTCGCCGCCTTCTTCTGCATCTTCCTCCTTAAGAACGCCACAAAAAAAGAAAATCTTAATTAGTCACCTCATACAACTCAACATGAATGTTAGTTTATCGCTACCGATAGACCAGAAAAGGCAAGTGCCCGAACATTAGCAACGAGCAGGAATCGCACTGAGGATATTGAGCGAACTAACGTTCATGGTGCGTTATACTCGGTTAAGCCAGTGTCAGGGCATTTACCTTTCCTTCAAATGAATTGTCCGCCAGAAGAGGGCTGACAGTAACAGCCTCCGAAACCACTCGCCGGAATGGAACGTTCTGCCCATTGTGATTGGTCGCTTTCTGTCCCGGGCTCGGCGTTTCAAAATTATTTGACTTTACTGATTTTACCTGAAGAACATACAAGTTATCCCACGTTATGCAATTGTCTATACTTTGATAATTTTATTTCTACAATTGACCAAATATAACACAAATTAATAGTAACCTAAAAAAATGTGTAAATGTGTACTTAGAAAAGGACACAATTTAATTTTCTTCATAATACTGACTACTTCTGATAACAAAAAGTAAACCAATAAATTAACTTGCTAAACTACATTAAATTGAAATGGGAGCATCATTTAAGAGTATGATTATTATAATACCATACACGTGCAACAATACTATAAATACATCACTAAAAACAAAATTAATACATAATCATAGATTTTTAACATTTTAGGTAAACAGTAAAATGATCTTTCTTTTACTTGAATATAAATGTCTCCTAAAATATGTAAGCATTGTTGAATATTTTTTTATTACAATTGCAATATTGTATTCAAAAACATGTCGTTCACCAACGCTCTTAATTGTATTGATATATTGTGCTATTTTTGGTGTATTTGATAATTATGTTACAGCCATACATTTACTAGTTTCCATTTACACCAAGGACACATCTTAGAAAAGGTGTCAACAGTGTGAAATGATAATTTCGTGAAAACTCTTGCGCTTTAATTTTCATGTCATTTGTAAATTCAGTTCCTAAGCAACAACAAAAGGTAACAAATTTACTTATCAAAATATTAAATGAATGTAAAAACTAAAAAAAAAAAAGTGTTGTGAAAGTAGTAATATAAAAATCTTTATCGTACCTGGTCTCCATTAGAATTGTTGAAGTTGGCTTTCTTGTTAGGTGTTGGCTTGGCTTCATCGTCACTGTCTTCTTCCTCAGAAGATTCCTCGGCCTTGCGCTTCTTGGCCGGAGCTGCAGCCTTAGCGGGGGCTTCTTCCTCATCATCATCACTATCATCAGATGACTCTGCCTTCTTTGCCTAAAAAATAATAAAAATTAATATCCTCGATGTGACGAATAAATGTTTTGATCTAATATATTTGATTACTTGAAACAAAACATCCTTAAATAATATGCAAATTTGTAGGTTTTTATAGACTAATTTTAAAATCGTGATTTAGGGTTGAGCTGCGTGCGGCGAATTGCTTTCTCTGATATGTTTCACATCACAATCTGATGACACGTGCGACAGTTGTGGAAATATCAGGGAACAATTCACATCAATTTATATTTAACACAATCTTTAAGTGTTTACTTTAGAGATTTGTAGAAACAATAAATATGATTTATCATTATTTATTATTATGCAAATGCAAGCAGAGGGCGTTGTCGGCCCTCCATTTGCAGGGATTAATATACAAAATTATAATAGTGGCTTGTGAGCTTCTTAAGCTATGTTATTTATATTTCAAAACATGTATTTCAACCACCATCACAAATGCCAACGTAGTTTTACGAAGGCATCCATAAAGTTGCACTAGAGCACAAGTTTTCAGCGACTCTCAACTTCTTCTGCGGTCTCGTTGGTTATATGAAAGAGCAATATTCATCATTGCAACACTCACCACTGGCTTGGCAGCGGGAGTTTTCTTGGGCGCCTCATCTTCATCCGAGGAATCCTCGCTGGAAGACTCGGCCTTTTTGGCAGGCGCCGCTGCTTTAGCAGGTGTGGGCTTGGCGGCAGCTTTAGGTGTAGGTGCCACCTTCTTTGGCGGTTCATCTGAATCATCACTGTCGTCACTGGAAGAATCGGCAGCAGGTTTGACAGCCGCCTTGGCTGCAGGCTTAGCGGGGGTCTTGACTGGCGTCTTGGCTGGCTTAGGAGCTTCCTCCTCGCTGCTGGAATCGTCGCTGGAAGAATCATCCTTCGCTGCTGCCTTCATGGGTTGCTTCTTAGCTGGCTGAGGTTTTACTGGAGTCTTGACTGGCGGCTTTGTGGATTCTTCTTCGCTTGAATCATCATCCGATGAAGATTCTTTTTTCGCGGCGGCCTTGGCGGGAGTAGCCTTGGCCGGCGCGACCACCTTTTTTGAGGGCTGTACCTTAGGTGGTGTATCTTCAGAGCTGTCGTCACTGTCATCGCTGGACTCTTCCTTCTTGGCTGCGGGTTTGCCCTTGGCCGGTGTCACCGCAGCAGGCTTAGCCTTGTTCTGGGCTGGCGCTGGTGCCTGTTGACAAGATGTATTTTTAAGAAAGCGAACCATGAAATTGTCCTTCAATGATTTTTTTAAGAAAGATCAGTGGTAGTGACGAAACTATTGAGAATTATCACAGTTTTTCAAATACATTTTATGCATCATGTCAAAAAAAAATCAAATGTTGATAGAATCAATAAATTGCAATGTTTTTGTTTGTAACAGCTAGGACATATATTGAATCCATTTTGATTATGAATGTAGAAATGTATGATTATAAACATACAATATAACAATGGCAAATATATTAATCGATTGTTTATTGGATTCTATAACATCAACATTTAGTCAGAACACCCAACAAGTATTATAGTCTACCTTTTTGGGGGCCTCTTCAGCAGAGCTGTCGTCGGAGTCATCGTCAGAGCTCTCCTTCTTGGCCTGAGCTTTGCCGTTAGCTACCGGAGTGGGCTGCGCCTTCTTGCCGGGCGCCGGCTTTGCTGGAGTCGCCTTCTCATCCTCACTTGATGAGTCCTCCGAGCTGGAAATTACAGTCCACAAATTAAATTTAAAAAATTGATTTTCGGCCCAACAATTTTTTTAAGGTGTGCATGGCAATCAAATTATTAAAAATGATAACCACCATAATTTGGCAGCAGTAGCTATTGGGGTGTGCTGCAAAGTTGAGAGTTTGAGAAAGGTTTATTTATTGTTACATTAACCCCTTGTGTGATTTGCCCGAATGCAATTCAGGTAGATATTTTTCTGACAGTGATTTGTCCGAACTGGATTCGGACACATCGTACACAAAACTTTTTATAGCGATTTGCTCGAATCCAGCTTGAGTCATTCCCCCACCAGTCTAGAGAATGCATCGCACGCGTTGAGTGACACATGTCGTAATATGATCTTTGCTCTGATTGTAATGCAGGGTTGATTTCCAAGAGGTTGACCACACAAGTGGTTACAGATTAACATTTTTGTATGAAAAAATATGCAAATATTCACTAGGTTCAAAGAGATTAAAAATGATATACAGAACTCAACATTTTACAATAACCCAAGAATAATAAAATGAACATCATGAAATAGCATTATTTTGATTTAACATTTAAAAGGGCAATAAGACGGATTATATATAGTGCTTGATAGTCTCTGAAGCTGGTACTGTGTTATCTATCACGCCAGACTTTAGGAACATGTTATTTTTTGTTGTAGTGGTATATCTTCAAATGCAATATTTTTTGTTTTAAGTTAACAATCCAGATCTTACATTTCAATTATAGCAGATGCAAACAAGTATGTGATTAATAAATAGTTAGAATAAGACATAGTAATGCATGCTTATGAAATTATGCCATGTGGACTCAAATTTTTACAACTTTCTCCTTCATAATAATGATATAAAATAATTAAGCTTAAAGTATAGATGATATGTTAATAATCATTTGTAATTAGCTTAATAATTAGGACTAAAGATAAGAATTTGCTGGAATGAGAAACAAATTAAGAATGAAAGAGAGTTTAAGTATAATATGAATAAACACACGCGCTTTTTTCCGTAATTGAAAAGGAGTGTTATTCATAATATAATTATGATAATATATTAGTTTGTTTTACATTACAATGGAGGTCTATGATTCCTACTGCAAAACGTTATCTTTGAGTGTGCATTCAACGCGTTTAATCCCATGCTTGAGAAGAGGGTTATAAAACCGATTCTAAATATATCACAAGGACTGCAACAATACTATGAAATAAAATGGCATATGAACACGTTTTCCCGGTTAAAGTTGATTCGTAATAAATACGCATGGCTCTTTTAACTATATAAACTTAAACGATAATAAAACAATGCCTCAGTATATTTCAATCAAAGCCGGAAGCTATTTTGTACCGAAAAACTAACACGCAATATGACCATGATCAATGCCACAATGTGCGTCACATTTGGAGGTTAACTGGTGGAACAAAATTCGGTAAAAATTACCAAATTCGTCGCAAATCGAGACGCCACGTGATATTAAAGAAAAATAGTAATCGAAGACAATATTGGAATGCTCTTGGATTCATAATAATCAATTGGTAAACGGAAATAATATGTACCTTTCTTCAGCTCCTGCCGCCTTCAGTTGAGGTATCTTCTTTTTGGAAGTCTTCTGGTAAAACGAGAAAACCTCGTTTATGTTCGGACATCCTTTTGGCAATGCGGGCTAAATGAAGCAGAAAAAATAAAATTAGAACGCGTTATGAAAAAGTGTCACATTCAATACAAAATGGTAATCCTGAAAGCACATGTTGTTCAGTTTTGTATGGGACCGCATGTCCCCACCACACGTGGTGACCGAGCAATCGAAATATCTCGCGATATAAAAGTCGAATACCGACGAAAATTATTGTAGATTGAGGAATGATAATTACCGATTTCGTTTTCTTTTGGAAAATCGCTGCCAAGTTCTTGTCTTGCTTTAATAAGAAGTCGTACACAAGAGCGCACAGCCCAGCGTCCAGTACGGCGGCCATGTCGGAACTGTAAAGACTCGATCACAACCGAATAAACATCATGAAGGTAACTGCGGAAAGGATAGCAAATTTTCATTTCCGGTGCTCAAACGCCTGATAGACAAAATAAAAAGTAAATATTATTTTACTTATCCTAAAATATTAATGTGTTAAGCAATCTTAATGCGATACGTTTTGTAAATTTTAATAATTTAACGAAACAAATAAAAGCAAGCAATAGGTATTTATTTATTTTAAAATATACAAATAAATAGTTTAGGTATCCATTCATTACTAACTATATTTTACAGTTACCATTCTAGGCATTATAATATTACGTCCGATATTAATTTTATATGGTTAATTTTTATTTTCTATGATGCCTGACTAATTAATTTAATATATTCTATTTAGTAATCGGAGTTCGGCAAAAAATAATATTTTTTTACGACACTATTTCTAGTTATAAAACAATTGGTAATTTTATCACAAAATTTAAAAAAAAAAATTTAGTCACACAAATTTATAAAATACCATTAAAATTATATTCAGCATGAATGTTAATGTTTATATATATATATATTTTCATATTTTCTTTTAAAATAATTGAAAATCCATTTAAATGCATCAATTCAGTTTTTTTTTCGATAAATACCTTACTTAAATATTGATTTAATTTCTGTAAATTAAAATATCAATAATAGTAAATAACTTATTCTTTTTGACTTTTGACAAATTCTTTCAATAAAACTGATGTTTTATATTCATTTTAGTTTTCTTTTAAAAAAGAGATAACTTTAGTGAGATGAGAAAATTGTCATTCATCAGATTAATTAACATACCTTTTAAATTTTAAAGTAATTTATTTTCAAAATGTATATCTTAAAAATGAATCATATATTTTTTATTGCACCCAACAAAAAAGGAGAAGATACAATTATCAAACTTTGAAGTTTTTCAAGGCCAGATTTGGTATTGTGACTTTTGGGTTAAGCTGTGTGTGGCAAATTTCTTTGCACTAATATTTCACTGAATCGTCAACCCCAAAAATGTTTCTTGCAATGGCGGTTGAAATAGTGGTGCAAGGAAATTGGCCACACATGGCTTATTCCAAAAACCACAATACCATTTCTCAGAAAAAAGTAAAGTGCGTTTCAAGTATGTTTGCATGTGTATTCATTTCTAAGAACAAGAGACATGGTTAGGAAATTTTATGTTATACGCATGTATTATAATTATTAAGAAGGGAGTTCTTTTGCCGACTGAGATTGAGAAAGTTGCAAATATTGTTCAAAGATAGCGCTGCGTTAAATTGTAAAAAAATAACATCCGTCAGATAGTTTGACGGCACTGCAATGTGAATATTCAAAATGCATAAATACAAAGGCGTCGGTAGTTTTCCGCGGCCGGTGGACGTGAAATCGTAGGAAAAACATCTTCCGACGGTCGTTTTTCAGTTAAATACGATGGGGAGGTGCATTTCGGTGGAGAAACGAAGCGATCGGTGTCATGAACTCTTGCCCTATATTTCGTAGGTTTTGTGATACGCTCACTTGAAGAGTCGGCTCAGAGATGCCTGTCCAGCAGATAAACGTCAAGAACTCTTCTGAGATCGAGAATTTCGAGTGGAACATGGCGCCTTACATCCAGGGGACTCGCAAGGAGGGCTCCCGCACGGGCTCCAGCTCTAGCCAGACTTCCTACAGCAACTCCAGCGGAGACATTTGTCGCATTTGTCACTGCGAGAGTGATGCCCAGAACCCGCTCCTGGCTCCTTGCTACTGCTCAGGTAACATCACTAGTCACTCAACATCAGACAATATTTGTCTGGCCCATACACACGTCATTGTCTAGTCCAAAGGATGACCAGAACCCGCTTTGGCTCCTTGATGTTCCTCAGAGACATCACTGGTGACTACCTACGTTAATCAGCTGACTGCAGACAATGCATGGTTGACCAGACATTTCATTGCCTAGTCCAGACAAGCTAAACTTATTACTTATGAGATTGTATATAACAATAATAATAAAAAAAATGTAAGATAGTAATTATTAATATAATTTTTTTCCAGATCAGGCATTTTGTAGTGCAAGAGCCTATTACATTAATGACTAGAGCCCAGAAAAGTCCAATATAATAAAATTAGAGGTTGGCATTTTGATTCAGCCCCCCTGTACTATTTGAGTTGTTTGTTCTTAATACTTTGTGCTATAAGGAGCTCATCCTTGTTTTGAATATAACGTTATAGACCCACTTTGTAGTAGTTAGAGCGTAGGACTACTTGTCTATCGTGCAGGCAATTGATGCCTTAAGTCTTGTTAAACATGAAATTTAAAGCATATTTATCAATTTTAAATTATTAATTATTATCCTTCACTTTTATGAGACATAACCTTTGTAGCCATAAAAATGCATGTCATTGTCCATCGAGCTGAATGCTAGACAATTGTTATTTATGTTCATAGACATATATACACATAAAAATAATGTCTATTCCTATTTTATATTATGTATATAATATAATAGTAACCAATATTATTTGTTAAATAAGTATTCACTTGATGATCTATAAATATTAGTTTTATAATAAATAAATATTTTGTTTTGATATTAATATCACTTGAGTAAATTTAGGTATGACCAAACTTTCAAAGGACGTTGGTGTGTTGTTAGCTGTTACCTTTGCTAATTCAGAGAACACTTGTTATAACAAATAAAACATTATTTATAGTTTATATATATCTAAAGAAATCCTTTAATCAAAGTGTCTTAATGTAATAGTAGTAACACCAAGCATTGAAAATGAAGGACTTAGGACATTCAAAAGGTAAATAATTCTGAAATCATTGACCCCAAACAGAATTAAATATATCCACAGAGATGTAATGCATTATATTTGACATATAGTATTTAATTAGAAAGAGCTAATTTTATGGCGAGAAGAAGTGTGTCTTACGCAGTAGTTGATAACCTTTTGGAAGAAATAAAGTCCTTTTAATTATGAGGCTATTTTTTTATGGGAAGCTATACATAACATAGAGTATGATCTTTCTTTGTAATTAATTCGTAGAGCACAATATGAATTGAAACTCTTGTTGGCAACTGGAGAGATACTAAGATCAGCCAGAGAAAGTAGAAGTGCAGCTGACGAAAGGTAGTCCTAGCACAGTCTTTGGCAATTGTGCTTTCAGTTTTGCAGCATCGACGGAACTCGCTACCGGAAAGTATAAGAGAGCTAAAAACAGGGTAATCCTTTAGAGGCAGACTCAAGACCCACTTTTTTATCTGAAGGCGAGGCAAATAAGCAGTTTTGGAATAAAAATTTGCTCTTAAAAAAGCGTTCTATAAATGCTGTTATAATAATAATAATAACTATCATCTCAATTTAATTAGGCCACTTTTATAACAAAAAAGAATCGTAGTTCACGGAGCTATGGTGCTCTGCTGAGAACTGGTTAAATACCACTGGACTAATGAAACCCAAGGCAAGTGGCAACCTTTTATGGTTATGCAGTTTCATCAAGTTTCATTGGTGTGTTATCGGTCACTATGAGTCTCCGAACTACCAGTTTTTGCTAACGAGTAGATCGCCATTTAATCTTATTGATCTTGTTTGGCATTTCTCTTTACGGACTGCTTTTATTAGTACCCATAATATTTTATTTAACAAATTGAAAATATTCTTATGTAATTGTAAAATTATGCTTAAAACATAACTTAATAATATTCTAAAAAAATATTTATTGAAAAAAACTCTTAGATATATGATGAGTATCAGAAACTGCCAACAATTGTTTTGCTAAATTTGCTGCCCATACAAAGCATTCTTCCCATATCCGTTCCATATCAGAAACATATGATCACCACAAATTGCCGCCACTCAATTGCCACTGTCCATGCCTCATTCTTAGACATCTCTGCACCCGTAAAATCCACCAGGGAACATATATGGTTCACGTTAACTCCCAATGCAGAAGGGGAATTGAGGAGTCATCAGCTGTAGTCTTTAAGGGAAATTTTGGGTGATTTGTTATTTGTTTTTTAAGGTCAGATCATTAACCCGACGCTCCCAGGGCCGGAACCATTCAGTCCTAAGAATTGGTTCAACCCCAATAGATTAATTTATCATTAAAATAATACAATACACCATGGACATCTACCAAATTCATATCTAATAATTTAATACCACAGAATACGACAGTCCTTTAAAAAGTTTAAGGATTTAAAGGTTTTTGGACAGAAAAATGAAGAAATTTTTGTCGTTTTTTTTGTTTCTCAATGCTATTTTTTAACCTAAACGGTAATAATTAAAAAAAATATTAATCTGAATGTGCTGATGCAGATCCAAACTCAATGTTACACCGTAATTTGAATTGTTAAGGATTTTAATGGTTAAAATAATTGTATCAATATTGTTGTAATTTTGCCTCATGATATCACCAGTATAGTGGTTTGTTTTTGTATGCAAGGAGTCCGCTGTGTAATTTATGCAAACAGATACTTGATGTGCTGAGCTCTATGCATACTGAGTAATGATATGATATATGAATTAATTATTAGCAGTAAAATTCTTTATATGCTTTTGCATTACCAACATAAGAAGACAATAAGTTTCTATAGAATATTGTCCACAATAACTATTATTTGTTGTTATTCATATTGCAATGCTTACATACCTTTTACTGATATTATTATTATTTTATGTACTCTGTCTATCAACATATAAGTGAATGTATATATTATAATAAGTAATTATGTTATAAATATAGACTCGCAAACATAAATAATGTATTATATAATTATTAAACCAGTATCTCTGGCATATTAGGCATTTTTATGGACACATGCAGGAGAACACCATAATACTAATTTGAATGCCAGCTGTATAGATATGCTCACTCTAATATTAGAAAAAAAAACATTGTTCATGAAATCTTGAGGGTGGTTATGCTCATTGTTGTTCTTTTTTGATGAATGTCATTAGAATTTGTTTTTGAACAATTTGATATCAAATGTATTAAAAAAATTATGCTTTGATAGGGATTTAATCTGCAACCACTCAAATGATTGTATTATGTCATACCACTCGGAAAATATAATATTTATTCAATTATTAAGGGAATCTAGTTCCAAATAAACATGTAGAGGATACATAATGATGAAATAACAGACAAAATAATATAAAGACATACATTAAAAAGACAAAATAACACTATATATTCTACGGAATAAAAATAGACATGTAAAGATAAATATAAGAACGACAAAATAACAGACAATAAAATACAGAAAAACGACAAAAATAATATTTTAATATAAGTTTAGAATAACAGCCCAAGTAGCGACTTGTAGCTTCATAAATCACATTACTACTGTTTTGTGGCTTTTGGTTTTAGCCTTGTGTCGCGAATTTTCTGGCTCGGTTTGATCCTTAAAACAGCATGGCTTCCACCTCTAGCACATGCTCAAAAACCTGCACATGAAAAAAAGAACAACCGATACAGTTGACATGACGCTCGTATTGGTATGCTCCTCAGAACATACTCATCGTACATGACGCTCGTGTAGGTAAGTTAGGCTGTCTGCTTAACTACCTCAAGGTTTCCACTCATCTCAAAAATCGTGAACCCTGAAAAAGACCACTGAAATGGCGGTTAAAATATTTAAAAGGTGCTAGAAAATTCGCCATACACAGCTAAACCCAAACAATACCAAATCTGGCCGTAAACAGCTACGAAGTTACACATTACTACCATTGCCACACACACAGTGTTCATGTATGTTTTAAGCTAATTGTCTTTTTATTCACCTTGTTTTTGTACATAGTTTAGCATGCTATGTATACATTTAACATAATAGGTATAAAATTAAAATAATAGAAGGATGTAATTTTGATCAATTTGTTTGAATGTTTTTTCATTATTGACAATATAATATTATGTATACAGTCGATTCCGCTTAATTGGGACACCGTTTAATTGGGACCGCCGCTTATTTGGGACAAATCTCAAAGAACAGAAGCCAAACCAAGAAATCAATAGTAATTTTATATGTTTAATTGGGACAAAATTTCGCTTAATTGGGACAGGAAATTTTAAGCAATGAAGAAAATCAGGATATGTTGCAAGTTACTATTATTAACTATGAAGAATTTTCAATAATAGATAACAATTTACCATGTTACGATGATAATGAAGACTGTGAGAATTCAATTGTAGTGTTATTTTATGCAGGAAGGAAATAAAGGGAGCCCTACAGCCGCACTGAATATCTGTGCTGATTTTGTAGAAGTGAAATGTTACAAAAACAAAAGACAGACTTCACTTGACTCATTTTTGCATGGAATTAAATTGTATGTTATTATTTTAATTAGGATTTTTTTTTCTTAAAAGTTTATATTACATATTCGTAATTTATATAATAATTTATATTACCTATATGTAATTTACAGTTTCCAAGGGTTTATAAAATAAAATTGTTGAAAAAAATGCATTGTTTAATTTTATGTGTGTATTACTGGTTAATGGCCTTAGTTGCCAAAACCAAATAAATTAATTTTAAAAAGTGTGAAATTCGATTAATTGAGACAGCCGCTTAATTGTCTAAGTCCCGTTGTGTCCCAATTAAGCTGAATTGACTGTATTATAATTGAATGAAACAAACCTCAATTGAATTTTCTCTAGGCTTTATTAATCCATCGTAATATTTTATCTGCGTTTCATAAAATATATTATTAAAAATAAAACATTACATTATCATTTCTTGGCATTGACCACAACCACTTTGTATGTCAAATAAACTATTGTGGTTTTATTTCAAAATAATGTTTTTAAATGAGTAATGTAAATAAATATTATTATATTTATTAAATATTATATGAAAATACCTCCTTGACTTGCCTAAGCTTGGTTTGATTGATGTAAATTCCTTGTTTTATGACTTAATTTTTATAACTTATACTTTCATGAGTTTATAAATAATATGAATACATATTATAATATTAACAAAGGTTTGATATGATTTATTGGAGCTGAAGATAGATATAAGTATAGTGGCCAGCTAGTTGGGTTATGAAGCGAAAGGTCGTAGTCAAGAATCTTGTTAACGAGAGGACCAGTCTTCTATCAACCAATGTTTTTATAATAATACATTTATTTGCTTAACTTTATAATAATGGTGGCACATTTTTTAATCATTTTATTATTCAAGTATAATATAAAAAAAAGATTGTGTATTTTTAATAACAGTAAAATATAGCTGTATATGAGACTTAAAAATCTGTGTAATGCTCATGATGGCTGTCAACCGCGGTTAAGAGGTTAATGAATTTTAAACTTCACCTGGTGTTGAACCTGTGATTATATCGTAAAAAATGCACATGATTGATAAAACCACTATCAGATATGTTTACCTATTAATTAGATGCTAATTTATTGATTGTAATTGATCAATTTTATTTCTAGGGAGCTTGAAGTACGTGCACCAGAGCTGCCTTCAGCAATGGCTGACAGCCTCCGATACGAGGTCCTGCGAGTTATGCAAATTCCATTTCATAATGCATACAAAAATAAAACCATTCAACGAGGTTAGTATATTATGCATTTTTCCCATATTTATGTGTTGTCACTTAAGAACATTAAAGAATGTGTCAGGCGACTTACTAGATAGACTTATGGTGAAAGAAGAAAGACCTCCACCATTCGTGATCTGAATACGAAGGATCAGAGAGTAGTGGAGAGAAGGCTATGAGTATTTTACGGATAGCAATCGACAGATACTATCCACTGATATTAGTTTCTAAATATTAATACTGCAGCCTTGAACAAATATACCAAAATATTTTATAAGTTATTTATTTTATTACAGAATTAATGTTCTTTTTTGGCCAACCACTTAATGGGAGGTCAAGTGATGAACCGTATACTCCGTTGTTCTTAGTTATACTGAATGAAATATATATGATATAAATAATATATTAGAAAGTTAAATGGGCATAAAAATATCTATGAAAACAACGGGAATCAGTCAATTTATATTTAAATTAATTTTAATTGATTTAACTTGTTTGTAGCTCATGGATACAATAAATTAATAATCATTATTCATAATTATCATGCTCAAATTAAATATTGTTTTAATTTATTTCTGAATCAGTAGGATATGAGCTGTTATAATATACTGCAAATCTCATACTTGACTGATAATTAAGATATTATTCTTTTTTATGTATACCTACTACATTAAATCATTATATTCTAAATTGAAAAATGAAAATGATTCCATTTAACATTTTTTGTATTATGATCTGCCATATTCACTTTTGAATTATTAAATATGAAAAAGATTTTACATGCAGATGTAATCATAAAAATCTTAAAACTACTGTTCAGTGGTGATGTAATTAGACTGAAAGTAAATTAGTAAAAAATAAAGTTAAGGAATTTATGGCACTGATTTAAATGAGTCATATCTTGTTTTATGAGCTGGTAATGAGTAATGTTTTGTGTTTTTTATTATAAACATGCCATCTGTTTTCTATTGCCTCATTTTTACGCAGCAAGTATTTGATACAATATTTATAATTTTGCTTCCTTCTGCTGATTCACTGGCCTTTGAATTAAATTTGTACCAAATTAAATTAAGAATACATATAATTGTGTGTAATAAACATAAACAACAAATAAACATTTAAACTTCTCAGATTTCCTTTTTTTCGAATATTTTGAACTCTTGAACGATACACTGTTGTTACATCCCTCTCATAATTACTTAAAAATTACAACTAGATTTATGTACATATAAGTTCAATTGTTATTTAACATGCACATATTAATACATTTAATACCATTTGATGTATCCAAACTCTGGCGTCCGACGTTGTGCTAATGGTTAAATTTTATACATGGGATATTGTCAGCCACGGCAAACCAAGCTATCTCAGCATTGAAAATTGACGCAGAGTCATTGAAAAGAGCAATTTAAACCATCCGTGACTGATATGCCGTTTAATGTGTTAAGGTTCGAGCAAGTAGAACAGATATTGAATATTGCACCACAAGCCGTTTGAAACCTTCCAGTAGGAAAGTAAGTAGCTAGTGGGAAGGATATATGATGTTTGTGTACGAGTTAAGGTGATTGCTAGTTTATATTAATCTGTTTCTTGAAGAGATTCATATTTTATTAAGGAGGAACCTCATTGGTGGTATTTACGTAGGAATTTTCTTGGTTTTTAGCGTTGGTTGTAGCATTTTCAGTATTGTAATTTAACACGTTCCACGCCACGTAGGTCACCGGTGACCTACGCTGTTGTTGAAAAGGGCGCCCTGTAGGTTACCGGTGACCTAATTTTTTTTTGTTGAACAAACAGTCCCTGTACGCCAGCGATTACATTTCAATGGAAGTTTAACATTGAATGTGACCTATATGGCGCCTCTGAGTCTAATGCATTAAAAACATTACGTTGGCGTTAAACGTGTTAAGAGGAAATACAAATAAATATATTTGATTGATTTTTCAGTGGCGGAGACTAGAGATGTCCGGTGTGGAGCGGCGGAGACTGTGCTGCGCTGTGCTGTTCCACTGTGTGGCAGCGCTGTGCGTCATGTGGTCACTCTTCGTGCTGATTGACAGGGCGGCAGAAGAAATTCAAAGAGGCCTCATCGGTACTAACATCTCCCCAAGTCATATTGTTTTATTTTTTATTATTACTATGCTGCTAACTGTCTAAAACCGTATTTAATAATATGTTTATCTTTTATACGTTTTTTTTCCTAATCCTTTCGCATTGGTAGCCGATATATGCCGTCTAAGATTCCCCTACTATTGACATCTGTAGCCATGATATATCGTTTTGCTACTTTCAGTACTCATTGTGAAATCTACAGAGAAAGAACTTGGAACTGCAGTCATTCCCTTTATCAACCTACATGTATTCTTTACAGGAATCTGTAAAGCATGTAAATAGATATCGTTAGGTTTGTAACAGGAGCGATTTTTCTGTAAACCACATGTGTCAATGCCACCACATGTATGAAGTTACATAATGAACGTTTGTTAAATATAATAGTTTTTTATGCATCATCTAATAGCTAAAGGATACAAGAACCAATGTGATGAGTGAAAATAGGTCAGATAAGTACATTTATGCTTCAAATACTAGTTTTAAGCAAAACAAATGGTTTGAAAAATTTACGCTGTATTGACAGTATAATTTGTATTCCACCGAGCCGTAATGAAAGGGTTAAATGATTTAAAAATACAATTGCAAAAAAATATGATACATCTAATTTTAAACATTCAAGCAAGATGTCTAATAATGTTGATAAAACACAAGCTTTAATTTTTAAAGTTTTTTTAAAGGAATTTAAATACAGTAAACAATTAAAAGCTGAATAAGTTTGTACGTCATGAAAAAAATCTTATTATTATTCTATTATTAATTCTTAGTTTACTGTTTCATTAAATTATTGCGTAAAACATATCTACTGTGTAAATAGGGTGTGGAGCGTAATGTGAATATTGATTGAAGGTACAGTTGAGTATTGCATGTCATATATCTATGATAATTTCATTGGCAGTGTATAATTATTTTCTATTATTTCTTATATAATATATAATCAGAATAGTATATTAAATGTATTTTAAATTATTATTATATTTCATATGTTTCTACTATAAGTATGTCAATATTTTTTGTTCATTATTATTCATTTAGTAACTATTAATTTTTGAGTCAAATGTAGGTTATTCTTAATAAAGGTTCCCTTTGATCTAACTTGGCGTGTCTTGTTGCAGCGTGGCCCTTCTGGACCAAGCTGGTGGTCGTGGCTGTCGGCTTCACAGGAGGAGCCGTCTTCATGTACATTCAGTGTCGGCAATACTTCACCCTCTGCAGTAGATGGCGGTGTCACAATAGGTTTGCACTATTATATCTTACTATAAACATATATACTACCTCTGGATCATCATCATCATCATCAGCCTGTGTCCGTCCACTGTTGAACGTAGGCCTCCCGCATGAGTCTCCATCCTCTTCGATCCTCCGCCTTCCGCATCCAGGTCACTCCCGCTATTCTTCTTATATCGTCAGTCCATCTTGTAGGGGGTCGGCCAATGCTTCGTTTGCCAGTTCTTGGGCGCCATTCCAATACTTTTCTTCCCCATCGACCGTCGTCTCTTCGACAGATATGACCTGCCCATTGCCACTTGAGTGTGCCTATTCGTTGGGTAGCATCCACTACTTGAGTTCTTCTGCGTATTTCCTCGTTTCGGATTCTATCTTTTAGCGACACTCCGAGCATGGATCTCTCCATAGCACGCTGGGTGACTTTTATTTTATGGGTAAGAATGGATAAAACCTCTGGATAGCTCAAATGAAAAAGTAAAACAACATATAAAACTTCTTTTTGTTGTAATATGGTTATTACGAGTAATTTTTCTGTGTTTATTTCAGGATACTTCTTATACAGAATGCACCAGAAAAAATCCATGCGGCACCACCGTCACCGATAATCCATCACTTATCACTGACGACGTCTAATGCGCGAGGGCGGCGAGACGGCAACAACGACGTGGAGAGAGCCAACCACGGGCAAGTCGTCGCCAACATTGAGAACAACCCGGGGAACAGCAACGCGGCCTGCGGGAGGCCGGCCGGGGACTGTGCTCCCGGGGGCCTTCGAGCGCCCCACTCGGCCAGGGCTCCGGCCGCTAACGCATACGTCGAAGAAGAAGACGACAGCGGCGGATTCAACGACTACCGTCCCAATTCCTTTCGGCGCATTCTGACCAGCGAAAATCGGAACTATTCAATAGTTCCGTTAGACCGCGAATCAAAGAGCAGAGAGCGCGTCGAAGAACCGGTCGACATCCGAAGATATTCCGATACGAGACTGTTGCAAACATTTGATTCGAGACACGTCCTCGGACTCAAAGTCATGGACGGCGTCCCGCAAATATACCAAACGTCCTCGGCCGATAAACGACTATCCGCAACGCAACCTTATCCTAGATCCGTCGAGATCGTCAACCATTCAGAAGAATGCCTCGACGAAGCCGTCGCCGGGTACCCGCCATACGACAAAACGGTATATCACATTTCTGACAAATTCGACCCGGCCGTCAGCCTGGCGCCGCAGTACGGCGCCGACACTCAACTGCAAGTTTCGGACATTGTCTTTGAACCTTCGGCGCACGGCTACGATCCACTGGAACTCAACATTCAAGAGATGCTAGAACTGGATGTGAAGACGGCGCAGCAGCGGAAGCGATCGGTGCTGTCGCTGACCCGAGACCAGCCGGTGCCGTGCCACAAGGTGAACGCTTACGAGGCCAACAAGTCCGTGTTCAAATCGTTGCCAAATCTGAGTGCGAGTAGTGAGAGCTTGTTGCCGCAGAAGCCTGGCTCGTGAGTGGCGCTCAAGACGTTTCACGAATGTGACTTTATTATTTGATACGTAATATTCACCCTCGGTTAAATGTTTTGCAATTATTGAAGAAGATGTACGCAGCAAATTTTACGTAATGTGCTTTAAGACCCATCTGAAAACTTCTATTCACGCTCTACATAGCAAGTATACTCACCAGTGACACAGTGTTCGTCCTCACATTTTTTAAATTTGTTGTGAAATCTTTCATTTTACACCTCTTCTACACTTGTTTTTTTTTTTTTTCAACTGCTTCAGACAGGTTTATTAATTTTACAAACATTTTCTTTACATATTTAGACACCCCATGTATTTATTTATTGAAAATATCTACAATAAATTTAAATGGAGTTATTTGTAATTGAACTCGTATAAAGAAAAAAAATTAGACTCAATTGAATTAACTAATAATATTTTGAATTCTTCATGAGTTAAAGTGGTTTTCATTAAAGATATAATATATAGAATTGGCAGGAAAAAACCGACTGCCTTCAATGTGTTAACTATACTTTCAATTTCATGAATCAGTGAATGAATCTATCGGCTCAAATAGTTATAGACTCTTGTTAAACTGTTGTTAGATGAAATTGACTGTATTTTTATCAAAAGAGAACGTTGCTCCCATACAGAATATTAAAATAAGTAACAATAGTGTCAGCTCATACTAACATAGACTGTAGGTGAATAAAAATAACAGAAATACAAATATTATTTTTGATTCAGGATAATATAAATGTAACTACAATTTTGTGATATATTGAATCTTTTTAATTTACAACGTAGTTCTAATACTTTTATTAAAATATTAATAATGTTCAACTTCAATGATTTCATAAGATTTTAACCAAGTTATGAACATGTCTTATAAATGTAGCTTTTATTTATTTAAACATATACAGAAGAATATGAATATACGGTAATTGATTAACCTCATTGTGAATTATAAGATGGTTTATTTGTGTTGGCTAAGCGCTATATGTGGAATTTTAATCAGCCAACCCTATTATACCATAGTGTGGCATTCACGAATTGTCCATCTTTACGGGGACTATGATCGGTTGATGTTCATATTACGACATTCATCTAAAGATTTTGATTAAAATGCTATGACTGGTATTTTACGATAGAGGAATCAATTTCAACTTACCGGGGGTATTTATAAAGTTTATAAATTTATATTTAAAGCCTTATCGGGGATTTGACCTGTGACCTCTAGCTTGGCTTTACCTATAAATCATACCCTTCAGTAACTCAAGCAACAGAACACACTTTTTTTTTTCATATCAAAAATAAATGATTTTACCAAGAGAAAATATAATCTATTTTATATCTCAATACTGAAATGGTATATTTTTTTGACAGTTTCTTATATCAAAATGATGAAAATACCATTTTTTTTTAGTGATTCCCTAATATTCTTCAAATCTTAAAATAAGAATATTACGTCCATATTCAGAATCTTTAAATTAATATAAACCTTAATAAAATTAGCTATTTTTTTTAAAATTACACAGTCATTGTGGTTCTATCTCAGCGGAAAATGATCTTAATAATGATTCATCTTTACATTTTTAATTTTTAATTTTTAATTGTTTTTAATTGAAAGTGAAGGAATCTCATGGATTTTTATATCCTTTTTTCATTTTGTGAATCGACTGAAATTAAAATATTGTGCTACATTTAGGATAATATTTTCCCTAAACGGTTGTTAAAAGTACTTATAAAGTATAGTTATTTGTAAGGTTTTCTCTATACCTATTTGAAATCTGATTCACCGTCTTTGTTCTAGTCCCTAATCTTGCAATGTGTTGATATTGTTATGGTACTTATTACTGTGGTTATTATTGTTTGTGCTTTAATATATAGGCTGATGGAAACTTACCCAATGAAAGAAACATAATATTATGATTACAAATGTTTTTTTTACATAAAACATATAACTGATAGAATGTTTAAAGATAGCTTTGTAAAATTTTATTTTTCATCAGTTGTGCGTTGTGTTTACATCAGTTTCTTGTTTTCTTATTTTTTGATATTTGTCTATAAAGTAACGACACAAGATCTGTTTTGTACTTTATTAATGCACTGATATGATTAGTATTTAGAATTGTGGTTTGCGAAGACTTTTAGGATAAAATTGTTTTATTACATTTAGAAACTGATGCCGCAATGCAAAAAAAAAACAACATTGCCAACTTGTGTATACTTTTTATCATGAATTCATACTTCACTAAAGTAAATCTTTGTTTAGGCTTAATTATTAATTACCAAAAATATTAAATAGTATTATATATATTTTTAATAGACACATAACTCAAAGCAATAATTCAGCTGTATAAACCAATATTATTAAATATTTATGTTTTATATATTGTACAATATATAATATTACAACGTAGATTATTTCTGATACAGTTTTATTGTCTTTTAATTATACGTTTCCCTTATTCTTGCTTACAATAATTTTATTTTTACTTATTTTTTGTTAAAACAGTCTACTCACATGAGCGTGAAATATATTTATAGCTATTTATAAATTATAGATTGTGGTAATCGTCACAGTCCTATCTAATATACAAATATATTAATGATAAAAAGCGTGTAAAAAATATTCTTTATTGTAATCAATAATTCTTAGGTTAATCGATGGGAGTTATTGTTGGTGTGTAGTGGTCGATGATGGATCACAAATATGACACTTGTATTTAGGTTTTTTGATACTTACATTTTTAAATGGAAGGACTATGTGAGTTATTAACTTATTATTATATTTGAATTTATTGTTACATAAAAATCTACTTATGATCATTGTAATTATTTAAATATTAATATTAAACTAGCTCCACAATATAATATTGTTTGTAAAATATTATTTGAAACAACTTATTTTCATAGGTTGTAATGTAGATATTTAACTTTTACTAATGTGACTATAAGTTTTATGAATATTATATAACATATTAATGTTTTCTTATTGTTTATGCACATATACGCATTATCTCTTATTATATACAAAGTCTCTTACATCGATACCTACAAGTAAAAATGTTTGTTTAACATTTTTTCTTCATAAAAGAATCTTACATTACATTTGATTATATATACTTGTATTATATCGCACATTTTTTATGTAATCTTTTCAAATTTAATAAATATATAATGTATTGCCATAATATAATGTGATTTAGGAATGGTAAAGGTTTTTTTGAATTCTAAATCCATTTTCAAGCTTCTATTGTGAAATTTGCAGATCTTTTAATAATTCACTAAGCAAGTTTAAAAAATCATTACTGTGATTCATAATGACTGGCTGTTTTTATGTCACCTTAGACAATCATGAACCTTTATTTTGTGTGCTAACAATTTGTGTGTTTGAATTTTTCCGCTGGGAGACATCACATTATTTAAGCTATATAAATTATTATTTATTCCTAATGAAGTTACTTTTAAAAAATATTATAATTATATTTAATAATTATATCTTTAATTATCATACAATAGACGCCCACAGAATAACTGTTAGTAGGAAAAGGTTTATCTTTGTATTCAATAATACCTTCAATTTAAACAAAAACGAGTTTTTTTAAACTTAGATCATTGTTGTATATTATATAATCTGTGGCAAATTAAATCAGTAACCGAGAAACATTTTTTCTTGACGCAAAAAGTGCATACTTAAATTTTTACTACAACAGTAGATGAGAAAATAGTTTTGTTCGACAGGATGGTTGTTACTGATGGTGTCAAATGAGAATTCTAAATCAATGCCTGACCAAAATGTTGTAATCCTATCTTGTAATCCAGATCACCGAAATATTTAGTTGACATTGTATATTTTTGTTGTTGTTTAAAATGGATTCTACAGTTGAGTAAAATGTGATGGGTCCTGTAACATTTCGATATTTATCCAAAACAACCTTATAAGAATATTCAGTAATATTGTTTATTTTATCACCATTAATATATTCACTAATTCAAATAAATAAGTTATTTCGGTCAATCATGGACAAAAATCAAACAATAATTACAAATCAATTAATATTGCTACAAATCAGAAAAAAAAAACATAATAAAAGTAAGTTTTTTTCAAATTTTAATAATAAAGTAATATTATTCAACAAATTTCAAGTTACTTAATTTGAATGTTTTTGCCAGGGATATAATAAAAATACTTTAATTTTATATCTACCTAATTAAATACTTATAACTAATTTTATATGGATTTTTTAAATTTTTATTAGAATATTATTTTATTATTTCAATATTCTAATCTACTTTTATAGATCATTTACTATATAACAATATTATTAATAATTAAATATACATATACTATACATAAAATTCTTTTTTCAACGCGTCAATCCAAACACAAAAATAACGGCAGAAGCGGGATGCGAACCGCGGACCTTGGAAACCAATATGCCCAGGTATTCATACCGCTCAGCCGACTCGGCTATTACTATGCCCGGACCGACTGACGTTGAAACTAGTATTTATGTCATTGTTATCATCGTATGATAGATGTCGCTATAGTATATATTCAAAGTATGTATATTTTTATTTTTTATTATTCAATCAGTCTTCATTTATTCACAAGCTTAATATTATTACTTTCCGACAGTCTATTTATTTTAGTTAGTACCACTCGGTAATATTAAGCTTGTGAATAAATGAAGACTGATTGAATCATAAAAAATAAAAATATACATACTTTGAATATATACTATAGCGACATCTATCATAAGATGATAACAATGACATAAATACTAGTCTCAACGTCAGTCGGTCCGGCATAGTAATAGCCGAAGTCGGCTGAGCGGTATGAATACCTGGGCATATTGGTTTCAAGGTCCGCGGTTCGCATCCCCGCTCTGCCGTTATTTTTGTGTTTGGATTGACGCGTTGAAAAAAGAATTTTATGTATAGTATATGTATATTTAATTATTAATTATAACTAATTCATCATCATAGTGAATCTTGGTTTACATACATTCAATTAAAATAAGAATGGATTTGTAAAAAATACTACTTTTACCCCAATTATTTAATGCTAAATAAACATATGTTATATCTTTGAATTCCTTTAGGAAAAGAAGATCTGATCAATGAAAAAATATGTCCCATTCCTTTAAGACATAACATGGAATGTCACAGGACCCTTGATCCATTTTCTCAAGTAATAACATGATTTTTGAGTTTTTGTGAATTATTAATTATTATAAGAATAAATGGGATGGTCTTTTTAATCTGATTTATTCAATAATTGTAGCTCAACCAATCAAAAGTAGATTTATGACTTGATTCAGGTTTAATGAGATTTACAAGATAGCCAAACAATATCACTCGGAAGTGCTTTGATAAGGATACTACAAAACATGCTACCATCGGTTGTTACGATCCTCTGTTTTTAGATTCAAGTGAATAAGATTTTAATATAACCGATTTAGAAAAGCCATTCCATGATATGGCATTATTATACTTATGATGATGTTATTTACATAATATCTTCCTGTGGCATATAACATGAATGCATACTTACTTTTATTGTAATCCTATATTATGCTACTTAAATGATAAATCGTCGAGGCTGGGATCGAACTGTTACTTATGTACAATACCTACTTAACACATAGTTGTGAAACATGTCAAATGTTTATAGACTACCCCCATTATAAATTACATTGATTAACAATTATAATGTTTTTTCGGTCGCGAATGTAAAAATATGTAAGTACTATTAGGATCTTTGGTGAACAAAAATGTAAGATGTTTAACTGTACATTAATATTAATATGGATGAACAAAATATGATATTTCCTTTGATTATGATATGACCTAGTGGTGATGAGAGTATTATTACTTATGTTAAGTTTTTGTATCAGCGGATGAAAAGGCAAAAGAAGTGTCTTGAAATGTAATTAATTTTATGTTAATATTTATTTTTATGATTTTCCGAAAATCTAAATTTACATTTGATTTTTATTGTATATACTAGTCAGTGCAAATAGTGAAAACAACATTTGTTTCCATCGGAAAGAGCAATTGGTTGTTCGTTAATTTGGTGGATTGCATAAACCAAAACTGCTTTTTTTTTCTTCAAGCATTATTATTTTGTATGATAGAAAATTGTTGAATCTCCTTAATTAAAGTATTTTGTGTTATGTGAGATGATGTAATATTTTCAAATAAAGATGCATTGGTGATTTAATAATGTTTTTATTTTTATTTTATTCATATTTCATATTTTGGGCTGGACATAATATCTGTCGAAGAAATAAATGTTGAAATGTTGTCCAAGAACTGGCAAACAGAGAGTTGGCCGACCCCCTGCAAGATGGATTGATGATATCAGAAGCAGAATGCTGAGAGCGGAGAATCAAGAAGGATGGAGACTCATGCGGGAGGCCTACATTCAATAGTGGACAGACGCAGACTGATGATGATTATATTTTTGATGAGAGTATTTTGTAAGAAAAATTAGTTTTTTTTAATTCAATCTTTCTATCATATAAAACGGTACAAAAATCTTTATTTATTAACAACCTAAGTTTATTAACAACAGTCTCGATTATAGTTGAGAAATTTTAGTATGTTCCCTTTGAAATTACTCCAAATACAACACTGTTAGGACATTCAGTATTATTATTTGTATTAAAAGCCTTTTTTTATTTCTCATAAAATGTTTTTTAGGCTAACTTTTAATGTATTATTTTACAAATTAACAAAAATACGTAAACACATTAAAATGAAACTATCTTATTAGTGTCGAGTCACTCCATTTCTCTGCTTCATCCATAGCTGGAGTACAGAAGATAGTTTTTTTATATATGTATTCTCAATAAAATTAAATATACATAATTATCTCATAAAATCTTAACCTGTGTAATGATATTAATATTTAAATAATATAAAAATCTCATTTTAAAACTAACAACTTACTTCATATATTCAATGTAAGTAAACTTATCTGAAATGAACTAGAACCAAGGATGAATTTTAAGTACCATAGTCACTTAAGTACCAAACTATTAGTACAAAAACTTAAATCTATTCTAGGACCTCCAGATTGTGGGGGGCCTAAAAATGATTGAGCACCTTACATGAATATGTTATTCATAGTGAGTTAGATTCGACTGTCCGATCCGTTCGACACCTATTATACGGCTGCATTGGCTTTTGATGAGATGCCAAGATTCTCAGCTATAAAGGAGAATGGGGACAGAGTATAGGTATTATACAGTTTTATTTGAAAATGTCATGTAGGTACCTAGTAAAATAATTTCGATTTGTAAATATCGGTACAAATTTAACTACGAAAACTAGGAAACACGGAAATTTTATTTTATCGCCATATAAATTCATTCTCAAATAGTGTTGTTTTCAAATTCTTCCACTGACGAGCTTTTAGGATTATGTACCTTCAATAATACAATATAGAATCGAAGATATAATTTACTTCAAATTATACCTAAATAATTATAGCATAAATTTATTCGTGTTTTCCATAAGCTAAATTTGTACTGATGTGTTTTACGTTGGCATCGAAACTCTGATCCTACGGGAACAAAAAACCCAGAAAAATACTCAACGTAATACCTATTAGGATTCAAATTTGGAACAAAATTTGAATTCATTTGTTTAGGAGTTTCTTTATAATTTTCAGTTGTATTCAATTGTTTTGGAGTGTGACGCTAGATTTTCTCAATTGTGATCGTCCTGATCGTGGACCACCCTCAAAGACAATCTCACTATAACGACTATACGATTCAAATAAACAACTGTAACAATACTAACAATAAATAAAATAATTACAAAAAAAAACACGTATCGAACGAAACACAACACGCTACCAAAAGTTGGGCATTTGTACTGATCACACGCTGCCTTGCGGAAAAAAATGATATATAACTATTTTCGAAGAAGAAGAGAAGAAAAATCGATATAATTGAATGAAAAAATGTTTCCCCCACTTTTTTTACACAGAGTAATAAAAGTGCCATACGTATCAAGCTAAAACATCCAAAGTATAATATTAGATTCACTTTAAATTCGATTATTTAAAAAAAAGAGATGCTTATATACGATTCACTTTGAATTGAAATTAGATTTTTTTCGAAGAAGAAGAGAAAAAAATCGAATTAATCGAAATAAATATTTTCGCTCCATCCCTTTTACACAGGGCAATAAATGTGTCACAGGACTTTTCCTACGTTGAACAAATAATAATGTATTTCGTTAATTAATTATTGTATTTTTTCAATTTAAAAAGAAAAAGTAACGTGAGTGCCATAACTTCTTATTTTATTATTTTGGTATCAGTACATTTTGTTCATATTGTGAATAGTGCTCCATGGCTTTATCCGCTGTTACGATTAACATATCAAATGTTAAATAATTAATAATGTGCTCCCAGGCTGACAAAAGGGTTGTCGAATGATTCGTCTCTCTAAGTCTAAAGTTTTTGTAAAGCTTACGTTAAAAACGAGCGAAACATTACTTTATTTTTATTTTTAGCGATGGTATTGTAGTTCCGTCGACGCTCTTAGAGTGGGTATTATCTAAAATGATTGATATATTTGTTACTTCCTAATGCACACGTGGGATAAGAACAGCTAGTGGCCTCTCATGATATTCGCACACTGAGGCAACTCATGATATTTTTGGCTTCGTCCCCACAGCTGTCACGAAGACAGCATTATTGACGCCGATTTTCTGTTTTTATACGAGTACATATGCTCTTACTATTTATCTTCACGCTTGTTTTTTAGAATTTAAATATTATTATTATTTTTTAAATTTGTTTTACTCGTGCAGGCATGTATTTCTTTTTAATGTTTATTACCGCGTCTTGATTGCAATTATTATGACACAACAAAGAAGAAAAGTAAAAAACCTGATAAATTAAAAAACCGTGTATTTTGGGTTGCTATGTCGGCAGCAGGGTTTATACGTAATGGAAAGAAGCCAACAGACTACTGCGGTGTGGGCGGCATTGGAAAACCAACACAATATTTTGCCAAGAAAATACTAATGAAGACGGTTGGAGGCTTACTAGTCAGAGGTTATTGGCGCCACAACCTATATTATAATTAGCCATGGCGTAACTGATAGTGAGTTATGCGTAAGATCATAGAAAGAGAAGGAACATAGACAATTGTTTCTGTGGCGCACAATCGTGAAGTTAGAAACTAATGTTAGACGCGGTTGGTCAATGACAAAATGTGAATGTGGTAGGTATTTTGAGAAAAACTTTCGAAAATGACAGTGCTTAATACTGAGCGAAACGACTAGCTATGATATTCGACTACTAAATTAAGAAAAAACATTAATAATTTTAGTATTTACTAAAAAATTATGAAAATGTACAGTTATTATACCAATATTTTTTATTTTAGTATTTTTTTTTATAATTCATTTTAATTCACAGTAATAAGGCTGTTGATAGTGTCTCCTTCGTGAGACGAAACGCGTACAATCTTAATAGATGAAGTTATTTTTTCGGATCAAATTAAATTGAAGTTAACATCGTGGAAAAATATATGTTGTACTCGTAATTTGATAATAATTTTAGTGAATGTTTTTATTCATATTAATGTAATCAAGTGGAACTGTTTTCAATTTTTGCAAAAGCCACAAGTCTTAGTTCCAAGTTACATTTGGAATACCTTTTTCAAATTATATGCTTAGTAAGTTTAGCGTTGGACCGATAAATTGAAAGTTTTATTATACTTCTTAATAAATCATTTAACCCTTTTAGGTTATCATTAATTATTGAGGTTCAAACAGTAGCGAGGATAATTTTATGTTAGTTAGAAGAAAAGAAACCAATTTGCATATTTATAACACGACTTTATGTCACAGAAAGCAATTAAAATTACTGTTTACACATGTTCCTGCTCGTTAATTATACTTTTAAATTTTGAATATTGCGATTAAGCTAGACAAACAAAGTTATTCAGTAGGAAATCTATTGAAATATGTATAGTATTTTTCTACTTGCTTTATGTGAATGTATTTTAAACAAAATATTGTTTATCGAAAACAAGAGAAATTTAGGTTTACAAGTACATATTTTAATTCTTAAAACAAATGAATGTCATTCTTGCAATTTTTGAATTTTTTTATCGTTGAAATGGAACAGTAAAATTATGAACGTATAATAGATAAGACGATGTTCGAAATCATGTTGTAAACTGATGTTTGACGTAAATAGTAGGATGTGCTATAGTCCATCCAATATAGGAAGAACCCTATGACACATTTATTGCCCTGTGCTAAATATCGTCCGATATAACGTTGTAAAAACGTTCGCTACCTATACTAATTTTATCAACATAAACAAAAGCCTCTCTTCTTATATATAATAAGTTATTTAGGTAAATATATCACAATACAAACAAAATAATAAAAAATGTATGCATATTGTTACAAATTAGAAAAAATACGGCAATTTGCTACTATAATACTATAATATCTGACGCACGTAGAAGGCCATGTCACATTACTGCGAAAACCAGTGTTGGGGTATAAATAATCGGATTTTCGATTGTTTTTGTAAATACCTACTAAAATTAAATATTAGAATTATTATCAATTATAAGTGAATATTAACAGGTTTTAAGAGACATGTAAAACAAACTATAAATAATAATATTAGTAATATGAAAATTATGAAGAAAAGCAAGTGTAGAGATAAATATTAGCACATAACCTTAAAAACACATATTTTAGTCGGAATCCGATAAAGCAGTACATTCTAAATTGTCTTCGTCACTATCGGAATCAGAACTACAACTTTCACACACATTTATAATCAGGTTATGTTCACTTAAATTGTCAAAGCGTACATCGCGATCCCATTTTTATTGTTTGCCGTAGTAGGAACTTTGTTGATTTGGACAGAATGGTACGATGCGTTGTCCATTACTATGGCGTGAAGCTCATGTAAATTTGACAATAAGGTCATAAACCATTGTCTGAAATTATCAAAATTCGTCTCTTCGTGATATGCTGTCGTTTTAACTGACTTAAACGCCAGAAGACAATTGGGCACAAAACCTTTTGACATTCCGGCATGACAGATAATGAGGCGCTGGCCTTTTCCTTCAGGAGTTTTCGTCCTGGATTTAGCCGTGTCGTCTGTCCATATTTTACGAACAGTATGATTAGCATTGAGCCAAGTTTCGTCGAGAAAAACGACTTTCTCGCAATTCCTAATGCTCTTCATTTGCCTCAAAAAATCGCATCTTTTCAGGGAAATATCCGTGCGCTCCATTATAAACTTACTATTTTCACATTTTTTATATTTGAAGCCAATGTTTTTCAATACCTTACTAAGAGACGTCGCACTGCCTTGAAATAATCCGACTGACTTTAGAGAACCTACCAGTTTAAGAAGTGTTGGTATTTCGTTGCGGTCATAGTATGCATACACGTGATTCCGAATTGCTGCCAAATCAAAGCTATCGGGTTTTGTTATTGAGCATTTCTTCTGTCGTTTCTTATTTGGTGTTCATAATTTTTTCTCTTCTAATGAAGATTCACCGTATTTCTCCTCTGTGATCCGAGACACTGTAGATTTACTGATTCCTAGGGAATCCGCGACCCGATCTCGAATGTTTTCAACAGACAGCAATGGTCCACCATTTTGTTTTTCTGGATGAAAATAATCACGCAAGCGTACGACAAATTCACGTGATTCACTGCTGAGAATAGTTCTTTTCTGTCTCTTCGGCATTGTAAAAACACAAAAATATGATTCAATGAAACAACTTTAACAATACTAACAATAAATATAATAATTACAACAACAAAAACACGAATCGATCGAAGAACAACACGCTACTTAAAGTCAAACATTTGTACTGATCCGCCATGAAGCCGCCATGCGGAAATAGAGATGTTTATATACGATTCACTTCGAATTCAAATTCGATTTTTTTCTCGAAGAAGAAGAGAAAAAAAATCGACCTAATCGAAATAAATATTTTTGCCCCATCCCTTTTACAAGGGGCAATAAATGTGTCATAGGGTTCTTCGTATATTGGATGGACTATAATAGTAATCCCGCTACCGGAAATAGAGACGCTAAAACCATTACGATCTGTTTTCCACCGCACGAAAAAATTTAGAAATGTATAAACAGATAAAATTTGACGACATAGCCAATAATTATTATTTCGGTGGGATAAGTCTTTAGCTAAAATTAGTGCATGTATTATTTTGTAGAAAATTCGCAAAATAAAATAAGCAATGGATTTTTTTTTCTTACGGAGAGTAATACGAGTATGTATTAAAATGTATTCATTTAATTTAGTTTCAAACCCTAGTTGCCCCTGTGGCGCCCCCTTCCAGACCTCAGAGCACATTCTCTGGGACTGTCAGTTCCTCTTGTTAGAGGGAATCGCCTCAGCCCTATCGGGCATGTAGACTTTGTGGCAACTAAAATAAATTCCACGAATTTACAATTTTTGCTCATATTTTCGGTGAGAGAATCTATCTTTCATCTCCATCTCTTTACAACCCGTGAATGCGATTTTAATCTCCTTCACGGGTTCTTTCTTTTAGCACTTTTGTGCAGTGGCCACAATTGTTCAGATGGGACTCCCACTGGACTTATCAGTTGCTAACTGATCATAATCTGAATGAGCGCGTCACCAAGGAGACTTAACTGTCCTCCAGTGTGATGCGGGTGTGAGGCAGGTAAAGTCCAGTCCAGTATGTAATAAAACATGTATTTGTTTATTAAAGGTTTTGTAATGAAGCTATTTTATTCTGCACAATTCTTCTTGGATTATATTTAGATGACATTGTGACCAGCAGCAAATAGGTTTTAACCCATTTTTCCCAAGCAAAGCATTTTTTTTATATGTTTACATAGTCACTATAACAGTATAACCAATGAAATAAAAAAGTATTTTTATAGATATTCTTCAGTCAATTAAGTTGAGTGTTCTTGAAATATGTATAAATACTATAATGACACTAATAAGTAGACTAACAGCAAGTCAATGATATTTTTCAGTATGTTTCAAAGCAGCAATCTATAAAAATGTGTTTAATATTTTAAAAATAAATGATCCTGTCACTTTTCTTGGTGTCAAGATGAAAAAAATGCCGTACGCTCTGGCGTAATATTATTTCACGTCAATCATATGGAAGTTGCACAGAGGCTAAGTTTAAAAATAATATATTTCAATGATACTTATTTATTAAAACAATTTAAAGTATAGAATAAGGAATATTAATTTTATAAAATATTTTGAACGAAGAAAGGATTTGGTTTATATTCTTATCAACGCAGTAAATAAATAAATAATAAGTAATATTTTTTCTTATAAATACTTACTCGTAATTTGCTAGGTTTCGGTTTCCATTCTATCTCTTCAAAGACATCACACCCTGATGATGACACCTGCTGCGGTGGTTGTTAACCCGTTCGCATCGGTTGTCGGCATATGCCGTCATAAGATTCCCCGACCGTTGACATCGGTTGACGTGATATATCGCTTTGCTACTTTCTTGGAATAGTTTTTTATGCATCACCTGATAGCTAAAGGATACAAAAGCAATGTGAAATATGAAAATAGACCAGATATACCAGTATAATTTGTATTCAAACCAAGCCGTAATTAAATGGTTACATCGTACAAAATTAAATAATTTTTCTGTTGATTTTTTTCTTACCAGATACGTTCAATGTCTGGAAAATATGGTATCTACAAATGTTCGCCACTCACTTCTGTTAGTAGCTATTGTCAGTTTGTACAGTTGAAGGTCCACCTGAGAACATATATAGTTCCCGACGACCTCCAGGGCAGAATCCCGAGGACTTGAAGAGACGGTAGCTGTAATATGTGAGGTATATTTTTAGGTGATTTGTTTATAAGATTTTTTAAAGAGATCGAATGATAAGCCCGACGCTCCTCTGGCATGAGCTGTTTTATCCTAAGGGATCTCAATCCGACCAGTGATACGCGAATAACAATAGGCGGTGTCCCATCCATGTTTTGGACTGCGCCCAATGTTGCTTAATTTCGATTATCTAACGAAAACCGCGCTAACGATGTGATATTGCCGCTGGATTAATTATTTTACTATCGAATACAGATTTATACATAGAGACTTATTCCACTCATTAATTTTATCTGAATATAAAACGTCATAATCAAGAATTCGTTATTCCAAATATCGAATATATTCTTTCTAAGTTTTTTGTTCCAATAAATCGTAAAAACTATTGTTTGAAACAGCGCTTTCCTTTACGTACCACATAAAGGCTTGTTAATGTGCCATGTGAAGTCGTACGTCACGTTTCGAGGACTACCCGCGGCTTGCGGACTAATAAAATAACACTAACAAATTATAGGATCAACACTAGAATGCAACGTTTATCGATCTTGGCAACCGATTTAAAATCCACATAACCGTTGCTACTTTTAAGAACATTTGTTGCATATTATAAATAATAAAATAAATAATAAAATAACAAATCAAACAAACGAAAAATATTATGGCGAAATTATAAAGCTATTGTTCTTATGTTACTGAAAAAGGACATCACAAATCATGTTATTTATTATTGTAGTATTCACTAAGAGTATTACACGTATAATTAGTTTTTCCTCGTTTTAACAGGATGACGTTAACTAACTGTTAGTGACACAGAGATGAAGACCGTCACTTCGAACTCAAATAGGGCTTCGTCAATTATTGTATTGTAAACATATATAAGTGACTGCTTACAAACGTAGAACTGACGAATATATAATATCCTATGTTGAGATGATAAGCAAAAAATTCGCTTACATATCATAGTCGTGAATTTATGAACAAAATGCATCTACGATTCTGTTAGATTTAAAAAATCATTATAACCTTTTTATTTGATTGTTAACGAGTATTTCACGCCATGGGAATGATAATTTTAATTTTACTTGTGCAGATAGATGCCTTACAATTTAAAATTATAAAATTAATTTAATAAACTCGTATATTGTCAAAGATCATGCTCAATAGTCTATATAGTTGTACAAGTAACAATACATTTGTGTAAATAGATTAATGACAACAAAGATACGTTCTTTATATTCGAAATAAATTAAGGCCATATTCAGCATCAAATAAAGAGCACCATAAAGTGCTGCTGAATTTGTATTGAACATAATAGGTTGTTCTTAATAAATAAAAATGCTAAGAAATGTATAATGATAACTAATAGGAAGCATAAAAAACTTTGCGGAAAGGATTCAGTTATTGAGCGACAAATTGAGACGCATGTATTTTCGTTTTCGTTATGTTCCAATGTGGTTTACTGTTGAGAAGTTGCTGGAACTGCGAGATCCGCCGCCTGTGGCACATCTTTCATGTTTCAGCGGAGCTTTTGCTCAAGATGGCCGATGTTGTCGAGCGGGGGCGGATCCCAGGCCGCCATTGTGGACGCCTGCCCCCCGAGATGTGCTCTCTAATATTGGGCGAATGGCCAGACTTTTGATAGATGGAAATAGTACGTGTTTAGACGTTAGCCGGCGAAATTTACGACATGTATCGGCGGAGGCGCTTCCGCGATGCCGTCAGGTGGCATGGACGCGAGATATCATATTTATTTACTTTTTAAATAAACAAAATATTACACATCTTTATGCTGAATGATAAAATTTATGGCGGAGATTCTTTCAGTACATGTTAGTTTATGATAAAAATGCGATCGGTGGCGTGTCATAAATTGATAAGAAATTTATTTTAGGATCATAATATTTATATTTATTAATATGATAGATCAACGTGAAATATTATTGATTATATGGTCAACTTATGATAAACTTTTTTTTAAAATATGCAAATTAATACTAAATTTTTACAACAAAATTTTTAAAACTATTGATGATGGTATAAGCATTGTGAGAAACCAATCACGAATGAAATTCAAAATTACAGAAAATACAAAGATTTAAAATTTGTTTTGCTAGGATTAATATAAATTAATATTTTGAATATATACATTTATATTCTTTTAAAAAATATTAAAGGGTTCTAGCTTATCAGTTATGGGTTTTATATGACCATAAGACAAAATTCTTAAGTCATGACGAAAAATGGTAAATTTTGAATTGCGAACATAATTCTATTATGTATAAATCTAACAATCACTTTGAGATCAGTTTAAAAATACTTTTTTAATTTTTATTATTGCCTTGTTATAACATGACTGAAAAACTGTTGAAATATACGTTAGAGACAAGAAATAAGACTATGCTTCAATACTTGTAAAAACTCAGTGGAGTACCGGATATTAAGCTCAATGAATAAATTCTTCTGCCACATATTTTCTATCTATCTCCAATGTAAATGATCTTATCATGGTTTAACCTGTGAAATTAAAACAGATTGTGGTAATTTCGAGTATAGAATAGTGTGAATTTTTTCGATTAAATTTCTTGCGATAAAATAGTAGTTTTCGCCGTATAACTTGATGGCGAGCCGTGGAGCAGGCTGTGGCAGCGCTTCGTCCCGAATCTAAAAAGTAACCAAGCGGAATTAAAATGGAACATATTCACGTTGAGGCGAGTCCCCACAGCCACAATACGGCGGCGGCAGTCGGGCATATTGGTTATACAATAATATCACGAGGCGCGGGTCAATCCGGCAATATCCGGGAACGACAAGTGATTTACAATATCGCGCTGCACTTTTTAATATCTGGACCACGAAGCCGGCGAAGACTATTGGATTTTTTACACCGTAATTCACTGCCAAGGTGAGCGAGAGCGGTGCTATCTGGTGTATTACCTCAGCGGTCCTCACGTGCTAAGGCGCTTTTAACCTGTATTCACGTTATTGCAAGGTAAGAGCTTCTGGATTGTTTCGCTTTAAGTGGGTCCGCTAATGACATGTGCGTTGTTTCGTCTTTTTTCATCACGGCGGAGGTGATTGGTATAATATTCAGCGTTCGTGTTATTGTGAAAGTGTTATTATTTATGATTCGTGTCCGTGTGGGAATAAATAAAAAAGTGCTAGTCTAACGTTACATTCACAATTAATGAATCATCTCATTAAACTATTAAGATCGAGATCTGATAAATAAGTAAAAAATCGTTTATTTAAATAAAATGAAAACATAAATCCACATATAAAATGCTTTTTGAATAATTCTCACGATTTTAAAGTATTTATTACATATTCTAGTTTAATTTTTAAAATACATTATTTCTAATAAATTACATTTAAATTTATTTAATTAATTATTTTTTTTAAATTTTAATCTCAATTAATTAAAAAATATATTAATTAACTTATTTGTCTCATAGACTTTATTAAAAAATAAGTGGCTATTGAATAGGTTAAAATAAATATTTCTTTGAAATAGTGAATTATGACTTAAAATTAATTATCGCGATGACGTGCCTTGATTGCTGGTGTTGTGTACTTTCATAAATAAAGCTGGCTTGAGCGTCTATTTTAGTTTCACTGGGTTTCGATTCCCACATTGTTATAACTGGTACGAAAATGATATTTATTACGTTATTGCCATTGTAGATTTAGCACGACTGCCCATCGGGCTTCAATACAAATTTAACACTCGAAAATAAAATCTAGATATCTTTTATAAAAACGTGAGTTCAGTTTCTATGCCATTATATATATATTTTTGACATATTTAGAGAAGCGTTATTTAATATTATAAATAGATAGATATTTAGATTTCATGATAATTAGAATAATGTGTATATCTAGTTTCAAATAATTTGAAAGCTTATACGCGTGTTTTAAAAATTGGTTATCGAAAATATTTATAACGAGTATATGAACCGAAGAATTTTAAATAGTAACATCGAATTTTATGTAGGTTTTATAAATTAAAGTGATTACATTTTATGTGAATAAAACATTCGAAATTAACAAGATCCAATCTTTCGTATTTGATCATTTAATTAATTATAATTTTTGTATTTAAAAGTTGAAGGCCAAATATTTTATTGACGTTCAAAGATGTATATTTCTTTTTTTTAGATTTAAAGATCTACAAAGATGTCTTACCAACGACCGGCTTTCTGGAGGGTTCCCCACAACAGACCCAATCCTGAAGGAAGAAGGAGGGTTAGTAGATCGAATATGATTAATTAATAAAATTGTTTTTGACAAGCTCTTTAATAAGTATCTAATTAACTTCTACAAATAAATCTGAATATATATATGACACATACATTATTGAAACGCTAGTAATTCACGTTCATATACTCTGTAATATATTTAGTTCAATACACAATGTGTCATTTGATTTCCTGTGTATTATATTTAATCTTGCCATTTAAAGTATTCAATAAAACATTGTTCGTCAGTGAATCTTACATCAGAATTTTGGCACGTTATTAAGAATAACAGTTTTTAATTAGAAGGTTATTGAATCACTATTTATATAATTTTTTACTTCGTATAAATGTCGTTTTTAAGGTCGGATTCTGGCTGCATACTTTTCTTGCCGTTCGTCGAGAATTAAACATGTTATAAATAATTTCCCGCCGTCAAAATGGAAACTCTGATGTTTTCCGTTTTGAACAGAGACATCTTGTGTCTGTCTCAAATATGTATTTTTAATGTGTCGCAGGAAACTGGTTCCGTTCTAGATTCGTGGCCTGCTTGTGTTGGCGGTTTTATTTAATTGACACTGGCGACGGAACTGGCGATAAAACGTTCTTTTTTATTTAAAAAAAATGATGGCACGCCTGTCTTCAATTAAATAGAACCGTCACAAAATATTTGAAATATATAACTTTTTAAAAAAATATATAACGCAATTTCACAAATATTAATGTTTAAAATCGAATTATTAATTATTATAATTGTATATATTATTATATGGGGCAAACTAAAATATCTATAAATGTTTAAATTCTTCATATTCTTATTGAATATCCACATCTCTTTGGAGCAAATATTTGTCGTAAATCGAGGACAACAAAATTCTGTCATTTTTCATTTTAACCTGTCATTATTATCTCTTCCTAATGATCGTAGCTCCGAAGCTCTGCCGAGTACATATCAATGTAAATAGTTCCAGAACGAAGTAGTATGTTGTAAACGGGGAATAGTTAAGAATTTTTTCAATCAGTTTTTATAAGGATATTGGATAATTAATCAGGTGCTTCCAAGGTGTTAATCCAGTCGTAAGTGATGACATTATTCAAACAACGACACGCGGTGTTCCCGACCGCCACTCATCAAAGTATGAGCCATGCCAAATGTTGCTTTATTTTAGTGATCGGACGAAAATCAACAACATAGTACGGTCGTGGATCAAAACTAATTTGATAATTATACGAGTAATTAAAGTAATTTTAAAATTGTATTGAAAGATAAATGTTGAAATATAAATGTTTTTTTAAAATTATCTTTCTTATGGATCTAGCAATCCAGCAGCAGTTTTATAAAAAATGAAAAATCCCTATTCCAACGGTGGTGTGTTAAATGCACAAATATAATAAAATGAAAAGAAAACCATTCCATAATTATTTTCAAAGAAGTCCTCTTCCTTCGGCTGGACTTGTTGAACTTTATTATGAAACTCTGTTGTGGATCAGATTAATTAATGTTATGGAAATTTTGAAATGAGCTTCTGAAACGGAGGATTAAAGTTCCAGTAATCAAGTAAGTTAAATGCAGCAGAATCTTGATTATGTGAACTGAATCGGGGTTATGGGTAGTACACACTACTCGTAAATAGTAACAAGTAAAATATAAAGTACGAAGGAAAATAATATAAAATTTATACATAATCGTGTCGAAAACAACAGGGTCAGATCCTGTCTGCCCAGAAGTGGGCGACGTCGATGGCGTTACTCCCGGCCATCATCAGGTCTTCCTGGGTGCAGCTACTCGGACACAGCGCACACTACAGACGGTGTGACAGGGTCTGCTCCACGCCGCAGTCACATTCAGTCGGTCCGCCGTAAAACTGCCACGCTTTAATTTGTGTCCTCGTCTTGCATACTCTGGTCCGAAGACTGTTAAGGTACCTCTATATATTCCACCCCTGGTCATGTCCAGGGGCTAGGTCCTTTTTGGGGGCAATCCAAGTATTCCCTCAGTTGCGCTTCTGCACATGTTCAGCCGCAGGGTGGCCTCAGGTATCACCAGTTCCGTTGTCGACTGTAAGAAAATTCTTCTTGATTTGAGCCGTGTGATTATTTTTTTTTAATATAAAATAATATTTTTTCATTTATTTTGGCCGAATAATTTTCATGGAGGATTGACCTTATTTTAGTGAATCCTACTTACATCACTTTTCCTTATTTTCGTCAATTCCAAGTATGGTGATTGTAATCGTAGCTTCCCTTGTAAAGGATATCTTTTCAAAAGGAGCAGCCTTATCTTAATCAAAATGATGTGATTGATTATACTCCAGAAAAAATACATTGACATGATTTCTTTCATCAATTATTCCAGCGACAATCGTTTTCCTAATACATCCCAGAACGGTGTAAAGTAGATTAGCTCTTATATCTTCAGATACTCAAGTATATAAATATTATTTGGGATTTGCTGTCATTACAATTCGTAATATTATGCACAAATACTATATCTCAAAGGTGTCAATCTTCATAACAAATTATATTTTTGGTATGTAAATATAAGATAATTTTTTCAATGTTTTGAGCATTCACTTTGAGATCCATAATAAATTATAAATATTTATTTATTTATTTACCTTGTTTTCACATGGATCACGTAACAAAAGTTCTCTATTAGGAGACTGCAGTTTCGACTAACTCGTAGTCTTTCTCAATCCTTCTCTAGTTAAGAGATATCTTAACTAGATCTTAACTAGATCTCTTAACTAGAGAAGGATTGAGAAAGACTACGAGTTAGTCGAAACTGCAGTCTCCTAATAGAGAACTTTTGTTACGTGATCCATGTGAAAACAAGGTAAATAAATAAATAAATATTTATAATAAGATAATTGTCAAATAAATACACATTAATGTAATGTATCATTTGAGAAAAATCAACGGAATATCTATAGATTACATCTGATTCTATTTTTACTCGGAGATACGTTTCAGTGTGTAAAATTAAGTAAAAAAGCTAAAAAAAACTAAAAAATATTAACACAAATCGGTTGGTTTAATAACTTTTATCTGTTAAATCCTCTTGCATCACTATTACATCACTATTAGACCTGTTAAACTTTTTCTGATAATAGCAATGTATTTTGTCAACTTAGAATAGGCGCTTTTGCCAATGCCTTCTAATGTTAGGTTATTAATAAAGGTATACTTTGATATGCTGTTTTTATAATATGTTGCTTTGAAAACCGCTCAATTTTTTGATGCACTAAGCTACTGATGTAGACGAGATGCAATGAGGGGTTGCGCAGAATTTCGTAGATGTATATCTCCCAGTAATATATACCACTGCGACCATTACATTTATAGAGCTTTCTGGAGAATTAAAACCCAGCGATTTCATACAAATATGACATAACAAATCATTTTCAGTACAACATATTTTAATTAAAAAAAAAATTGAATGTATTTCGTAAAGTAAATGTAGTTTTAAGTAAATATAAGTTTTTTTATGCTACCACATTTTTTTATTTTAATACATTTCGTTTTAATTTTCAGAAATCTGGAAATATAAATTTATTGCGTATTTTTATTCGAATTCTTTATCTTTTATTCTGATGCTATTTTAATAAACCGCATCCGTTCTAAATCTTAAAATTAATCATTGTCTTGTTTACATGTTTTCTTTTCTGTCTCGTCGATTCCTGACCTAGGAAGACCAACACTAAAATTCGAAAATTTAAAATCTATAATCTGTCTATCGATAACCCTTTGCTTATTGAAAATGTATCTTTCCCATATGTTCATGTTGTGAGACTATGGAATGATATTAAATCCAGATAATATGTGGAAAATAAAATATCCTGTTTGACGAGCGTGTCGTTTTATAGCAGCATTCATATTAGTACTTGTATTCGTAGCATAAATCTATTGCAGAATGGCAAATGACATACAATACTTGAAAAGGATTTATATAACTTTTGTTTGCAATCTTTTGAATTATTTCAGATGAAAAATTAAATAAAAAAGCATTTTAAATGTCTCCCGCTTTTCCACATTTATATATCAAACCGACGCTTAATATTTTACGATTTAGATTAGCCATATTGTACCCACAAACATAAACAATTGCATCATCAAGCTTAAAGTCTGACGCACGAGTTCTCCAGTACATAATAATATCAGCATTCGGATACGTATTCAATACCCACAGAAGCGAGCTTTGCGCTAATTCTGTGCGTTGACCCAAATGGAAATTACATTGATTTCTGAAGCGTTGTGATTCGATAGATGCAAGCATTGTAATAGTAAAATTGATAGCAGATCAATTTTGAATTTGAATAGTTTAAATCGATGTTGATTGAGTGTATTTCGATCGGTGAAGATAACGCGAGTTTCGATGGTTCGCGGGCGCCCGGGCCGCCCGCGCCCTCGCGCTAGTCTGCGATTCTAATTTGACTCTTGCTGCACCGCGACGCCTGCAGCAAAGCGAAGCGACGCCCGCGGCGCAAATCGCGTTCAGATAATTCAGCGATTATTATTTTAAAAAGCTCGCCGACGCGGTTATTTCAAGCGGTTATTTCAGGCGGGTTTTAGACCATATTGGCGCGTCCGCTCCCGACCTGTGCGTCACGCGCCACTTGATGGATCCCGGCGCCACCCGCCAGTGCTCAGGTGATCCTCGACCGTACCGAACACCTTAGCAAGTTTCCCTTTTGTTAAAGCGCGAACCGGTCGCGATAATGACACGCCATCAGTTTCTGTGAACGAATCACCGCTTTTTAAACAAAATTAACTACGAAAAAATAACGAATTTAAAATCGAAAGTTTAACGAAGGATTGAAGTTTTAAATATGGGTGGAAAAGTGCATTCGTTCGTCGTGCATCTGCAGAGGGAGTGTCCGGATTTGAACTGGGGACTGCGGCTCGTGGGAGGATCGGACATTGACACGCCTCTCATCATCACCAGGGTATGTGACTGAATGTGTCAATGATATCATTATTCTTGATGCACTATTACTGCAATGTGACTATTTTAAAATCTGCGTACGTGTTGAATATTTTGATATTTACAGTATGAATGTAAAAAGTTTAATGAGAAATCAGTAATAATATTATTAAGATTCACTTTCCGATACAAAACAAGATTGATTGAAGAAGTAAACAATTGACTTATATTAAGATGGATCAGTTATATTTGAATTGAACTCAACAGCAAAATATTTTTTAAAAAATGTGTTCATAATATGAATTTAAAACAATTGTCTCAATAAATATATTACAAAATAACATATTATTAAATTGATCTGTTTTTTTTTTAAATAATTACTTTAAAATAAAACTGAGCTGTTTTACCAATAAATATTTCTGACTTCATTGAATCCGAAAGCGCAGTTTTATTTTCGTAATTAACATTTAATTAACATGATTTATAGATCGCAAAATATATTCTTAAAATAAAAATAATAAAACATAACTCATTTAAGTGTAAATATTCGTATTGAAACTTGATAGTTACCGATTTCATAAAGCGAGCAAGTTATGTTAATTACTGTTATTAAAATGATTAAATTGAAATGGTCTTTAGTTTAATATTTATTCGGTATAGTATTGCAATTGTGGTGTTTTTTTTTCGACTTCGTGGATCAATTACTGATACATATTTGTATTCCTGTCTCTTGAACTATGTTAACACATTCCTGTACCGGTAAAAATAAATAAGCTTTTCTAAAAAAATTTTTCCCTGTGCTATTATACAAGAAGAACCCACGAATTGTTGGTAATAAAAAAATATATAACGTATTTTAAATACCTGAGATTAAAAAAAAACATTTTTGTCGCGAGCCCAGCCTCAGTTCAATGACAGGTTTGCTTGCCAATATTTCGCAGTGATGCAACTGCGAACAACAACATTTTTTGCAATTCCTCTGGTAAAAATAAGGAATATCGCATTAGAAAAAAAAACTTTAAATGTGACACGTAAATGACAAGCAATTTATCAAAATATTTGCGAACACATTTCGAAGTAATGAATTTGTTGTTCGACGTCCAAATGTTAACCCGCCCTTTAAATGTTCGAGCTTAAAAATTACTAGAAATTCTCGTACTACTGATTTACATTTTAATAACTACAATAATCGAATGAGATTAACAAAAATACAATTTTGAATAATTCATGGGAATACTTTTTGTGAGAATTCTAACGTGGAATGTGATATTTTAACGTCATAGTATTTTTTTTTTGTTGATGATATATTTGTAAAAACAAACGGTCTTATGAAATATTTTCAAAACTATGGTTGCTTCAGTAAATAAATACATTTTTAACGTATGCATATACTCTTATGAGCTTTCTTACCATATCTGGAATATAGTCTCCACAAATTGCCACTACTCAGCTACCATTACACATCCTTCATCCCGAGACCTGAAGGTCCACCTGGGAACATATATGATTCTCAATAATCTCTAAAGAAGAAGCCCGAGGACTTAAAGAGGCTGGGTAGTAGTATCCGAGGTATATTTTTGGGTGATTTATTAATTGGGTTTTTTAAGGAGATCGTCGATGAACCCGATGGTCTTGAGGCCTACGCCATTTGGTCCTTAAAAGCAAATTAATCCGTATTCTTATTATATATATAAATAATATATTAAGCATTCGTAGTTATGTATTTTTAATGTCATACATGATAATTATTTTTAATAAAAGTAATAACATGTTCATGAAATATACAATACATACATTGTTAATATTTCAAATGATCTAAATAAGATTATATCTTGATGATAGATAGCTTATATGATGCTGGAAAATCGAAGTTTCGATATTTCGGGCAGTACTGTGCAGTATCGTGACTGCACAGCGGTAGTAATAAACATTAAATATCTATCGCAAATTCCGAATTACTTTACGAAACGTTCAGCATGCAGGCGCGATATAAACTGAAATGCTGTAAAATGAAATATGTTTTGGGTCATTATAATTTACGAGTCGGCATTTCAAACTAATCTTATACTTGAAAGCTCGGTCAAAGATTCAGTGTATTATTTAGTATATATGCATTTAAGAAACTTGTGGTTTACATCATAGATAATGGACTGGCGTCTATTATGATAAAATAATATATTTCGAATGATCTGAATTCGGTTGTCTATGAATTAATATTCTTCAATTAAAACCACCATTGAGTATAAGCTGCAGTTACAAAGTTCTGTCATGTTATGTTCTGTCTCATTAACCTTTCTTCATTCTAAGTAATTTCTGCACCTAAGTACATTCGATGTATGTTCCCAAAGGCTCTCTAGGATGCGAGTCCGAAGCTTGAAGAAACTGTAGCTCTTATATTGCCTTATAGTTGAGGTTTATTTGAACTTACTTAAATCATATTTTGTAGGAAGATCGGATGTTAAGCTCTACCATACGGTCTTAAGGAGCGGCTCACCGCAAATTTGTTTACGCGTACATTGATGTAGAGTAATATTTATAAGTTAAAAATAAATGAATTATAAAATATAAATCAATGGGAATGTTTAATGTTATCATCTAGATCAAAAATGTTCATATCATAATTGCTTAAACGAAACAATTAATATTATTCTTTTAGAAGTGCCGTATAAATAAATGTCAATTTGCTATTTATTCAATCATAGTCAAATAAAAATAAATACCTTTAAGAGCAGATAATGTTATCAATTATAAGAAATTTCTGAATAATTTATTTGTATGATTACCAAATACACTAGAAATGAATATAATCAATACAATTAATCAAAACAATGAACCAAAACAATCATTTACAATTGTGTCAATTTAAATAAATTTATATGCCCTGTGTAAAGATTAATTTCTACGTATGTTTTATTTTGACACAATCAATCAAATACATTTAATTTTTGTGTACTCCGCACTCAGCTAAATCACGTATGAAAAGATCCATTATAAAAATATTTTATCGATTTTAAATGCTATTAAATAGTAAGAATTTTAAATCTGGTCAATTAACATAAACGAATTGAGTATTCGTTTAGACTTAATAATCACGTGAAATATTTAGTAGAAAATTGATTAATTGCAAGTGTGCAATGTGTACCGGCAGCAGGTCACGTCGTATATTCTTCAGCGACATTGTCTAGCTTCAGGCCGGTGACTTCCACCGTAAGAGCGGTCCCCATACTACAAGTCTATTTCTAGAAGACCAACTATCGGGCGGCATTCAGTGTTGAAACTTGTTGATAAAAAGCCAATAACTCGATACTTCTTTTGTAACTGATTCAATGGCAGCTTCATGATTTACTATGAAACCTTGTCAAAGTGTTTATTAATCCGATACACTTGAGACGAGTCAATTCATATGGGTTAGCCTGAGATTCGCAAAAGTAGTTAAATGTGATAGTCGGTAGTAGTTTTGAATTAAGAGCGTCGATATGTTCACTCTGGATGCTCCAATAAGATTGGTTATGGTCCTTAAAAAACAGCCTTTGCCTCGTTGTTACTTTTTACGACATGTTCATTTTAAATTCCCCAGGATCCCAGTTCTCGAAGCAGTTTGTCATAATGGGTTCTACAGCAACACGAAAGATATTTTTCCCTCTCTCAGAGCTGAGATACCAAGACGCTGATTTCGTTCAATAAAAACGCTCTTTTGATCCTACTCCGATATTTGCTAAACCTCAGACACAGAAGTAGATACAATGTTAATGATATCATCGTCTGCATATGCCTGGATGTGAACTGATGGGTTGAATAAGTGATCAGAAGATATATTTGAAATCAAGTTTCGTTGTAGTTGTGTTCTAGGCTTTCACGCTGACACCTGCGCGCATTCTTTCTCTGTATCATTAATAGCTGAAATATCATGTGTGATTTAGCTGTAAGAACTGATTATTAACTTTTAGATTTATTTATAAACTTATAGTAAGAAGCTTAGCATAGGTGGCTATGCGTTGTAGAAGGCCCCTTTGTATGTATAAAGAGATGGTTACAAATATATCTACGTTTTACGATTATTTAGGCTCGTATAATACATGCTCTTTAAGGTATATTTGATTGACTTTCAAAAAATTCAATCGAATTAAAATTTACTGAACTCATTTTAAGAGCTATTCTTTGGATAATTACGAAATCATGTAGAGAAGAAAACAATGTTGGGCTTAATCATTAAAATCCAAAAGAGCACCAATAAACCAATGAAGAGGATGAGGCTCATTCATATAAAATTATTGTTATCGTGATATTTAGTTTAATTACTAATGTATGTGTTAAAAACTATAGCTGTTTCACAAACCAATATCTACAAAAGTGTAAAGCAATTATTACTTATTTTATTTTAGCTGAAATTTTGAAATTTACTGTTTATCCGGTATAAGATGAATAATCATACAGAATACTAAAATCCGTTTCTGTTTATGGTGACTTAGAAATCTAAAATACAGAGAATTGTGCCATAGAGAGATATACCTAGTAATAAGCTATGGCAAAGAGATTCAAAGTACATACATGCAAGTATGTATATTATTAAATGTAAATACAGAACCGCTTAAAATACCACGTGTAGTATTTTTCACAAATAAAATTGTCACTGTAACATTATAAATATATGAGTCGTTTATTTTTTTAAATTTAAATAAGATGTCGATCAGATAATGTTCACGGTACGCGATAAAATAATTAATGTTCATTGCATACAAGATATTTTTCCATTGAAGAATCACAACCAAACTGCAATAAATTCTTTTGGCAAGGTGTGAAGTCATTGTGGACCACGTGTGTCTGCTGGCTCCCTCTGAGACAGCCTTGGCCGGAGTAATTGACATTTGATTTGTGTATTTTTAGTATTGCACTCTTGAAAGAGTTTTCCAATCAAAATAATAGCAACGAGCGAGAACAGAAAACAATGAAACATTAATTGCTGATGTTAATATTTATCAAATAATGTTTAAACATTAGTTTTATTACTACTAGAGTTCTACAAATACTTCAATAATTCCTAATTAAACATACGAGTAATGTATGATCGTATATTATTTATTTAGTACTAACATACGTATATTCAATTAAGTTTCATAATTTTTTGAATGAAAAACCGAAAAAAATCTAGTATATAATTAGACTAAACTACAATTGTGAAATTGGTCTCAAAAACCTCCTTATTTTATAACATTGAATGTAATAAATATCGAAGTATTTGTCATTTATATTCAATCATTTAAGCTATTAACAGTATAATGCAAGATTCTTTTTGATCTGCAACAATCATGTAAGCAATTAGTGTATCTGCGGTTAATCGGAGAGCTTTTACGAGTAAGCTATGGGAATTCTTTTAATCTACAAAATGTGTAAAGTAATATTAACCAACTATAAATTAAATGTCAAATTTAAAAACAATTCAATATTTTTTTATAATTGATTGATCTTAAATGAAGCTGATTTAATATATTCATTTGATCTTACCAATTCACTCATTTCTAAGTTCACTTCTTAAATATATTAAAATTTACATTTCACATTGTTCCTACGCATAGCACTGTCGCGTGGTTTCCCTGACTTGGTTTCGTTAATTAGCTCAACTTTCTTTATTGCCTTAAGCTCACGGGTGAAGTGATGCTTTCGTGGGTTTTTTTATTGAATCTAAGAATCAGTTGGCTCTCTTCCAACAATAACAAATCGCATGTGTCACTGTTGTATTTAACTCAAGTATCGACCGTCAGGCGCGCGAGTCTGGAACCGCGCCGTTCGACACTTATCTGACATTTCCATGAAGCGCGCGGCTGAAATAAAACAACTACTCACAGACATGTAGTGATTTACTGTCTTAAGCTTTTAGTGTTCGCTAATTACGATCATTTTTCAGTTAAGCTTTTAATGTTTGACCAATGACCAATCTATGCCGAAACACAAGTCTTCTCACTATCGAAGTTAAGTAAAATATGGAACATATTTGATTGAGTGACGCCTGGGAATACCAAACGTCGAGCATATGTATAAAATAATGATTAATCTAAATAATAATATCTAAAACTGCTCAATTACTACAGTTGATATTTCCTTATGCTCCTGGGATATAATACAATATATCGTCGAGAACTATGCACACTATGCACACCATGTGGTTGACGGAGCTCCAGATGCACAAATGTCTTGGGACAAGGTAAGCACAAGTATAAAGGCAGCGGACACTCTTTTTGGGGTAACAATAAGTAAAAGAAATTTGTATCGGCCTAATGCTTCAGCTAGGTTTATAGTCATTAAAGAAGATTCATAAATTACATATAAGTATTAAGCGCTTTTGGAATGATCATTCGGTCATAAAAGAGCGCTATACAAATACTAATATAATAATAATAAGTGATTGACATAATGTAATTTTTTTTAATGATGAATTATGATTTATATAATAATGTACGTTTATGGTAATTTTACCATCAATCAGGTAATCAATTAATTGGTTTATTTAGCAAATGGATTGTTAGGGTTGAACAATCTCACCGTAGACAGTCATTAGTGAATGAAACTGTCACGATGTTATGTATACCTTTGTTTACAGGTCGTTAAGTAATAGTCTAATTAATATACTGTGACAAATTATATTTACGACTTAATCTTACATCAATCAGTTGTGATATCTAGACTTATTAAGAGTATTTTTTTCTAAGCAAAATTGAAGAAATAACAAATAAATAATTGCATCTAAGAATTGCATGCCGTAGATCGTATACTGTATAGCATTAAATTTTGCGTTAAACGCTATCATTATTTTTTTACTTGTCTGTGGTTTTAGTCCAACATGTAGGATCACAGTTAAGTCATGTCTATTCGGATAATCAAACGAGAAATTAGGCCATAAAAAAGAAGTGGTTATTTAGCGTCACGATAAACCTTCTTAATGACTTTATTTTAATGTCTTAGTCTTACAGGTAAATTCTGGTACCCTAGTCGGAAGTAAGCCACTGTCACGAGACATTTTCAATCTAGACTACGACTATATTATGCTAATACCTTATACCTTTTCTAATGATAATTAAGTAGAGTGTTCATCAATTTTTACGCTAGTCGTCTTTATTGACGGTATTGTGATGTATTCCAGGTAAACCCCGGCACTCCTGCCCAGAGGGAGCTGTTGCGAGGAGACATTGTCACCAAGATCGACGACTACGACTCACGAGACCTGAGGCACGAAGATGCGCAGAACCTCTTCCGCAATGCCGGCAATCACATCAAGCTTGTCATCCAACGGTAAACAGTCTACTTAAAAATAATAATACCTTAAGACATTGTTCGGCTGCGTTATGGTAGCTGCATGATTAGAAATTTATACTGAAGCTTCGTGAAACTAGAAATCCGTGCGGATAGTATCCGTTCCGTAACCGCAGTGTCGAAATAAGGGCTTAATTTAACAAGTCTTATAACACGAAACTCACTAATCAATATAACATTTAATTTAATTGATTTAAGTTTTTGTAAATTAAATATACTACGGTATTTGTGTTTTTTTTAATTAACTCTCTATTAAAAAGATTTCAATTGTAAATTCAAATTATAAGACTTTTAAGACAATCTAAAAGAAGACACCACTTTTCACAATTTTACTATTGGTTTATGTTAATGCTATTTATAATTTAAATATACTTTGGTTAAAAACCACTCTCATCAATCAATAAAAATCATCAAAAATACTGCTTAATAACGGCATTCATTGCATCTTTTATCACGAAGAATCACGGGCTGTTGTTTGATATGAAAAACGATTTACACATAATGATCATATTAATATATGTCACAAGTTTGGCTGCCAATCAACAATATTACAAGAAAATCATTGTTCTCTGAGTGTTCGTGATGTCATAATTTTACATAAACTAAATAAGGTAAATTTCCGGCAGGGGAGGCTCTCACAAGCATCTTTACCGCGGCTCCTACGTGGGCCGCTGCAGGACGCCAACCTTCCGCGAAAACATGTCGCCGTAAGGATTCGTGAATGCCTCCCTGTTTATTGCACTATAAAAAATAATTGTATTTTCTTATGAATCCCAGTGCATTGAAATTATTGCATTTGATGTTTATTGTCAGCCCCGTTATGTTTATTCCTGCAATCTTGTCAATCCTGAAACCAATGTATTTGTGGAAAATTGAAGAAAATTCTGAATAAAAATAATCAGACATGTCTACATACTTGAAAATTCTAGGTTATTACAACAAAATAAAATTTAAGAAATGGGTAATATTATTTTACAAGCATTAAGCAACTATTACCAAATACAGAAATGAGACCGTGGTTTTGTGCATTCGGTGATTTACCTGAGTCTTTAACCCGTAAGACATATTTGCTTAATGTGATCCATATAAAAACCCTATTGCATTATCAAATATTGATTATTTTTACGGATCCCATTGCATCAAAATTCTCGCATTTGATAATTATTTTCAGCCCCGTTATTTTACTTTCTATAATTTTGTCAATCCTGTTACCAATATATGTTATAAATGCCCTATATATATTTATATGAAATGAGTGAATGAAACCATCAAATACCTGTAAAATTTAAAAATTATATAACTAAAAAGCCATGTCAACAAAATTAGACTTATTACATACATTGAAAAACTGTTGTTCACGTAAATAGGACCCTGGTTTTGTGAATTATGGGCATTTTCTCAGTATTTAATATTTAAACAATAATTGTTCAATAGGATACATGCAAAAACTATATAAAATAATATGTACTTACTAGTTGAAACAGATCTTAAAGTGAATGCTATAAATATAACAATTACACACGAGTACTATATAATGAACTTAAGCTTTATTATTACGGAATATTTTTTGTGTAGTACAAAAACAAATATTCAATAAATAAGGTGTTTCGTTAATAATTTTGGATATGTAAAGTGTTTGAGAGAAAATTTAACGAAAAATTCAAAGAATTCGCGTGTATCTCGTTTAATATATTTTTATAAACGCATGATTAATTAAGTTCGGTCTAAAATAACCGTCACCGAGACCTTGGCTAGGAATTCTTCACGCCATACACGTCCCCTGTTAACAACACCTCTTATATTATGTATACTCTACCTCTTTGCCTGAAATGGAACTATGGAAGTCAATTGGTCTTTGAGAATCCTTAATATGTAACCTGCGCAATGAAAATTAATGAATGCATTGTTATTAAGGAATGTATTGTTTTCATTTTAAAACTCCTGCCAATAGCTTAGTAGTCTTTGCGAAGGAATGACGTTCCAATGTAAATAATTCTCGTGATATGATTTGATAAAAATCATATAAGATGTTTCTCGTTTTCGTGTGAGTAAACATATATTATATTATAAAAAATATCTTCAGTAATTCAATACTTATTAGAGTACATTTGAAGAAATAAGAGCTCACAATCTGTCATTATAACATAAAGCCTCGTTTTATCAAATATTAATCAATAATTTATTTAATTTTACGGGAATATTCACAGTTAAACAAAGGAGCGTTCTTTTTACAATTTGATAATTATAACTTATCGCATTGTAAAAAAAATACTCAAAAATATACTATTACATATGATTGATATAAAATCAAATATCATTTTATTATTTTGTTAAATAATATTAATGTATTACAGTGCCATTTCTAATTACCTTTTGACTGCATCACTTGTTGGTGGATTTGTCAATCGATTTTTATTCTATAAATATAAATTGAAACATGTTTTTCACTAACCAAATATGTCAGATGCCACGTTTATCATTCGACTAAAAGCCAACAGATTATACGTTCAATAAACTATTCGGCTATCTTTAAACATTACAGTAATATAAAATAACTGTAATATGAAGGTCTAAAATCCGTGTCAATCTAAAATAAAGAATTTACGTTTAGGGTGCTAATTATTTAAGACTCCATCGCATAATGTAAGTGTCCATTCATTATTCATTGATGATTAATTGATTGGAATTTCATATTATATGATTTTTGCACAGTTTGATTTTAATCTTATTGTGTGTATCACAGAGATGCTTCGACCCACCGCCCTGGAGCTGTGAGCAATGGCTCCTCTCGTTGCAGCTCTTCCATGCTGCAGTCTCCACTGCCGCCGCCATACATCCCTGGACCAGGAACACCCTACAGGTGAATATTCATGAAATATTGTCCCTAAAACACGCTAAACTTAAGACAAAGTTGCTTTTACTAATTACCAAATATTAAACATCACATGGTTGACATTTAATTGTGAATTTAAGTTCAATTCATAATGTTTTAAAATCCTCGTGAATGTATGTAAAATATAAAACATTTCATGAATACATAAAATATGTAGTTTCTAAAATAATTTACTACCTTTTCACATTTCACAATGTACCATCTTCTTCGCATCCAAAAAACAGCCAAATTATGACGTAATCCTTGGGTTGACTTTGTATTTCGAAAGGATGTCTAATGTTTATGTAAAGGCCTGATTTTTGAAGATGTCCAAATAAGTTTGTTATAAATTATGTATGTGACATTTTTTTTTCTGATTTAAGACAAATATCGATTATAAACTACATTCCTAGACCTTTGTCAGCTGCTAAAAATAAAGAAAAAAATCCACGAATCAAGTTGAAAAAGACTGAGGCTTGATGGCAAGGTGGCTTTAGTTTATATTTCTTCTATTCTTCTACGAAGTTGCAACCGCATCCTATTTGAAGCAAAATAACACCATAATAAACTTAATGTTTAAGTTTTAATATGTATTTTCTTCTATCATACTATTTCAAGTACAATCATTTATGCTTCTAAAATATGATGAAACTGAAAGTATGTCATTAAGACGATGTAGAACATTAATTTTGACTGAGAATATCAGTCATTTATATTAAAATATGCAAGATTGTTGCACTAATTGCTTTGAAATGCATCATAATCATTCAAAATAAATGATCTGCTACTCGGAGGTGGAGATTGTGAGCCAAGTATTAACCAACTGAAAAATATTATTACCACTGACCTTTTGCGGTCTATTTATCGTTGGGATAATCATTTAATATTGCAAATGCACAGTTAATTACTCGTATTATTGAGACCTATAAATAATGGGGCTATTGTTTCAGTATGGCTGTAATAGACTTATTAAAATGTGCATGACAGGCGATAGTCCAAAAAAATAATATTAAAATGTTTTAATATTTTCTTGACTGCCCTCGTTATTTCTTTTATAAAGGTTTCGGACAACAATTTACGATGGCTATGAATTCGGAGTATATATATGGCATTAATAATATACCTATTATTTAGTTTTACTTCTGTTAATGAACTATTTCGCAGTATTTAAGCCAATACAAAACTATCTTTAAATATCTACTTTATTATTATTATTACTACTAATTATATATTACAATACTTATTTTTAAAAAAGACTTTATTGATTAGTATAAAAAAAACTATTTATGTAGCTTCGTGGATATCGAATTCAGTTATTTAGCATAGTAGACGAGCACATTATTTCAAAGCCTTAGTCTTACCCATAGAATAAAGGTCACCCAACGTGTCAAGGAGAGATCCATTCTTAGATTGTCTCTAAAAGATAGAATCTGAAACGAAGATATCTTAAGAAGAACTCTTAAAGAATGTAGTGGATGCTACCAAACGAATTGTCACACTCAAGTTGCAAAGGGCAGGACATATCTGTCAAATACATTACGGTCCATGGGGAAGAAAAGTTTTGGAGTAGCGTTTAAAAACGGGCAAAAGAGCGTTGGCCGACCCCCTGCATGATCAAAAGAATAGCGGGAGAAACCTGGACGCGGAGAGTGGAGGATCGAAAAGGATGAAGATTTATGCAGAATGCTTATGTTCGTCAGTGATGTTTCTGACCAATATTTTTATTTATGAGATAGACTATGTTTTTAATGGTGTTTTGCGTGTTGCAGCATGAGCCCTGTGTCTACCTTGTCGCGGCCCGGAACCGCCAGTCTGCCGCACACCGTATTCCCGCCGGAGATGCCCTTCGGGGGCGCAGCGCCTCCGCCCTACCAGCCATGGGCCCCCGCACCTCTGCCCTGCAGCTCCCTGGCTCCGGGATCTTCAGCTTCCCTGGGCCGCAAGAGCCCCGGGTTGTTTGCCCCTGTTGGATACCGTGACGAGACCATCGACGAGGGAGAGAGCATCTGCAATCAGGTGAGATTTAAAACAAAAATATATATAGTATGTATTGTGAAAGACCGTTCTTAATATTCTCACGTAATTTTCAATTCATAAAACGATAAATTTCATAATCAGCGATAATATTTTTAAAAACGTGTAGTTATAAAGTGTCGCGTTAATGAAATAAAAAACTATTAATAATTTGCAACGTTGCAAAAAAATAAGTTTTTGTAGTATATATATTTTTTATCCTCGTATGATATGTTTCGGCTTCGTTGAGAAGCATTTTTGTGTGTTCAAGTGTCAATGACGTAGAAGAAATATGACAAAAATTAAATTGTGAATTTAATAATTTCTTTTTTATTCATTTACAACGTTAAAGTTGTGGAATTCCACAAAAATTATCGATCGAATAAATCTAAAATACTATTTCTAAGCTACTAATAATAGTATTTTCAATTAATATATTTAATTTAGTCATTATTTTTTCCATATATTATTGAATAAATGTGATGGAATAAAATAATGAAATTACGACATTAGGATATTGGACAACGTTTCTTAAGCAGCTGTCTTATAAAATGATATATTTAATACGACGGAATTATGAAAAAAATTGCTACATTATTGACACGACCCAAAAGCCATTAATTATATTTTATATAAACATCTCATTTGACAATTTTAATTTATTTATTTTATAAATTATACGAAACCTTATTCCGATAAATAAATATTTTTTCTCTAGTTTTATCGCTCAATATATCAAATGAGTGCAAATCTTATCCAATCTTCTTTATTGATACTCTTCGCAAATTGGCTTAGAAAAATTAAATGAAATTAAAGTGGTTTACCAAAACCTCCCTCTAACATTCGGCTCTATACCATACTTTCACATGAAATTCTTAATTTAAATAAATAACAATTTCTGGATTAAAATAAAATAAAATATAGTAAATTTTTAAAATAGACAGTAGTTCCTTTTCCATTTTTCCATGTAATAATCCATTACAGAACATCCGCGACAGTTGTTACAGGACGCCATTTTAAATTTAAGATGATACAATATCATTTTACACTTTATACTATAATATTTGCGTGTCACTATTAGTTTTCATAATTTAAAAAAAAAACTCATTTTAATTCGTAGTAAAGAAAAACTGAAGTCATTTTATAGATGGCAGCACCGTTCACCAACTAACGTCAGGTGTGTTTCACATTATGTAAAAATAGATAATAATGATATATTTATAACATATCTTATTAAAACATCTAAAGCTAATATCTCATTTTGGCGTATGAGATTCCGATGGAGTGGCAAGGTCAATAAAAGCTTTAAATACTCACACTTAAGAGCCATGTGTTCTGTTTCGACATAATTTACTAAAACAGAACTACTAAAATCGAAAATATTATTAAATTCAAATAACTTTGTAAAATTCCATTTTTCAATATTCTTCGACAACCATAATAATTTTGACGTTTGAGTTTAAAAACTGGTCTGATAATTAATAGTAAGCACATATTTTCAGTAGATACTTATACAATATTAAAATCAAACCATGCTTCTCTCTAATGTATGTTTTAAAATGCTCTTATATTATATGCGTTTAGTTTCTCATACAATATAAATCACTTCACGGAACAAATTGGTTTGGCAAGGTAATGCAAAACGTGTACATCAATACAATTGAAATCTCTCCGAACATTGAACAAACATCACACATCTTTTTCGTTTACAGCATCTAGCCTTAGTGGCTTAGATAATACAGAGCCTACAATACGGATTTCAATCATTTTTGACGCTTTTATACATCTTTTTTTCAATAAAGTTGTTAAGCTACTGCACAAATATCATGTTTTTGAAGAACTTATTATTATATATCAAAGCTTATTTTTAAGATTAAAGGATTTAATTAAGAAATTTAGATTCTGATGTGCCATCATTAGTATATCAAATCTATTTTTGCTTGGAATGGACTATATGCTATGTAATTTGTGTTGTGTACCTACGTTTCAAGGTCCACTATAAAACATTGGTAGAAAGCCAAGCTTTTCGCGGTATAGGTTTATGATTTTAGGAAAGTTAACAAATAGTAATGTGTGTACTAGCTTAATGGTCCCATTAAAAAATTCGTCGTCTTTCTAAAATAATCAATTTGGAAGAGGTGATTTCAATGAACTTAATTATTCTTACAAGTTTATAATATAAAATATGTTTATTGAATCATTATCATAGTTCACATGATTATAATAACTATATGATCTTTCAATACTATGTCACAAAAGTTATACTCAGAGTTGCTAACACAGTACATTTGTTAAAAAAACAATTGTGTGCGAAATTGCAATCGGTAAGCTTTGGAACGTTTTTTCAGGATCTATGTTCTCTCATTCGAGAAATCTGCATCTTTTTGAGAAATACTTTAACATATACAGGCAATCTCCATAAAGCCTTATACAAATTAACATAACATATGTCATATTCTCTCCTAATATACCGTCCAACTGCCCTATTGAGCGTCATAGAGCGCACTGAATAGTTTTAACCCAATTTTCGTGCTGGTCTGCACGCGTTTACTTTGAAGAGTTATTGATAAAAAACATTTAAAATATGAAATATTATCCTTTGTATTTATGTGAAAATTATATATAAAGTTCTAATTAGATACCAAAACCGTTCTCAGTTCCAGTATAATAGAATGGTTGGAACGAAGTGAACATAGGGAAAAGTAAATTAATAGTAACAGTATTTCACAGTACGGAAAGTTTACGCTGACAAAGAAAATCTTCAAATACAATTAAATAAATTTGAATGTCACAATTATTTGTAATGTTGCAACGTATATAATAGATCGATTATTTCACTGATTTTTTAAATTCATTTAAATATAATCAATTTACTGTATTTTAAACGTAAATTATATATATTGGAGATATATTCTAGTGTAGTCATAATATTAAAATGATTTTTTATTAAGGTTACGTTAATTTGACTAATGTAATGTAACGTTAAATACGTATGTATAACGATGACACGAGTGCGTGCCGTAATAAGAACTTATTTCTAGCATTGGAAACTGCATTTCCCGAGCGAGTGATTTTCTGCCAGTAAATGCTTTTGCGTCTTGCAAATCACTGGATGTTATTTCTAGATATGAGTCACATAAATAATCCGTTTCTAAAAATGCTACCAGTAAACTGTTTACCTGAAATACTCGCGATCTATGGCCACTCGAGCATGCAATAATAAACAACTCGAATCGTTGTGTAAATTCTATCTTATATTGTAAAATATCGTCATAATAATCAGATTCAAAAAGTAATCCACACACACACAAATTCACAGCAAATATCCCCTTAACTGACATTTCTCTCATCAACAAATCAGAGAAAAATAAACGGCAGACGCCTGTATTCGAACCACGAACCTTCGCAACCATGTTTATTTCATTAGTCAACGCTGACCCAAGGCTGTATTCTCAGCGTTTAAAAATTAACAAGTATTGATAAGCGTTATTTATAGATGAAGCTTGTTACAAGCTGTATTTATATTTTATAAATATTCAATCAATGAATTTATTAAAAATTATTATGTTGTTACCTACAATCCATTCATTCTTTACCGACAATCTGTTAAGCATCTTCGGTGATCTATGAAATATATTCTAAGAATCCACCAAAATTACAATATTTTATGAAATATTTTAATTTCATTCTCGTTATAGTCTGCTCTCAATTTCGTTTATAGCCATTGTAGATTTAGACAACTTGTAAATCTTTTTACATTTAATATTTTATTAGTTAAAGGGTGATATAATGACATTCTTAACTGCAATCTATCATATCATCGAGCTTCTTTATAGCCGAATTTTGTTTGTATTGTTTCAGTATTTTCATGTAATGACACGTTTTCCTTAATTTCACACTAATTTTTAAAAATTCGTATTTTTTAGATTTTTTATAGTATTTTAGACTTAAGTCATAACAATAATATTGCAGTAAGTTTTTTTTAAGATTCTTATTAATGAACGTGCGCATCTGCTGTTAACGTTTGGTAAAAGTAAAATAACAAACGAAAAGAGATCGGTGAACATTTTTCGCCTGTCAAAATTGCAGACAATGCCAGAAAGCCAACAGCTGGCACCGGTAGCATTCAAATATGCATGACAACGAAAATAGCTGAATTTATTTTTTGATGTTTATTTATTTGTTCCGCTGTCAATGTGACGCAATGTCAATGTTGCAGCAGAGAGACATCCTAACGCCCGTGTCGCTAAAAATATATCGAATTATTTTTTCCACAAATTCTTCGTGAAAATAATATTTATCGCATCTATTTACGTTTGCGTCTCGTTGTTCCTGCGTCATGCGAACAAACAAGCTCTCTTATATACTGACACAGACATGAATCTTCCGCAGCCAACGCAGATTGATTTTATAGATTTTGCAGAAGCCAGAAAACTTTAACCCGAAGTTATTTTTTTCGTCTGTCAGAGGAAAAGCTTAAGCGATTCAATATCCATCCAACGATTTATAAATTGAAATGTTATTTTGCTACGTTTGTCTTTTTTATGAATGATTGATAATGACCTGTTGAGCCCCAAACATTGGCAAGCAGATCTTATCCCAACGCGATGTTGCAACCTGAATAATCATGTAAACATCAGTCGTAAAGTTTAGTTACAGCGTGAAAATAATACTGAGATGCATATAGAGAATATTACTTGCAATTTTCTTAAACTTGTCATATAAATTTTCCACATAACTTCCGGCATATTTTCTTCGTTGAAGAACTCTTTATATATGATCGCACAGATGAAAATTAATATTTTGCTAACATTGAATTCACGTTATTCATTGACAAAATAGAGCAAACTCTTGTCAATGACCGACTCATTTTTGGAGCATTTCAATGTTTAACTAATAAAACTTTTTTCTCATTTTACAGAACGACAAAAATAATATTTCTATGTTATTAAATTCAAAATTTGATTGAGTTTCTAATAGATATGATATTTATTTACAATCAATTCATCACAATATGATTAATGCCGTACGTTAGTTAATTTGAGATTATACTAAGAAAATCTACTTTTGTGGTGTTACTAGCTTAGTGACGATATAGCATATAGCCACTGAATTTGCGAAGATCATACCTTTTAACAAAAGGTATGATCTTCTGTTTTTAAGGAGATTATTTACCTTATCTCTGTGTCTTGTCTCTTGCAATGCCATGAAATGTTTGTGTCGCATTGATGCTGCCATTATGTCAAACTTCCTATTTATAAGCGCATCTCTGAGCATAAACAGGCTCGGTGTATGCGGCCGCTGTCTATACAGCATTATATATTTGTCTGATATTTGCTGTCGCGAAATTCCAAGTTTTGGATGTGAACCAAGGCCCGTGGGTGTTGCATGTAGCGGGCGATATTTTCAGCCTGCTTGCTAAACCCGATCGCCAAGTCAGCAAATCACATCGCTTCATCTTCAATATTATTATGACCCAATTATTTAACGCACCTCGATATGACGCTTGATGTGACTTTAAAATTCAATCAATAAGTATGAACCTCTGTTCATTTGAATATGAGTAATCCATTTTTTAAGCTTTATGCAAACATATAATATATCATGTTGCATTAACTTTGAAATATAATTCTAACACGAGATTATTTTTTTGATTCAACACATTGATATGATATGTATTAAGATTTGTATATTTTATTTGGTATCGTGATTTCGACAATCGCCTTACAATTATTAAGCAATTTTTTGACTTTAACGAGTCACCAATTTTTAGAATACAATTAACATACCAGCTTATAAAAATATATTCAACGTGATATATATCAGTATACAAGACGCATTATATGTACATGTATGTTATTCAAAAAGGGGTGATTCATTTCTTATTTATTATTAATTCTTTACTAAACACAACCGGTAATATTAAGAATTATCTTTCAGATTAAAATTGTATGTTCCCATCTTCATAAAATCTGAATCATTTCAAGGTCCAGATCAATATAGGTTTGCAATCTTAACATTTTCTACCCACATTATATATCCTTTCCTCTCACAATTTACAGCTTTTTAGGCTGAATGATATAGAGCCCATAAGATGGTTTAGAAAAACTTTTGGTAACATGTTGATAAAGTTTACTTAAAATAACATTAAAAAGTAATGTTTATGTAATATTTTAATATTTTAATTAATCTATCTGTCAATAATTTTTAATAATATGTTGCAATTTAAGAATAATTTAATGTTTCTCTTTGTAACTCACGTCGCCACACATTCGAAATAAAATATTTCAAACTGAATTTTATACGAGTATATCTCACGCCAACCGAACGACCTTCGTGTTGATAAACCTAAGAATAGATATAAAATGAAGTTTTTTTTTCTCTTGGATGCTTGAGGAAAACATTTTTTTACGTATTTTGGAACATGTAATGCACATTAAAATATCTTCAAGATCCATTAAAAATAGTTCATCAACATATTATATTATATTTAAAAATAACAAAATATATCTATTCAACAACCTTTTTTGCGTAAAGGCGAAAAAGAAAAATCACTTTTAGTGTAAATTTAAATTTTAAAATTTGCTGAAATCCTACTTTTTGCTTTCGAAAAAGTGGCATTCGGGTTATTTGGGAGAGGACACATTCCAAAGAAAGACTTCCAAAATAAAGACGATTAGTCTCTTAGAAACATGATTGTAATCTTTAATGATCATTATTCTGTTGTTTGGCGCTGATGCACAAATCGTACTGATGATATATATTTTTAAATCTAAACACATACTTGAATTGGAAATAGAATTTTAATAATAATGATTCATTGATTCTATACTGGTTCTTATTTTATGATGAATAAGGTTGAGTTTGTGCATTTAGGTCCACTAATAATATTACTTCACATCAGCTTATACAAACAGTCTTAAAAACATAATTGGAAAACAGTTTACAGTAATAAAAAAGTAATTGTCATGTTTCATAGAACTAAATTTGTATATTAGTATCATTAATATATTACTATAGCAGGCGTTTTGACGAATAGATCAAGGCTCTTACTAACTGAAAATATAATTAACAATCCTTTTGGCAAACTTGCTCCTAGCATATTTAGTCTACATGCATTTGAAATATACGTGTATATGTTATATGAGTTGGATTCAATTCAAAGAAGAAAATTACAATTGGTAACGATGGCACCTTAAGTTTGATCTTAAATAAATGGACAAAAATTCAGTGAGCTAATTGAGTTTGTTTTACCGCTTATATCAAGGGAACCACTCCTCTGAATATTTCTAAATAATTTCACCAGAACTGATACTTATTCATCAGAACCGTGGAATACTTTTCAAGCATTTCCAAATGCTTAACATAAAAATATTATTTTGACTCAAACATTATCTAGTTAATTATTTATAGCCACTAGAAGGCTTTGGTATGCTCACCTAATATCTGTATTTCATCTCATATACTATCTGAATCTTTTTGAGGAGGCAGATAAATAAAGACTTGCAATCTCCTTATTCACCATACGAAACTATCACACCTCTTTCCCTCTTGCACACAACCGACCCTGAGTTTGGTTAAGTGCTGTAGTGTTTACTAGAGAGCCAAAACTCTCTGCTGGTACTATCCTGAGTGCTTTTATTAAAAATAAACTAGTGTACCTAGTGCCTGTTGCTACGCACTAGAAAATAAAGTTTTTTTTATTCATTTGAATTCCTCTCACTATCATGCCAACACCCCAGGTGGGCCACCTACACAATTTCGTTAATAACTCGACTCTAAGATTACATACCTAGTCCATTTTTCTACTTAAAAACAATTATTGTGAATATGAGTAAAATTCGATAATAAATACGAATTTTTGACATAAAGGTGCTCCAGCTTTACCTGGCGTCACTAATGATGTGAAAATGAATGAGATTATTGTGGTTTCTTAGATTTTCGAGTATTGAATAATTTTCGTGTATAGATATGGGGTGCAATGAAATAAATACTTTTGAATGAATCCCGATATAGTTTGTAATAACAAAGCTAATGTTTTTAAGAAAATGTTTGCTTGGGTTCAAATCAAATAACGCCTACCGACGAATGAAGAGGCTATAATTGGAACATGTTCATTGTGTTCAGCTGCTGGACGTAAACTGAACATGTTATTATTGGAATTTTATGACGTGAAGAGCAGGGATACCTACGTCTTCCATTCAGAATCTTAATCAGATAAATATAACCTGAGTTATCAAAAAGATTCCCATTGAACGACCATTAAATTTCAATAATTACTTATATTATTTGGTTTTTGATTTGTAATATTCCGAATAATATATTAACTTTATTTACCTTACTTAAGGATGACATTAAAAAAATTATAAATAAATATATTTTAAAAAATCACATTATTCATTTTGGCTCCATGAGTTTTGAGTTATTATGTATATTCACCAATAATTGATAGTAAATCTAAATTATTTAAATAGGATTTTTTGTATCGTAAAAATAATAATTTAAATAATAAGATAAAGATAATTGGGACAATAATATAATCAAATCAATTTATTAACCCTGTAATAAACAATATGCATAAAGCATTGATTTTGTGGTGCTTAGAATGTGTAATTTAACGCTTAAAATAATCTTAAAGGCGTATATAAAATAACAAATTTGGTTTTTAGTTGGTTTTTAAACATAAAATTTGTTGTATGTGTTATACATTTATAAGCAATAGATTAAAAACCTCAAATTATGCAAAGTTTCAACAATTAACTAAATACATTATTAAAAGAAATATAACCCGAAATATAGATATTGACCGGTATAGTCGCGGAAGCAGCTGCGATCTATCGCATCTCAACACTGAACTCATTCTATAAATTTAGAATTATAATTTTCTAAGAAATCTTTGTAATAAACATATTTTGTACCTTTTAGGTGATGAATACGTGATACTTTAAAGACTAAAATATTTTTAAAAACATGAAACAATTTTCTCTACCATTAAATTAATTTGATCACTTAACATGTATACGTACGATTGGAAAATTATTAATAAAATATATACACATATATATCGGATATTTATTTATATTTAAAAAATATTTTAAATATATTTTTTAATCAATTTATTTACCAATTTAAAAATGTACATCATTTGGCAAGAAAAATTGCTCTCAGACAATTAAGGAAAAGCGTGGGATTAATAAATTTATCCATAGATACACATCAACAAATCTTAACTAAAATAAAACGTCAAACAAACACGTAAATATTCTTCTGAATCTTTCACAGATGAAACATCATTACGGAATGTTTCTACTAAATAAGACAAGTCAACAACGGTCACAGTTTGATTTAAATCTAAATTCTAAATAATGAAAAGAGTTTCTTTACGAGGAAAGTTGAAAGTAAATACTTCTATTTATTTGTGATATTTTCTAAAGAAATTCCATCACGTCAATTTTTTTTCCCTTGAAGTTTCCAACATAGAATTTTTCATAGTCGTTAAGATAATAGGGTGCTTACAAATCATAAATAATAGTATTAATTAAAAAATAATTTGTTAAGATTTTATATATCATAATAATCAAAACCAATACCCCGAAACCCATTTTGTACTTCTCTTTACGGTCGATATATGTTAATTTTAGACTAACAGTTTGTTGTTCAAGCACCTACTTTAACACCACAGGCAGGCTGCTCTACATGAATATGTTTCATTCTCCCATATTCAATCTGAATTTCTTCATGAAGCTCATTAATAAACACCTGTAATCTACTTAATACTAACAAGCATACAACTACTACATATCCTTCCATACGCAGCGTCCAGCCGATTCGTTTAAGTTTCCTAGACTCCGTGGAGGACTAAGCCCTTTATTGGTGCTTTCCTGTGCATTTCTGCCATTTACATACATGTCCCATTCCTACAATTGATTCACCCATAGAATAACAATCAATGATCGGTGTCGTATGCAAGGAGCACTCGATAATAAAATAGATTTTAAAACCAATCGTTTAAACCTGTATCGTATTAAGAGTCTCTATTCACAACGATGAATATTTTATGCTGCGGTCGGGCTATTTCATAACGCTCTTAGCGAATCAAAGGAAGATCTCACCTCCGCCGAAAAGCTTCAATCGTGAATTTAAATAAAAATACTTAAAACTATTAACGACGATATGAAATTATTTTCGCATCACCCGCGCAATTCCAAGCGACCCTCATGAGTCCCGACCCACGGCGCCGCCCACCGCGACGATCGCCGCTAGCCGCCCAGTCCGCGCCCGTCAGCCCTCACAGTCTCACCTTCCGCTTCCGCCGCAAGTGCCGCGTTCTAGAAGCTTCCCCGCGAAGCCTTATCCATCCTACCCCAGTGTCCTCAGAAAGTGAACGCCATGTTCGTCGTCAGGGACAACACCTTCGGCAACGGCCTCCAAAACGGCCAAAGCAGAGACGAAGAGTCCGCCGGTCTCTGGGTTCGTGCTCCTCGAGGGTTCCACTGAACCCCAACCATCAACTGACAACTTGCAGTGGGCTCGCATGTCATAGGGCGCACTGCTAGTCGGCAGTCAACTGTGGAATTGACAAATCGATTTTTCATCATGCTTTATCAACAGGCGACTAATTATTTTATACAAAATGATATTGCACGCATAACACGGCAAACAATAAATTACATTCATACTCGTAGATGGAATCTTTTACAATTTAATAAAAAACATCTTAATGAGATTTGGAGTGACGGCGAAAATTAAGCCGATTCCAAAAGTATTATTGTATCTTTATCATTTTCTTTAAGCCCCCAGGCTCTCGACGTTCTGGAAGGCCGTCGAGAAATATAAATAGAATGTACTTGACGGAGCTCCAGTTGGCAGATCTTAATTGGGATGAGGCGAAGAACATGGCGGCTGACAGAGCTTTTTTGAAGCAGTTCGTGAATAATATATGCTCTAGTTAGGGGAGAGAATATGGAAATGATTCCACAAATTTTACGTGCTTCATTTAGAAAAAAATAAATGGATTACCAATTCAATCAAAATGATTTGATATTTGAATCATTTTATTTTGAGACATTTATAGTTCATATTTAATTATAATGAATATATAATTATTTTCATTGAAGAAAAAAATGGTAATAAAAATTTATACCTTCGTTTTCGTTATTACTTTGGGAAATAAAAGTACCAAAATATTTGATTAATTTTCAATACTAAATTACATGATCCATATTTGATGAAAATAAATACTAAAATTTTACATATATTAGTCAAATAAATCAATTTAAATGATACGATTAATCAATTAAATGGTAACTAATTGTGATAACAATAATGATATATAGAAACATATAGAAAAAAATAAAGACAACAACCTAACAGCTAAAGCTTGCCGCTTAATATTAAAAGCTATAAATTTAATTCAAGCCATTAAACTTCATAAGAAAATACTACAGTTATTGTATAAATTTTAAAAGATCAAAGTATTTTGTGTGGGGTAAAATTTTCTACTACGGCTGATTTGATTGAAAATTTAAAATTTGTAAAGTATTTCACGCATTAGTGCACATGCCATTATTATGTAGAGGAACACATCTCGATGGAGCGGTGACGTCCGGACGTGAAGATTGCGTAACTTTAATAGCCATGTTCCGCTAAAATAACTTCAAATTTCCTCAGCTGGTAGGCGCTGGTTTTGTGGAAGGCCGAACATTCCAAGTCTCCAACAGGCGGCCATCTCCAACATCACATAACACACATAACACACATAACACATATAACATACGCTCTTGTCGGCACTAGGCGAAACTATTTTCGTCCTCCGCAAGTTTATATTACAGCTATTTTCAAAACATCGGCTTTTCGTAACGCCGGCATAAAATCCCCATTTTCTCCTTCAAAAACGGTCGCCTCCAACGACATAAATCGTTACTTTCTTTTTTATTTCCAACGCGTCGAGCGGCGTTAATAACGTCCGCCTCGTTAAACGTGTCATTTTCATTTAATATGGTGTATTTTTTTACAAAGAAAATCGTCCTTTTAAATGATGAAGTGGTCACATAAATATAATTCAAATGGATTTTATATATTGAAATATGCCAGATGAAATCAATTTGATATTTATTGCTTTCTTACATAATTAACGTATATACGAGTATGTATATAGGGAGCCTTCCCCTGGAGCAGAAAGCGCCTGCATTTCTTAAAAAAATCTAAAATTTAAAAGCTCAAATAAATAATGTATTAGCACTAATACGATCATTTACTCCTAATTTACTCTTTTAAAATTTTTGATAAATTAAATGAATATAGTTTTTTGTCAACTGACACATTAACGCACCCAAAATAAAATTATCTCGAAAAAGTCACATATGTAATATGTACTGAACTGACGAATTGCCGCCCTCTAGAATTGGTCGCCCGAGTCAGCCATCCCACTCGCCCACCACTAATTACGCCAGTGCTTACACGCAAACAAATTTAAAGAACAATAAAAAATGGAACATGCAGGTGTAACATAGTAATCGAATTATCTTCATTTTGATGATTTGCTTGACAAAAATATAAAATATCATTTTTTATTTAACCGCTTATTTACATTACCGATGTAACCTTCCTTTACATAATTATTTTGTTTTGAAAACAGATTTCAAAACAAAATAACAGCAGTCGCTATTGCATGTAGCGTCCCGGTGACCTAGACACCCAACCCACCTGGAGACCTCGGGTGCCGCCAGTTAAACTTAGTCTCTGTGACAAAATAGAACATTTAAATTAAATGCGTGCAAAATGTCTCCTCCTTAGATACAATTTTAGAACTGTCAAAATGGGTCAGCAGTTGGTCGGCCATCCAAGTTTCAGAATCGGAACGTTTTCAGCTCCAGTTGTGCCGTTATCAAAAGCGCAAATTTCTCACCGCCAACTCGTTAATTGTTGTGCAATTTACTTTGATGATCTTGAACTTATGTATTGTGTTATTTTCACGGCTTGCAAAACCTTGGCAATACAAATATGCACCAAGTTCAAGGACGACGATATACAGTGATACAAGGGCAACTTGAGATTGAAAATATATACATACAATACAAAGGATGACGAATTAAGTGCATTAGTACAAGTAAATGTTAATTTTCTTATTGACTGGCATTACAGCATTATATTTTTTTGTTTTTCTGTTCCCTCAATTCTGTAAGTCCATTCATTTAAAATATAATTCAAATTTTACCAATTGAAATTCAACCATATTTTGCGCTAACAGTATTACTACATTTTTTTTATCTCTTGTCTGTAATCCATAAAAAAAATTCTTCACCGGGTATGCAATAGATTTCAAGTATAACATGAGAAACATATTTTTATTTAAAGTTCTTTTGTTGAAACATTATTTTTAATTTTGACATAAGTTCAATAACGATGTTACTCTTTATAATTTAAAAACTTCTTAATAAATATGAGTATGACAACAACAAAGATACCAGAAATGTCTTTATTTTAATCTCAACAAACAGTTAAAATTCAGTCGTCTATTTTCTTCGTAGTATCAATCCGGTGGATTGGTTTGCAGCAATAAAATCTTGCATCTCGATCTCCACTCCTCTCGATCCTCTACAGTCCTCTTCAGCTCAGCATAAAAGCTACAACTCATGTCCTCGAACACTTGCTGCAAATACTCCCGTCTAGGGCACCCTTGTCGTCTATAAATAATCGTCATCACTAGATTTTGAAATGCGAGTAGTATGGATATTTTAAAAAGCTTAAATTACTTAAGCATTATGAAATAACAGTAATATTTTACGGGGCAAAGATAACTGCACTGCGCGTCTCAAACCAGCTCTTAAAACGATCCATTTGTATCCACTATATGAGATTCCACATTTGATTGAAAAGGGTTAATTAATGTATATAGACAAATTTTGTAATCTAAACTATACCATAGAATAATAATGTATTATAAGTATTTTCGATCGATTATTATTGGTGAAATATCGTGAAAACAATGCGAGCAATCAAAGAAAAATATGCAGACTTTTTGTATAAAAGAAATTATGTATATTTTTGTTCTTTACTCATAGGTAATATATAAGTAATATGTTAAAGAAAGAGATTCGGTCATTGATGTTTTTTGTGTATTTTGCAAAACGGGGTATTGTTGACACTGTTCTGTTGTAGCCGTACCGCACCACCCCGCTGGTGCTGCCGGGAGCCAAGGTCAAGAAGGAGGCTGGACCCACGGAGTCCTACCTGCGTCATCACCCCAACCCTTCCATGCGCGCCGCTCCTCACCACGACGCTGATGTACTCATGAAGATGAAGGTAACCCCTCAACAAACATACTCATTCCTGTAGAAGACTTGAGAATGCACGCTCATAGCAATCATATATGCATTGTGTAAGCCATAGGTTACTGTATATTACCTGGAGTAAGGGGCTATCCTGACATGCCGAGAGTTGGATCCTCGACGAAGCTTGAAATGAAAAAGATTTTTAATCAATTCATGAACTTAATGTTATTCCATATTAACAATATGGTTCAAACTTATCAATTTAAATTGCTACTTCATGAAAGATGTCCTTTTAACACTACCTAATCACAGTAAGTTACTTTTAAAATGGACAATGTGTGGATGTCGAACTGTAGACTATGAAGGTTCGCAGATCAAGACTTTGCATTATATACTCAGCTACCATTAAAGGTTAAAAGCACTCATAGTGTATTGTTTCAGCCATATGAAATAATTTAGGTACAAAGTGATAAAGATCAATATGATGAAGATAAACAGTAATACAAACAATGTGCTTGAAAAATATTGTGTCCTATTCGAAAATATTATAGTGTACGAGTAGATGTATCATAAAATTGTATTTTTTTTTTATTTTAGAGATATATAATATTTTATATGATTTCTTGTATATAGATTGATCGTGCAGCTACAAAAAGTAACGTTGCTTTTGTCAAATTTAACATGAAAATTGATGTGCTGTATTGTGATTAAAACATAGTTTTCGATGTCAATCGTCTTGATATTGTTTAAGTGACTTATTTCTTCGACTTTATGTTAAAATAACGGATGTTTAACCAAGAAGAAAATGAATATTGAATTGTTTTCAAATGTTGTGATATTTAGGTAGCCGATACCATGTTGCATCGAGTAGCTGGAGAAGAAGCTTCCATGAAGGTGTTTATTAGAAAATTATACGATTTTTATCAGAGTGAATTTACCTTCATCTGTGTCAGTTGTGTGCGTCAATGTTTTTGCTTTTGTGAAGTTAATTTCTAAGCTTAATTACGTCAAAACATTGAAAGTGATAGAACAGCTTATTCAGTACATTTGTATTTCATAAAATAATATGTTCTGATACTCTCAGTAAGCTGCTTTACTTTATCACTTTCAATGTCAACTCATGTACAATTTCACATAATTAAAAAATGAATAAAAACCACTAGTTTTCATCATTCATGCCTAACCATTAAATGTTAAATATATAACAATTCAACACAATTCCAAAAACATATGTACAACTTAGGAAACATACCTGTATAACGGTCCCCGGTAGTCAGAAAATGTCAGTTTTCTTCTTCTCTTACTTAACCTATAAAAAAGAGGACTTGGACGATTTTTACCTAATTTTCATATGAATCATGATGGTTTAATTCCTTTTTTAGGAAAATGGGATTCATGTTGTTTTAATATTTCTAAAATTGCAGTTACGCAGGAATATAATTACTTACTTATGCATTATAATAAATCATTCTATTTCGTTTGCAATATAATTTATTGAGTTTTAGGCTTTTAGCTTATACCCGATTTTCTTGAAGTACGGCAACCTTATTCGGTTGTGCACAGATTTGTTTCAGTCGTTTTGGCTGGCAATGCTACTACTATAATGCTATGCCCATTTTGTTAATATTAAATATTGAGGAGCTATGCTAAAAATGTGATTCATTACTTTAAATATTAAATTGTTTATTTTAGTATATTGTATTTGACGTACTGGTTAGTATATACATAAGTTGGTACAAAATAATTTAATGATTAGTAAAAGAGTAATCATTATTCGAGTATATAAGTTCGCTTTTTCAAACACATAAGTAAAAATGTGTAAATAATTATCCATTACTCCAGAATATTGTGTATTTGCACGGCTTATATAAAAGGTGATTTTGAAAGGAAGCTTTACCGGTGACTTTCTATGACCCAAGATTGTATGATTACATTGTTTTCCTAAAATATTAAATTTATTAATCATCTATGCCAATTACCAACATTACAACAAACTCTACAAATATAGTAACCCTTTCGCATCGGTTGTCGATATATGCCGTCTAAGATTCCCCTACCGTTGACATCTGAAGCCGTAATATATCGTTTTGCAACTTTTAGTTCTCATTGTGATATCTACGATAGGAACTTGGAACTGCAGTCATTTCCTTTATCAACCTACATGTATTCTTTACAAGAATCTGTAAAGCATGTAAATAAATATCGTTAGGTTCGTAAGAGGAGCGATTTTTCTGTAAACCACATGTGTCAATGCCACCACATGTATGAAGTTTCATAATGAACGTTTGTTAAATATAATAGTTTTAATGCATCATCTGATAGCTAAAGGATTCAAGAATCAATGTGATAAATGAAAATAAGTCACATAAGTACATTTATGCTTCAAATACTAGTTTTAACAAAAAAAAAATGTTCGAAAAATTCACGCCGTATTGACAGTATAAATTGTATTCCACCGACCCGTAGCGAAAGGGTTAAATAGCTTCATGAGCTGCATTTCTTACACGTAGGAAATATATGTATTTAATCATACATCAAACTTGTACGACACAAGTACAACAGATACTCACAAGTACCGATCACACAGCAAAAATACGTGTTTTGAAAAATATTATTAATCATATTTATTAAAAAAATATAACAAAAAATTAAAATTATTTTTTATGTCCATAAACTAAAATATAAAGCTAATAATGCCTACTTATTATCATGTTTGAATTTAATTCTTATAACTACGACTGAAAATATTCAGTGAAAAATATTTTTTAATGTGTGATTTTACTGCTGAAAAAAATAACGTTCTTACAAATTACAGCAAAATAATTATTAATGTCTTAATTTTTTTTTTTATCAAAATACCTCAATTAAGTGTATCGTTTTTATTCATTGATTTCCAGAATCTGTGTCTATATTGAATAAAAAATAATTCACTTTAAAATTAATTAAAATACAATTATTATTGGTAATAATAATAAATATATATATTAAACTGCTGTATTTTTTTTATTTGAGTTATAAATGTTAAACATTTTTACAGTTGATAATAATGCCATTTTCTATGATATTTTTCTGTAAAACTATTTTTAATTTTTAAACAAAACAAGGTTGTCATTTGTATGTAAAATAATATTGTTCATATTTATATTTTAAAAAATTACTTGTAAATAATTACCTCATATCTGGTCAAATAATAACGAAATACCAGATTTGTCACTCATTGAATTGTTAATACGAGTATATATTTTTTATGTATGACGATAGATATTGTTTAATAATAAGTCATATTGTAGCTTTAATCGTTTTATGTTTTTAAGGATTATCGCATTTTATTATTAATGTAATAAAAACTTTATTCTATCCAATTTATGATCATTTTAGGCTTTCAGAAACTTTATTCTCATGTAATATGTTTTGAAAAGTTTTCAAAGATTGGTTTATATAGTTTCATTGATTAAAAGGGTTGTTCCTTTTTTCAGTACGCACACAAGCAGTTCAACTCTCCGATCGGTCTTTACTCAGATTACAATATTGCCGACACCATCAAGAGGGACACTAATACCGTGCCGTGAGTATTGCATTGATCCATCTGAAATATAAACTAAAGGGTCCGCCAAATAACTTTTTTGTTTTGAAAATGGGGCGCAAAACATCGAGTGTAGCTTCGGCTGTGTGGCACGTAGCGCCGTCCTGTTGAAACCAAATGTTGCCAATATCCTCCTCTTCAATTTTTGTGAACAAAAATGGCCCGATAACGATCGCCATTGACTGTAACGGCCACTCCTTGCTCATTTTCGAAGAAAAATGGCCTGCTTTTCAAAGTAATGTCGCAATATTTCCCAGCGTTGTTCAAGCGTATACACAACCATATTCGTTCAGCGGAAGGATAAAACTAATTATCTGTCAAATCAGACATGAGCTAAGTGTTACCATTCACGAAATAAGCACTAGTTGAAACAAAAACGTTAGTTGGCGTACCCTATATAAGATTAGGGAATACTCGTATGTAAATACCGTACAATTTCAAATATATATTATGAGGGTAGAGAATAAAATTTGATAAGTAATTCGCTGGCTGAAAAAATGGGGATGTTTTTAATGTCATTATGCATCTTGTTTGTTACCCGATGGGCTATGTAATGTTTCAAAATATAATCTTCATAACAACGAAAGTGCACAGTACGTACTTAACTTCAATCTCATGGCTTAAAATAACCCCTACTTACAACTGACGAATTATGTACACCGTATTGGACATCAAGTTGATGAATTCGGAATTATTCTATTATCCAATGTATTTTTGTTATTTTTTACTATTAATCTTGATTTCATTAAAAACAAACAATTAATTTATAAAATTATATATGACATTGAGCAATTCTAGAACTGATGATAATTATATAAACTGTAGTATTTTTTTTTAAATCTTTAAATAATAAAACCATAAGAATGTATAACTTATAATCATAATATTAAAATATCGATATGGATATGATTGTCATAAAATACCATAATATCAGACAATTATTTTTATAAAATATGGAAAAGGAACTTATAGCTATCTGTGACGTGGGATTCAAATTTGCGACAGTACACACCCAAGTCAATGTCAGTAAATCTGCTAATAGTAGAGTTGCATTTGACTTCAGTTCGTCTTTGAATGTCCCAAGTTCGTACTGTCCCAAGTTACTACTGTCCTATGTTCGTACTGTCCCAAGTTCGTACTGTCCCAAGTTACTACTGTCCCAAGTTCGTACTGTCCCAACTTTGTACTGTCCCAAGTTCATGCTGTCTCAAGTTCGTGTTGTCCCAAGTTCGTACTGTCCCAATGTCGTGCTGTCACAAGTTCGTACTGTCTCATGTTCGAACTAACCCAAGTTCGTATTGTCCCAAGTTCGTAATGTCTCAAGTTCGTACTGTCACATGTTCGTACTGTTTCGAGTTTGTATTGTCACAAGTTCAAATCCCATGTCTGCCATCATTTTTTATTGAATAAAAACAGATTATGTCTGATATTATGGCATTTGTCGTAGATCTTATGCATATCAATAATTTTAAACGATAATAAATGCTGGATAATTAGCTTTTTTCAAATATTTTTCTGTGATATTTTTGGTTATAACTCTATAAAATAATATTTATTTTTGTATTTTTTTTATGTCAGAACGAACGGTTATCTAGGAAGACCCGTAAAGTCTAAGAGGCAAGTGTATCAATATAAGTAGAAGCAAAAAGAATATACTCGCCCTAATGCTTATCATTTTTGTTTATTTTGTTTATTAATATTTAATTCATTTTGTATTATAAAATAATACAAATATATCAAGAGTTAATACTCTTTCATCATTTTTGGCTTATAGTTAAAATTGCTTTCACATTTATTATTATTTATTGGGGCATCACAAATATATATGAAAATATGCGATCACGTAATACACTAGTTTTTTTTTATACTAATAAGGATACACATCATGTATTTGAATCTGTATTTATAATATATTTTTCTATAACCATATGTCTTATCTGTCGAAAACATTTTCTACATAATTAATTTTAGTATTTTCATTGATCTTTCATTCATCAAACAAAAAAAACTACTTCAAAATAACCCCGAATCTCACCCAAACTAATTCATCCCCATTTAAAATTTATATCTCGTATTTATCTATTTATTATTCTAATATATTATTATTATCTTAAATATATTAATTTATTATCACCCATTATATTTACACTATTTATTTCGTATATTAAACGTAACCGTAAATTATATTTATCACTAACTGTGACTAATCGTATTGTATAATAATAATTATTATTATTTAAACTTGCGCTTGATAACATAACAAAAACTGACAACTTCTTTTTGTGGATATGAAACCCCCCTACATTATACCTCTTGTGACACTACCTATAGCTACAAGAGCACGGTTCTATATGACCCCGCAAAGTCTGAGACTTACAAAGCACTCCAAGAGGAATCTCTGGGAGACGTGGTCCAGGAGGTGACCATCCCCGTGCAGACCAAGGTGTTCGCGGCTCCGACCTCCAGGACGGGCCCAATCAAAGTAAGAAAATTGCAAATGTGTCATTGCTGTACCCATGGACTTATTGCATTATGGACTAGAATCAAGGATAAACATGTAATATAACACAGGTCATTTGAAGCACTCAAAGACGACTGTATATGTTTGCCTACTGAATAAAACAAAAATGCTTAAACAGATCGGTGCGTATATAATAGTTTATAACGTATTGGGTCCATCTATGGGTCTAAATTTATTTATTACCTTGTATTTAAACATAATCGCTAAAAATATATATTACAAATATCTATGCAGACAATGCTTTTTAAATCGTTTTATCGTGGATGGTGATAATTAAGCAAAAGATAACCACAGAAATGAAGACCGTGGTTTCGCAGTCAATGCGAAATTGCTCTTTGCGTCTTTCGTTTGTAAACTTTTACGTTACTGATCGTAATCCATGTTAAAACAAGGCAATAATTCTTTTATATTTGAAATGGTTCTTAAAGTGAATGTTAAAAAATATAACATACTCTTAGTTTTTATTGTATTAAGATTTTTTTTTCTTTTTGACATATCTTTATAAATGATGTTAAGCTTTTGATTTCGAGAAGTTTATGCTTAGGATATAATGTTTAAGTACAGAGTATATATCAATCTAGTAATCTGCATAGTGGGTTATTTTTATATGATGTATGTGTGAATTTTAATGCAATGATGACGTTATTTTTCAACTTTTTAATTATAAAAACGTGTTTTTAAGAAATCTGCCCAGCAGCCACAGCAACAAGCACCGCAACAGAAGAATAACACATACGTAAGTTACTTTTATGTAAAATATAACTTATGGTTTATATATATATTTTTAATAACATAAAAAATATTTCATTTTATTTCGCATTATTCAATGTAATTGCACGTTTTCATTTCAATAAAAAATATCTTACACAAATAATATTTAATTAAATAAAAATAGCTTTTATATTTTTTTCTGCTTAGAAATTTACTTGAATCACTAATTTTGACTTCATTCATATTTGCAACATTAATTAATTTACTGCAATAAAACTAAAAATGTTTTTTGGAAATATAATTGCTTAATGTTTTAAATAACTTTAAATGACAATTATTATCGTAAATTGATGTATATTTTAAATGATTTATTGTCGGATACAGGTCAGTACGCTGACGGACGAGACGATTCACCAATCCAATTCCTTCAAGAGGTTAATGTACCACGTGCTAGGGGAAACTGACTACTAAACTAATATCATTAATTAGCAATTAACATAAATATTATGATCTTAAAATAAATTAATATAGTCTTGAGGGTTGTTTGTGACGTTTTGGATTTTATCAATTCTCGACATGATTTACGAATTGAAACTTATCGATCAACTGAACAGGGGACGCGACTCGGTCTCCGAATCTCGAACAAATGTTTTTACCACCAAATCCATTGATGTGTCAAAATTATATATAATCAACATAAATTATTATTTATTTAGGTGTGTATGAGAATAAATTATATTTGTTACGATAATATGTACTTATTTATGAAAATAATTTATTCTCATTAAATATTTAATTTATCAGTTTAGTGGATTGTAATTTTACAACGATTAAAAATTATTTTTGTTATATGAAAAAATATTTTAGTTATGTTACGTATATTTCAAGCAGAGTGTAATATCTAGTCAATGTGAAAACTATTCTTTGAACATTTTTGTATATCTCTATTTATATAGAATATTACGCATCAGAATACGATTCATTATGTTTAATATTATTTATTTTCTCTTTAATTTATCGATCTGTAGACTAAGGATATTATATAAATAATATTAATTTAAAATATAAAACTGTGTATGTATAATTTATTATCACCAGAGGTTTCTAAATGCGCAACCAAAGAAAATATTGTAATGTTATTTTATATTTACCGGAACCCAAAGTTATGTATATTTTTGCTTGTTAAAATAATTAATAAACAATAATTTTGCTTTTATTATTTATTTTATTTACTGACATAAAAGTGTACACATTTGGCACCCAAAAAACTCCAACCTAATAGGCTGTCCACACAAACGACACAAATAGTATGGTGTCTAAATTATTGGAAATATACACCTTTGAAGGCACAATGATTTGTATAGGTGTGTTTGCTCAAGTACAATCTAGATACGCGGCAAGAAATAGGTACGTACAACTAAACACATTATCCTATGTACCTTGTGGCATCAGTGACATGATATAGCTCTTACTGACTGGTACCGAAAACTTCGATATACAATCTTTCGTCTCTTATTTTCGTTCGCTCATCGGACACGCATGTGTTGTCATTTTGAAATACCGTTAGGAGGACTAGTTATATAGGTCGCCACTTGCATCGCTGGGTGTCACCGACCACGGCGCCCGGTGCCCAGTCAGTTGTGTGCCGACAGCGACAAGGTCGTATTATGGCCGTCCCGGCATGTTATTCCGCTAGGGCCGGAAGTTTATAAAAAAAAATCATGAAAATATATGTGCTACTAGAAAGGTTTTTGTGTTATCTGCTCCTTATCCCGCCACCACGAAATTCAATAACCAACTTAGAGAGGAGGATGTCACTTGGAACTATGGTTCTGTTAAAAAAAAAACACATAAATATTACCATTCAGGCTTATCTATATTTTAGTCACCTCTATAGGTCTGTCTCATTCCAATAACTAAGCTATCAAGAAATTCGTATTGTTCGTATGGATGCCACAAGAAACTTTATTTTAGAACAAACCTCTCAGGGAGAACAGGAAACTAAATAAAAACAGTTGTTTTAATACTACTTACTATTCCAAGAAGCAATAGTTACTCAAGTCACACTCTTGATCGTGCTTGCTATGTACTGTGTTCATTTAATATGGTTTACTTTATAATTAATGACGAATATTTAATATGAAGTTGTTATCAAATTGAGTTATCCAGTTTTATACACGTCATAATGCGTATTAAACTGGATTATATATATATATTCTAAATGAACTTGGGTCAAGTCGTCCAATAAGAATTAACGCATAAAAGTATTGGACTAATTTTCCAATCTTCTTTAAATACTGATTGATAAACTACCAAATATGCCATGGCTACTATAACTTCATTCTCTCAAAAAAAATACTGTGCAGATGTTAAAGGAGTTTCTTAGATGGCTTCAAAAATATTTTTTTTTTATTAGCTTTGGATAAATGTTACTATATTGTTAAGAAATCAGAAGCTAAATGATAAAATGTTAAAAATATTTTCAAATAAAAAATACGTTTCCGGGCGTCAAGGGCATGCGAGTGATACCGGCGTTAGACGCCCAGAGGCGTCAAAGACATCGTACAGAAAATTACTTTTTGAAAATGAAAAACCAAAAAAAAATAACAAAATTATTTTTACCGTTTTAAATACAAACGCGAAAAAATAATGGAAAATTTAATACTCGCGAGTAAAAAAAGAAAGCGAACCAAAAATTTAAGTAGAAAAATAATTACGCACCAGAAAATTACTACTAGAAACATTTAAAAAAAAAAGTTTTGCTAATATATAAGTAGTATTTGTTTATCATTTTGCAGTATTTTTTCAGTATTTTGGGTATACTTTTATCGTAATTGAGTATATAAGTGGTATTTTGAAAGTATTTTGTTAGTATTGTAGCAGTATTTTGGTAGTATTATGGCTGTATTTTGATATATTTTTTTTGCGCTACTGTTTTTTTGTAATATATATGTAGTATTTATATAGTATCATGGCAGTATTTTTGTACCATTTTGTTAATATTTTGGTATTTTTTTGGTATAATTTTGGCAGAAAATTTGTTATATTTTGATATAGAGATAGTTGTGTGTAAAATGATACTAAATACCATCTACTGGAACTACAATAAATTAAAAAGACGTTACATACAAATTTAATAATATTTTACATTACTTTTATAACTTTTTCTATCGACTTGTTTCGATATTTTCAAAGTTATTTTTCTATTCAAGATGGAAACAAACCAACCAAATCAAACATCGTGAAAATTAATTTAGCTGTTCTTGAGTTATAAATGGTGTACACAATACGACTTTCTTGTATATATATATATATATATATATATATATATATATATATATATATATATATACAAAACCATTTTTCTAAAATGGACCTTAATTGGCCTGACATTTAAAAAATCACTTAAAAATAAAATAATGTGAAATGAAATTTAATAATTATATATATTTCAAGTTTTAATGACTACCCAATAAGAGAGAAACGCTCAGACAAATCTTGTCGTTTGATAAAACGGGTCTTGGTTCCAGTTTATAATGTAATATGTCTACGTGTATAGCCGACCAAGTGGTTATTTGTTTTAGTTTACCTAAACTCCCTGATCGTTAATCCATTTAGCTTACTGGCAACCCTGTAACGGGACTATCACTGGCCTGACATTAGTCGCAAGTACGTGTTCCGCCGCCACCTCCCGAGGACTTTTGACAAGTGTTGTCTCCGGCTCAGAGGCCTGACACGTCTCACATCAAAAAATAATATTTCTCGGCCAAATCGCGTGTCAATGCTGAGTTAGACCCTTAAAATGGCAGGCCAAAAGTTCGAGTACGATGAGAGCGGCTCGACGTTTTTTTATTTCCTACTGTCATTCCTAGCCCTAATACTCATTCCAGCCACATTCTACTACTGGCCGAGAAAAAGAAAAGAAGGTAAAATATTCAGAATATTTATGTCTGAAGAATTAATTAACATGACATGAAACAGCTGCCTTTGCTCGATCTCGTTGTCTCTACCCAAATATTTCTATATTACGTGATAATATAATTATAGTAATTTACAAATATATGAATGTTATGCTTTTAATTTTAGTGCAGTCTATGTTAAATCAAATTATGCGCCTTCAGAAGTTATCTGACTTGTATAATACAACCTTGAACTTTATTTGCTTATTATACCTATTATCTGTCAATTATTTTGTCAGATATATGCACATACTTTGATAAATAGCACATTACCTGAACAACTATGTTAAGCATGATTTGAAAAATCATTTTCCTACTATATCATAAATAGTTTTAATGGTTTTGTGTATTTTTTTATTTTAGTTTCTACAAATTAATAAATTCAATACATCACTTAAATTATCTTATCGAAAAGAACTTATAAACAAATATTTACAAAGATACCAAAAACCATTTTTAATTTATTCTTTCAAAAGTCATTTGTTTTTATGTAGTAAACAGATATAGACATCAGTTTATTTTTATGCCCATTCGTTCATATTTATATACATATACATTGTATTTGTTTACCCTAATATATTACAATACCAAATATCTTATTTTTCGATTACTAAAAAAGCAACAAACTCATATTGATTTTGATTCCAATAAAATATTGCATTTTTTTCTATGTGATTTAATTTGTTTTGCTTTTAAAAATGTTGTTAACTTAACAGTTCAATTAGTTTTTTTAATTGAAATGAGTACTTAAAATTGAAAAGTAAAACTGAACAAAAAATAAATCAAAAACACAAAAAATCAATAGTGAATAAATAAATAAAATAACGTGAGAAGGTCTCATAACTTATTAGACAAGTATTGCACAAATATTAATATTATTAAAATAAATAACTAAACCAAAATATAGTATAATTTACTATGCAATAATATAAATATATTTCATGAAATGTATATTATAATGTATAGATCGTTCATCGCAATTTAGACTGACATAATTATATTCTTGTATCTTGGCCTGCAGGGATCAATTCTCACATGATTAATTGATATATCCAATTTACATGAATTATAGAAATTTATGACATTAAAATGTTTACAGATCCTGATAGAATACTCAACGAATGCCACTGCCCAGGATGCACGAAGAAGAAGCTAATCTTAGAGTCAGCGGAGCCTTACAAGGGAATGATGAATATTCTGATCAAGCTCGCCATAGTTGGCGGCTGGGTGGTTTTGGTTGTTCTCGCTTACAAGGTGTCTCAGTTTGACTATGAAATGTCCAACTTTGACCCTTACGAGATCCTCGGAGTGCCTCCGGGTGCCTCACAGGCTGATGTCAAGAAAAGCTACAGGAAACTGTCACTGATTCTGCATCCTGACAAGGAGACCGGAAACGAAAAGGCTTTCATGAAACTTACTAAAGCTTATCAGGTATGTTTAACAGATAACGTAATAATAAAATAATTCAAATATATTTTCAAGGCATCATAGACAAAAAATACAGTCAGTTGTATCTAAAAAAAGAGTGGTGCTACAATATTGTGTTATTTTAGAAATAAGAATTCTACATTTTTTTTTTCCTTTTACCTCCAAGTTGCCACAAATTGCCTTAAAGTTTTTCAAATGTTGTTATGGTCCCTTCCTGATCATCAAGTCATATCTGTAGGTCTGATAAATACATACCATTATAGTCCACAACACTTCCAGAACGAGGATTGATGTTTTAACAGCTGAAATAAACAAATACATATTTCAAAATGATGTTAAAGACCATTCAGTTTGTGTGCTGTTTAATTTCTTACTAATGTTGAGTTTGAAAACAAAATAGTAGTTTTATAAAATATTTAAATAATATTATTTTACCCATAAATTCTAGGCTTTGACTGATGACGAGGCTCGTAAAAATTGGGAGAAATATGGCAACCCTGATGGACCTGGTGCAATGAGCTTTGGAATTGCTTTACCTAGCTGGATTGTGGAAAAAGAAAATAGTGTTTGGGTGCTCGGCCTCTATGGGCTGGTCTTCATGATTGCTCTTCCAACTGTGGTTAGTATTCAATCTATTAATATATTTTTTTAATCCCAACAATAATTTGGTCAAGTCATCACCGAGTGTTTATGTATTTTAATTAACAAGTTTTACACACAATTATTTTCTTTAATATAGTCTTTAATAGATATCTTATAATAATTATTTTAACACTTAGTAATTATGTATTATATGATATGTATGATAAATGTGTTGTATAAATCCTGAAAACTTGCTAGAATACTGTAAATAAACATAACCTATCATTGTATTGTTAAATTTTGCATCAAAACAGTAACATATTGAATTAAATGAATATTTTTTGTTTCTAAGCAACTATTTAGTCTCAATAAAAATAATTTAATGTAGATTTTGTTAAATTGTTAATCGCATAACTGTTGTTCATTTTCAGGTCGGTACTTGGTGGTACCGTTCCATCAGATTCTCTGGGGACCAGGTACTGCTGGACACCACGCAGCTATACGTGTTCTTCATCCACAAGACTCCCTCCATGGCCCTGAAGAGAGCCATCATGATCCTGGCTGCTAGTTGCGAGTATGACAAGAAGCACAACTCGGAAGTTACAGAGAGGATGTCGGACAATGAAGAAGTTCCACAGGTTCGAATTTAATAATAACATAGTTCAAATGTTCTAACATATGGATAACCATGATCCAGTAAAAAAGGTTGCAATGTCCTACTATTTTCCTGCACTTCTGTGCTTCAAATATATAGCACAGAAGCTGTTTGTGTGAATGCTGTATTTAAAATAAAACCTCGAATAATGATCAATGGTTGCTGGTTCAACATGTGTTCTATTGTCCATTCATTGCTTCGATATGTGGTCTACCTAACGATACATAAAAAAGCGACACCTTTTAGAAAACATACTCGCAATATCTAGTCTTATAATAATTTCATCAGACCATCAAATAGTAAGAAAAGAAGGACTTCTAATAAAATGATTATAAATTTTCGATGCATAATTTCAGCTCGTTCGCGACATTCCGAATCTTGGTGAAAAGAACAAGGAGCAGCCATTGTGCCGCGCATACTCCATCAAGGCTCGCGCTCTAATCCACGCTCATCTGTCTCGCCTGAACCTCAACCCGGAGACTCTGGACAAGGATCGGCAGCTGATTGTCCGCAAGGCGCCTTACCTCATCCTCGAGATGGTTAACTGTGTAAACCAACTGGTAGCTCTGGCATACGCTGGAAGAGGTAAGTTGTTTTAAATACATTGTCATAATGTATTTTTTTTATATAAACATACGCCTGCAAGAGTTACTGTCGATCAATGATGAAGAAAACTCATCTGTGGATCAATGACCGTGACCCTTGCTATTTGTGAGGTTAGCTTAGTGCAGAGTGTTTGTTTAACCAATGTTATTAGTCCAGCATTGTGGCATCATCTATTTTTATAGACATTTATTGTACTGTGCTTGGTGTTTATGGTACAGATTTTGGTTACGGCTAATATTGAACAATACGTTATGACAGCCATTTTTTATAAACAAAATTTCAATACAAATTTAGGGTATTCATAAATAAATATGAATTATTGGAGCTTATCAACCTCTTAACCATAATGCTATTAGGCATATTTGGAATATACTTTTATTGAAAAAGTTGAATGCTATAATGATTTATAAAATAAAATGGAATAAAATAATAACTTCATCATAAACAGATTTTAAATATAAGTTTTAAAAAATACTGTCACTTATCTGTATACCCCATCCTTTTTTATGTGATAATTGGTTCCAGAAAGTGGGACGTAAAAAATACAAAATTTTCATAGATTTCAATGAATCAGTTCCAATAACTAAAAATATTGCCTAAAAAAAACCCAAGTAAATCACATAAAAGTAATGGTGCCGATCAAAAAAATTGCGTAAAAGTAAAATCAAGTAAAAAAAAGACTGGGAAGAAAGAATAACATCTGAATTTATGGATTTAGTAAGATTCATGGCTACTTAAATTTTTTAATTTTTTTAAAATAGCTTAGTCTCAAGAATGTGATTAGATATATCTTTACTATCAATGATTTTTTGCCAAATTAAATTAATTCACATAACAAAACACAATATCAGAGAAGAGAATGTTTGTATTTAATAAAATAATATTTTCATTTTAGTTCCCCGGCTGCCGTCAATCGAGACAATCGAGAACTGCATGAAGTTGTCCCCCATGATGGTGCAGGCTCTGTGGGAGTTCAAGTCGCCGCTACTACAGCTGCCCCACATCACGGAGGACAACCTGAAGTACTTCAGTGGGCGGAGACGCCATGTTCAGACTCTTGCTCAACTGGCCCAGCTGCCGGGCGAAGAACGACGCACGCTTCTGCGTGGCCTGACTGACCCGCAGTATGACGATCTTATCAAGGTTCTGTCCAACATGCCCTACATCCACTTCCAGGTCAACACGGAAGGTAAATACAACATATATTTTATGTATTCACTTTCAGATGCATTTTAAATATCAAATAGTAAAACTTATACTATCATGTCTTGACATTAGATACATTGATTAACTGTTAAAAAAATAATTGAGTAGGTATAACTACAGTTTAATCTTTTGAACGTGGCGCCTTTTTGGTAGATTTTTTAATCGATTTTTAGGCAAATTATATAGACTACAATATATTTTCAAGTATATCAGATATTGCTTATAGTTTTTGACTGGAATCCAATATATTTGGTTGTGGTATGTTGATTTACAACATTACAAAAGTAGAATAAAGCTGTAATATGAGGCTACAAATTCTATGAAAGCTCATGACCGCCATAGACGTCATACACTGTGAATGGGTAAATAATATACCCTCCATCAGTCTATCCCTTGTAAACAGTCACTAATCTGACAACCATAAGATAATATATTCAGTGTTATTAATAAGGAAAAAGGGAATGAAGTAATGCTTGTGACAGAATAGTTGAGGTTAAGAGCTATGTAAAAGTTTCCATAATAATACTTCGATATAATTGTTACTATAATACATTTGCGATTAAATAATTAATACTATATGCTATTTAATAAAGTAGATTTCTAGTATCGGTGAATTTAAAAGGTGTTTTTGATTACCAAATATATTTGATTTATTATACGAGTATATGTATAGATTTATGTTTACGGAATAACACTCTTAATTCTGTGAAATTAACAATTAATCAATGTAATCCATTATCTTTTTAATAAATACATTTGTGTTAGCGTATGTATATTTTTAAGTTAATATGGAAAGATGAATGAGAACTGCAATCCACTAGACATGTGGACTATGTAGAGATAATTTCGTAAAAAAGTCTCCAAATTGAATAGTGCGGCAAACCCAAAAAAAAAACCTTATTACTGTTGTACATCATAAACACAAAAATATTTTAACATTACAAATCAAAAACAAAAAAATAGGTGCGGTGCATGGAATAATTTGGAAAACTTATATATTCTTCCATCAATATTTATATACATTAATGTGGTTATTTCTTATTTCAGTAATCGACGATGAAAATTCTGGTGTGGTGACGGCCGGTGCTATTGTCACAGTCACTGTGTTCTTAAAGAGGTCGCCTATGAGCACTGTTTTTGGAGACACCACTGTTAAGGAGCAGCAGCAACTCAAGTATGTTGTAGTAACTAAACCAGGTCAAACAGTTGATAGTGAAATTGAATAACTGTAAATATACATTTTTGCTATAGATTTAGTTTTTCTTATCAATAACAGTTGACTATTATTTTAAATAATACTAAAATTTAAATGAAATGTTATGAATTATAAAATTAAACAAGTAAGAGAAATATCGAAAGCTTTTTATACTATATATTTAAAAATATATAATACACTCTGATATCAGAATATACTTTTATAAAATGAAATTAATCTACACACTTTTGTATACAAAAATCCAATCATCTTAGCTGTAGCAACATTAACTTCCCTCTTAATACAATCTTCCGTTGAGCCTCCTTTCAAGACCAAATGGTCAATGCTACTTGATCCAATCTCCTTAAAAAGTCTGATAAAGATGTCAAACACATATAACAACAAATTACAATTTTGGTGCGAATTAAAAAAAAAAAATGTATTGCTATGGGCAATAAATAATTTAAGTTTGACGCTCTTGCTATGGGTAAAACATGATTAACACGTTGATCGCCAACATCGATTTTTGTAAAGTGACGGAAAATGTTTTTGTGGTTTTAGGTGTTAGGGCCGCGTCGGACATTCTGAATAGCAGTTTGTATGGAGCGCATGGCTGACAGCGGTACAACAGATTGTAATGAATCAGTGTCGGCCCCCGGTGGTTGACGTGGCGATAAACGTGTTAAGTATTAAATTGATTGGTTTATTACATGATCTTTTGTATCTTTTAGAGAATCTGACGATGTCGGTGAAGACGGTGAGAAGCTGGCAAGTGATAAGCCGGCAAGTGATAAGCCGGCAAGTGATAAGCCGGCCTCTACTGAAGCACAGAAGAAAGAGTCTGCCCTCAAGAAGCCCGTGTGGATGAAGCAGACGAAGAAGTCCTCCTCCAGTAAAAAGGCCAAAAACAAACCTGTCTCCAAGCAGCAACAGGCTAAGGAAAATAAATTAGCGGCTGAATTAGCCGCAAAAACTACCGAAGCCACTCAACAAACCAAAGCTAACGGCCTACCAAAGAAATCCAGCAAACCATCTGGAGATGACAAAGCAGGTATGTCTAAATGACTGGGCAATATTTTATTGAATACAATCTAATATAACTGTGATGATTTAGCAACATTGGAATTTCAATACTGAACCATAATTTAGTCAAATTTTCTAAAAAACAAGTGTATAAAATAATTTAGAAAGAATGTGGTTATGCCGAGAATTGTCTCTGAAATTGTTTGATTTTTTATTACGACTAACTTAATTACTGTTTTATGAAACGTCAAATAGTTTAACACTTACTTTTCGACTGTATTTTAAAAAAAACATGTAAAAAAAAACTTTTTGCTGTCATACGATTTGGTATGATCACATGTAAAACTGTTTCATTGAATCTGCTCAAGTTAATTGGTCATCTCCTGAAATTACAATCATAAAATATTATTTATTAATTAGTAATAATCTAATTAAAATGTATAGAGTATGAGTAATAGTTTTTTAATTTGTTTCTTTTAAAGAAGATGATTCAGACGTATCTGACGGTTCGGACAATGAAGCAGGAGAAGGAACCGAAGGATCGCGAAGAGAGTCAGAAAATGAAGAAAATGAGAAGAAGTCGGAAGAAGTAGAGGATGATGAAGCGGAGTGGGAGAAGTAAGTGAATCAAAATTATTAAACGAAAATAAATATTTTCAAATTCAGAAGATTTAGTAATCAATAGTCATATAACATGAAAAACACCAATATGCATGAAATCATTGAAGTAAGAATAATTTCTGCAAACAAAATATGTTCTGGATAAGAATTTTATAGTTTATAAAGTATAAATAATAAATTAATAATTATATCATTTACAGATTCCAACAGAGACTTCAAAAACGAGAAAGATTAGAAGGACGATCTAAAACATCACATCCAGTACACTGTCCCTACTATCCAGAGGTATGCTGTGTACAAACATTTTTATATTATATAAATCTACCACTCCATGAGTAAATAAAAGGCATATGCATAAAATTATTACTGAAATAAAACACGTATTGCTTGTAATCATCGACTGTTTCAATTTTATGTACTAGGTTAATTGAAAATTTTAAAAATACACATATATATGACCTTTTATGTTAACATTATCGATTTTTTTTATCACCGATTGAATCAGCATACTTAAAACATATTAATTGAATATATAACATAACTACTTCAACTTGACTGTGACGAAATTTGATTTTGATGGACTGTTTTTCAACCACACAAAATTTCATTAGTAACATTTTTTTAGCTCGTAAATTTCACATTAAATTGTTATCAAGATTATTTATTAACATGATTATTACTATAGATATATTCAACAATTGATTAACATAATAATCCATAGCAAATATAAATATATAGAAGTGTTCATTTCTCGATTTGAATATATGGAACAATTGACTCAATGGTTAAAGTCGAGTGCAATGGACTAGATAAAAGTATACTTTCTGCCGTTTGAATCCTAGCATCCACTGTTTATTAATTTTGTACTGTATTGGTGTTTCCAGGATAAGCAAGAGTACTGGTGGACGTACATCTGTGACCGCAAGTCTCACACGCTGCTCACGGCCCCCACACACGTGACCAGCCTCGTGGACCAGCAGGAGGTACAGCTGCGCTTCACGGCTCCGCGGTGGCCGGCCGTCTACACCCTCACTGTTTGCCTGCGATCAGGTTCCTTATTATATTCCATTTATTATATTGATGAGAGAAATATCATAAGATAATGTCTGCTGTTAATTTATGTGTGTATCAAATATTGAATTTAGTTTAAATTATAGTTAATTGTACTTTATTTTGTTTTTTTTTTATTTATTATGACTGAATGTGATTCACCACCAGTGAAGGCATTTTTGAGAGTTTAAATAAATTCAATCACTTTTATACTTATGCCCTTTCAAAAAATGTTCAGTATACAATCTTAATGTTGTAAAAAAGAAGCTTTATTTGTGTATAATTTATAGTATTGTACTTTTATAGATTATTTAAAAGTTTATTTGTATGTGGATCAATCTCATACATTTAAATACTTTTCTGTGATATATACTTGACATACAGATTTGTTTGATGTATTGTAAGCTTCAGTATTTATGTGGTAAAATAATAGTTTGATTAATTTGCATTTTTTTCTTTAGATTCATACCTTGGAATGGATCAGCAACAAGATATTAAACTAGATGTCCATGAAGCAGCTGTGGTTCCTACTGACCATCCGCAATGGGACATCAGTGATTCTGAGAGTGATCACCAAGCACAGGTACCGTAACTGTTGTTTTTACAATATCCGCTCCATATTTGGAGCATATGGGCATTACAAACTGCTGTTTCACAGTTCTGTATGCTCAGATTGTCTATGCCTTGTCCTGGACCTATTACGTACCTGGAAGTCCACATGAGAACAAAGCTGTTTCTAGAAGCCTCCAAGGCAAGAGCCCACGAACCTTCATAGACTGGGACTGTAGCACCAGAGAAATATTTGGTTGTTCAATAATCAGCGCTCAGCCGAGATCGGATGATGAGCCCGATGCTCCCGAGGCCTGGACATTTTTTTGTTCTTAGGGGATTTAACCCTACCGTGGGGCATATATATGGCTTAAATTTGATTAGATAAATTTTAAAAAATCAAGCTAAGTCGGGTTTTGAACCGATGGCATCTAAATAACAAACGTTTTACCACTGGGCTATGTCCCCCGGCGACAATTATTGTTACTATGTTATATTAGCATTCGTTTAGCGATTTCAATATTTTTAAACTAATTACAAATACATATATTAATATTATTTTTGTTTTTCTTTTATATTGTAGATGAATTTGAAAAATATTTATTTTTCTTTATTTTTTCAGGATGGCAATGAAAGTGAGTTCACAACAGATGATGAAATAGACGATGATGAATAGACAATGTTTTAATTGAAGTGGAATTCGTTAGACAAAAAGACTTCTATTTTAATCAAGATTTTGTACCTCAATTATACTTTACGTGAGCTCATACGAACCTCTGATGGGCGTAATAATAAAACATTTAAAATATACCCATTAAAATTGCAATTTTTCTCTAAAATCAGTGATTAAATCTAACTAATTACAAATATCCAGTGTTAAATAATTGTAATGTGATTGAAGAGCCACATACTTAACAAACACCAAGAAGATTAACTAATTGTTATAATTAAACAAAACGTAAATGTTTCATTTCTTTATGTGAAACTGTATTATAATCTATATTATAAAGTCTCTTCCAAAAAAGTGTTAAATAGTCTTATGAGGCAAAAATATAATTATTTTTCTTTTTGAAGTGAAGATTTATTTAAAAATAAAAGCGTGGAAGATGCCTTAAATGTGAGAAAATTGGTCGTAATCTACTTTTTTAAATTTACTTGTTTGATATTTTGTTATCTGGGAATGGTGGTCTGATTTCAACCATAGTCGATGTTAATTTATTATTTTTTGATAACCTGCCTGAGTGGAAATGCATTTTTTCATAATCGTTTCTGATTCAAATGTATCTACTAAGTATAATGGCATCTAAGTAATAATAATACTATCAGTAATATCTTTTTTAATTTTCATAACTACAGAGTACATGCTGAGTTTTTCTAATATATTTAAATTATTTATTTATTGAATATTATTTTAAAATAAACTAAATTGGCAAATAATTAAATTATACACATTCCCGTCGTCAATTGGTAATATAGTGTTAACCAAAGAAGAAATAAAACTGCTTATTTTGCATTTCGAGGTTATGGGTACAAGTACTAACAGTTTAAATATTTTGCAATTCTAATTTAATATTTTATAATATTTGTGTATTTTTTAAAATAAATTTTCAACACTCTTTTTGATGAAAACTTTATTTCGTAAAAATGCTAATTACTTAATTTATACACACCAAAATCAATGAAATTGAGACTATTAATTGATTATTACTTGAAATAATGATAATTCATATTGTCATGTTTAAGGCATAGTCATAATTTTAGTATTCATATTAGTAATAAATATCAGAAAGTCATCTTGGTTTATCTATGTACTGATAAAAAGGTTTTTTCTATTACTCATATTATTCAACTTTATTACCACCACAACTATTGACATTCATATACCTTTTTTTCTACATTATTTTACAATAAATTTAATAAATACTTGATCAAAAGCAGTAATAATTATTACTGATTATTATTTTAACTAATTAAACAGGCAATTTATCGTTTTTGTCAATTAAATAGGACTATTTTATATTTTACTGGTCAATTATGCCCATAAAATTATTAAAAAATATTCTGACATTCATTGAATCAAGGAATTGTCATAATTATAACATCATTTTCTTAAAAATTACAATCAATATATATTTCATTTTATAATCCTCCTCTATATTATATTTTTTAGTAATTATTTCTATTGTGTTTTAAATTCAAAATAATAACAAAAATATTGTTTTTAATAATGCTTTATGATTTCCTTGTTTGGTGTCTTATGTTTTTTCCACGAATAATCAATAATTAAATTGAGAATAAACATGAACATATTTTTGGTGGAACTTTTAATTAATATTTTGACACTGGAAAATATTTTTTCTGCATACAATAAAAGTTGTTTTTTTAACACTTGTACACGGGATACATTTTTATAAAATTTCTCGTTTTCAGAAAAAATATGCATTTCAGGGTTATTATTAAACATGAAACATTTAGAAATAAAGGGGAAAATACCACATAAAAGGTCTTAAAGACATCCCATGTATCAGCAAAAAAAAAATGATTGCATCTCAAGTTAATGGAGATCGAGATGCAAGATTCTGTTGCTGCAAACCAATCCACCGGATTGATACTACGAAGAAGATTAAACATGAAAGTTAAATAATATTGTCCCTTGTTTGACAAGAAAAATAAATTTACACTATTTATGAAAAACAATCATATTTTATTTTACTTTATTTCGTTTGTTTATTTTATAGCCGTCCCACTGTATGTACCTTTGTTTAGATAAATATAATTCATCGCAATTAAATTATTTATCACACACTTTATTTACCAATATTATTATTTACTTCACAATAATTCATGTCACCCAAACCAAATATTTCAATTTATTCAAGAGTGTAAAGATAAACGAATAATGATAATATTGAGAGTATGGAAGATGTGATGGAGTGTCTGCCTAGTTATGTCATGTAAGAGGATATTATTGTGACATGTAATTTATTTTTACAAAAAATATATACCATTACAAGAGTTGGAAATATTCTTTTATTTGAAATTACCTTTGATATTTTTCTTAATAAATTACAGATCTTTCTTTGTTCTTCTTTAGTGCTCTCTTGCGAAAATAATGTTGTCGCTTCCCTGATGATTCCCACACTATGGATTTAGCCTATTTAGTTGTATAAAACACACTGCTAATCTATAGTATATTGGATTTATTACTTTTAAGTATGGACTCTGGCATTTTTTTATATCTTTTCTATCTTTATAGCTAAATGAAATCCAGGATCTTCGAATCCAAATAGTTTATTGAATCTTATTAAGTAGATCTTCTTTGAGTGTAATTGATAAATTTGAACAATCACATATGAAAACAAACAAATAAAATAAGGATTTTTGGGTAGGTATTGTTGGTGGGTATAATTGTTATTGTTATTTTAGATATAATTAAAATGTTTTCAATCATTATTTAATTTGGAGTAAATAATTTATGAGAAATATTTTATAATTATATTAAATAAATATATTTAGAACTAATTTTGAATATATAGTTTGGTATGATAGATTATTTTAGGAAGAAGATTTTCAAAAAATGGAACACTTTTTCAACGTTCAACTGTTTCATCTTTTATCCGAGAAAAATATATTTTAGATTATTATTTTCTTATTAGTGTTATATTATATTTTGCGTGATGATATTATAGTAAATCGTCAGTCGTCTGTTACAATTTGAGATCAGACGTAAGGGTGCCATTGTTTATCATACGACTTCTCTTCAAATTAAATCGATCGAATCCAACAGATAATTTGGGCTTCGATCCAAGGTCAAGTGGGACAAAAAGTTTCCATAAATAGGTTAGTAATTGCACGTCATTATAAAAATTACATGCTATAAACAAGGTAAGTTAAAACCTGGTTTCTAGATTAGTCTATATAGGTTATTAAAGTTTTACCCTGGACTAGAATGACCAAAAATTTACGCATCTACGGTTTATTATAAATGTCTTCGTATCTCGAAGACCTCACCCTGTAAATAGATCGACCACATACAAAAAGATTGATCATTTTTGTCATGCAGACATTTTATAATTTATTTCGTAGCTGGAATTCCTCGAGCCGTTCCTGTTTGCTGTCACTCGCCCGGATGACGGACACGATACTCATCAAGGACCGACGCAGAGGCCGACGCCCAAACTGCATTTTTGTTTATTTTTTGTTCCGGCGGTCGTCAGATTTTCTTTGGCTGAGCTGCAGCCGACACTAAAGTTCTCTGGAGCAGATCCGCAAATAGATAATAATTAAGACTTCACAAAACACGCCATTATGCCGCGTAAAAAACAGCGTCAAGTCGTGTGGAAAAATAGCCTCGTTGAACGGTTTTTATTATAACGAGTTAATAAGAAAAATAAGGACTAAAAAATACGCCGTCTGAAGACGCTTCACAACAGTTAGACGCTTCAAGTCAGTCATTTCTCGTTTTATTTAGATATATGAATAAAACACCACCCACTCAAAAGGTATTTCATCTCTTTTACTCGTGCCTGCGTAAAAACGGGAAGTGATTTCTTCTTGGAACGTATTTTTTTCATCGTTATAAAACTGCACACGCGCTTTTGAATGCGCTGTCTTATTGCTTTAGAGAAGTGCGCAAATTACATTTTTTTTTAAATAATAATACATATAGAATGCCTAATATTAAATTAATGCAATACATCAAGTATTTACAAATATAACTTTTCAATCAGTCTTTGCATATTTAGGTGGTACTTACTTTTGAGTTGAAAAATTTACGCATTATAAAATCAATCTCTAATCGTACCGCTAATATTTTATGTTCGATCTACACAAGTAAATAACACTCTTATTTTACTTCATGATACTCTTTTGAGAAAATAATTTGACAGCTTATCAATACTCCTTCATTATAGAACATCGAATCGTAAACTATTTTAGACCAATTAAAAATATGCAGTTAACAATAAAATCAATAGAACGCCTTAATTATTGTTTTTCTTATGAAATAGATAAATATTCTTAAGAGAAAAAATATTTCTTGATTAATTTCGTTTCCGCTGTTCTAATGGCCAATTAGTGTTCTTTTCATTAGATTGATAATGACTGATGCAGGCGCCTTTAGAACAGAAGTTGTTCAACTGATCCGAGCATTTTTTACTTTGACGAGAACAGATATCATATCACTATTATTTTACCTCTTTTCTACTTCTGATATAAAAGAAAAATAATGAAAAAAAACGCTTATTTAAAAAATATATATATGTATGTACTCATACCTACGTTTTGAATTCTAATAGTAATCTTGAAGTTGGTCCGGAGAAAAAACTATAAGTAATTATAGTTTTTATAATCGCATCCACGATACAAAAATACTCTTAAGCCAGCATGGCTAAGCATTGCAAAAGTAGGTAAGTCTACCTCAGTCATAGCCAATCTTTTTGTCAGGCCACATTTGGTGTTTTTTTTTTCTATTTTAATATCTTGTTTGAATAATTTGCCTATGGTAAACGAAATTGCTGTCATTTATGAATGATATAAATGATGCCATCACAAACAATGCCGATGGATCAACACTCCACATGCAGGTCTTAGCTCTTAGAAGTATGTGCACTTCCAACTCAATATTTTGAATATTTGTACATTTTTTAACCGGATGGCGTTTATATAGTAGATAATAATGAAAATTGAGCCGGATTAAAAAATAACATGCTTTGGGACTTAATGTTTATAATTTTTGTTTTTATTTATAACAATAAATACTGACAAAAGACTATTAATTTATCGCGATTTTCTGTTATTCAGTTACCAACTTACATTGCTTATGAGTCCTTAAGCGCTTAAAACAGCAAACAATTGAGGATTTAGCGTAAAAATTAGAGACTAACATTAGGAAAGTAAAGTTTTGATATCTAAGTATAGGATTTTGAAATCGTCGCACGATGACAGGAATTCAACTCTGAATTTCCTAACTCTTGCTGTTTTTGAGAGAAGGCATATCAAGACCACAACTATCGGTATTATAATCGTGTATTAGTAATTGTTAAGTTAAGCTGCCGCAGGTTGGCTATAGCTGGTCTACGCCATCAACTCGGGCACTGTAACGATAGACGTTTATATGGATTAGATCATCACTCACACGCCGTTATGAGGATATTAGAAGCACCCAAGTGTTTTTTACCTAATAAAACGAGATGTCTCCATTGGGATTTAAAAGCAGACCTCCTCTTTTTATAAAAGAGAACGTTACTGAAAAATAGCAGATACATATCACTTTGAGGTATTATTATCATCACCATCATCATCATCATCAGCCTGTGTCCGTCCACTGTTGAGCGTAGGCCTCCCGCATGAGTATTATAATTCATTTTTATTTATTTCTTTCAGAAACATTAAAAATTTAATTGAATACGTTCCTGAAATAATATAATACAAAAAGAAACTATATATATATAAATAAAATGAGTACTATAGTACTTAATCAAAGTACCTCTCTAGAAAAAGTAAATATTTCTTTGAAAAAAGTAAGAAATAAATCTAGGCAAAATAATGTTTCAATGTTTATTAAAAAGAAGACCCCGACAAAATACTCCTCCAAGCAAATACGTGGAGTTCGTGTCTAAACTGGGCCTCCCTTGCGTGGAATATATCAACATTCGAGGCGATATGGTTGAAAAATCTGATCTCTCTCCCAAGAGGCGTAGTTTCTGGCAGGTTAGTGTTACTAGTGTCATAATGGATACAGAGGTCAACCAACAAACTTCACCTAATATGTTTTCTTACTAATGGTTTTACCACAGAATCAACGTCGGAAAAATGCTCAACCTATTCTTAGTGAGTCCCTTAATACTTGAATTACTGTCATTTGTGGATAATGCATAAATGCCGGGCTATTTGAACATCCCCAATGAACGCAAGCATTATGGATTCCGCATTATGAAACAAACAAGATCTCATAGTTAATGGAGAAAAAAAAATTGAATAAAAGAGCTTCATTGTGTTTAATAAATAATTTAGAAATTGCATAGGAAAACTCAAAATGCAGACATAGATACAAATATTATATTCTTACTAAGGTAAATTTATATTATTAAAACATTACAATAAAAACCTTTTCCCTTTAAAAGTAACTTCAAGTAAAATAAAAAGTAAAACAAAAATGATACACATTTAAATTAAAGTAACATATACTTTTAAAATAAAATTTATTGCTTCAGATTGATACAATTATTTATTGTAACTGGGCATGTGTAAATGTTTAGGCCATGTGTAGCATATTCAAAAGCAGATCCAACCGCGTCAAGATCTGGTAATTTTCAAATTTCCTTTCTAAATGACACCGGTAAGCTTTGGCATGCTCTTCAAGCAACCGTGTTTCCTTATTCAAACGAGTACATCCTGTATCCAAGAAACATATATATGAAAAAAATTCGAAGTCTTATAAATAAAATTACAGTCTTTATACAGATTTTTGTTATGCAGAGTCCAGTTGACTCATTGGAGTGCAATCGGGCTCAATGGAAGATTTTTAAGAGATTTTAGTAATCGTCTGCAAATGTTTACTTAAAAAAACCTTTATTTTTAAGTGAATTAATTATTGCATTCGTATCAGCCTAGATGGTTGTAGTTGGAGTATAAATTTATAGAGATATAACGATGAGCAGCCCATTAGCATTAAAAAGTCCACCCTTTGGAGGCATTGGACTAATAATCCGATTTTAAGAGTTAATTAACATATAAAATTCAAATATCCTTCAGATACTACAGCTGCATTTCATTCAAACTACCGAGTGTAGATTTATAAATATGTTATGTTGATTATATTAAGCTGTCTTTTAGGATCAAATGGTCTTAGCTTTGCAGGGGTTGGACTAACTAGTCAATCTCTCCAAAGAAAATAATATTCAAATATGCTTCGAGTAATATGCATCCGTTTTTGAAACTCGTGGTATTTGGCTCTCGAAAACCATGCATAGTATGTACTCGGCGTAGCATCGGGTGCAGAGATAACTTGAATAGTAGAGGCAACCATCATGGGATTTTGGATCGGATATGAAAGAAAAGAAGCATGTTCGAGCTTAACGCCTGCGACTGCATTGAAGAAACTGGTGTAGTGCATCGCTCTTGGAGCATCGTGTGGTGTCTGAAAGCGCAGTGTTGCAGCTTTGGACGCTCTGTCGTCGCGACGCCATAACCGTGTCAGCGGCGACGATGATGATGATGATGAGGTACGAGCATCCTTTCATGCTATCAGCGCGGCTCGCGGTGGCGGCCTAACGCGGTTATTTCGGGGCAAGACGGCGGCCGCTGCATTCGAGTTCCTCCGTTCAGAGAGATCGCACGTCCGCGCCCGGCTCGTTCACAAGAGCCCAGTGCTCGCTGCTTGCTTACATCATCCCGAGTCCCGATCGTCAGTATCGTATTACCACCGTCTAAAAATAACGAATCCCGCCCGCCATTTTTGACTTATATATATTTATATTTTCGACATTAAAAAATTCCGAGAAAAATTAAACGAACAATTTATGTGTTTTAGCGAACGTTTTAGTGTTTTTTGTTTGTTGTGATTTGTGTTGTTGGAGCGAATCGCAAATCGTGGACTTGTAACAACCCAGGTGAGATATTGTTTATTCAAAATACCCCTAATTTATTTTTCAATATATTATATTTACTAAATTGCAAAAATCAATTTATAAAATTTCTTAAAATATGTACATTCAAATTTAAAAGATTACAAACTATAACAATATTATATTATTTGCAAATCACATTTATATTAATTTTCTTTCTGTGTTATAATTTTCTTTACATTATTTAATACGAATTTAAAAATTAATTAAAAAACTAATTTGAAATTGTATTTACGATGTTTAAATAGACCTTTAAATATTAGTAGAAAAGCGCAATTTGTATACCTTGCAAAATATTCGGAAGTAAATTAAATTAAATAAATAACGTGTATACGCAGCACATATAGAATATTAATTTATTTTTATTTGTGATCCTAGACTTTCATACGATTAAAGAAATATTTCTTTAATTATGTTATAATAATATAATAATACTTGCGTGAGTACCCGTATCTACCCACAGTGACTGAAGCATTCCTTGTACGCATCTTAAGGATATAATTACATCCGTTTTCAACCACTTATATCTGCTTGTTATATCACTGCAAGTTTGCCGTAGCTTTAAAAGCTCGCCGGGAAAAAGCGATGCACTCTTTATTAGTTATTAATAAGTTAAGCTGCCGCAGTTACTCAATCTAACCCACTGCACCCCGCTGTGAAGGATTATAGAATTTATTGTCGACTGAAATAAGCACAACTGTCTCGACGTAACTACTAGAGACTATTCAGATCAGATCCGAAATCCTTTGGCAAGTATTTAAATTTCAGTACTATCGCGTAAAGTTTAACAAAGTTTATTTCAACGTAATATGTAGCGTAGTATTTAGAATTTATGTAGGTAGTTATGGTGTTGTTTATAATTTAACGAGAATTATAAATATTATTAGCGATAATGTGTTTTTCTGACGGTACAGTTACGTTTATTTTCATTCATGCTAGGAGATGTGATTATTATTTATAAAGTCTCAGATTACTGTCTCCGCGTTTTATGATTCTAATGAACATTGCCCAGAATTATTTTCAAATCGCTTTGCAAAACAACACCTTCGGCGCATGGAAGACTGCCAAAATTTCGCAATGTTTAAAAAGAAACAAACAGTTTGCTTCGGTAAGCAAACAACACAAACTGGCTGCAGCCTCAATACGAACTTTAGCCAAAAACTACACATTATTCAATTTGCATCTCAATCAGTACCGACTTTAGACCCTGCGGCGCCCTAGGACATTTTTATTCATCACCCCATATTGTTTGTATTTTATAAAATCTAAGGAAGTTTGGTTGGTCTCGGCGCCCCTAGCTTATTCGACGCCCTGGGGCACCGACCCACTTCGCCACCCCCTAAGACCGGCACTGATCTCAATGCTCATTCATTCATCATTGCAATGATAAAGAATATTATAATGTTGTTTATTTTTTAGCACTTTGAAATCCATTTCAAATATTAAATATATAAATTCTCTTTTAACCTTGTGGCTCTCGCTTAAGGACTGTTTATTCACGTATGTACTTGATGACGACGGTTTCGTTTTCAATGAGATCTCCGTTGAACATTAACTTGTATAAACGTACACGTACTAGTACGTTAAATATTAAAAACAATATAAGTACATAAAAAAAATTAACATATTTAATAGAAACATTAAAAGTAATTCACTTAAACATTAAAAGTAACACTTCTTTACTAATGGAATGAATACAACAATGTCAAATTTACTTTATTTATTGTATTATTATGTGTTATTTTATTACAGAACAGTAACTCGTCATAAAATTATACTATAATCTTTATTGTTTACGATTATGAGTTAAAACACTTAACATTGAAATTTATTTATTATTCTTACATTGTACAAAATGATCAGCTTTATGAATCATCCACTAAAAATATTTTACATTTAATTGTGTTAAATTTCTTCTTGATCAATATTAATGATTATCAAATATCTAAGATCATTCTTCCTTCAGAACGAAAGCCTTCAATTCTCGATCATTAAAAAATTAATGCACATTATTAAATACAATACGAGTAAGCACTTTTTACTGTCATTTATTTATTAAGCATGGCAGAACAATGTTTTACATTATTTGGTTAGCCATGAAATATTGTATTTCGTGATGGTCTGTTATCATGCCTACGAGTAATAAAATAATATAATTAACTTCATTATATTTAATTGTTTCTCTTGTTCAACACTGTTTGATTATAATTAGTAACACACAAGGTATTTGACAACGTACACACAGAAGTATGATAATGTCATAGCAATGTGTCCTACATAATTCATCAATCAAAAACTGCGCGCCATAACATTTAACAGAATGTGTGTGATATATGCTTTAAGTAAACGATAAACATATTAAAATGTCATTTGCACTGCATTCCTCCATGCAGGTGATAATACTATAATACGATGATAAGGCGTCTAAGACTGTTCTTGTGAGAACAACTAAAGAAACAAAGCCTCTTCAGTTTGCGTGGCTTTAGTTTGTCTGCGCGCATGTTTCTGCGCATGCCTGACATTCCGCGGCTGCCGTGTTTTGTTTCTGCTGCAGAAATAATTAATAATCTGACGTTTGTTTACCTGCGATAGCGCATGGACGAGTTTCCTCGACAAGATGGCTTCCAAAAAACACGGCACAACACGTTTTAAACATTTTTCATATTCACTTTTTGCTATGCAAAATGGCCACCCATGTACGACCGTTAAGGAATTGCGTGATTCGTTAATTATTTTAAAGATACATAGACAGCATGTATAATGACTTAAGAGCTGTGCTCCACCTACAATGTTTTAAAAATATTACGTTTTTTTTATCGTTTTATGGCTAACCTATTTGTGGAAAGATTCATCGCGTGTGGATTGCCTCAATACATTGGTTTTTAACCATTTGCTTCATGACTATTCCGAGAGTTGAACTGTGAAATAATAAAATAACAAGAGTGTTATCTAAAAATATATTAAATCTAGAGAGTAGACTAAACACCTATAAACATTTCAACCATCATTCTGCTTTAAAAAAATTCATTTTTTATGAAACTAAATTTGAAACATGATGGTAAATTGACCCTAAATACAGACACCAAAAAAATATATGAAAATGTTTTTTATTCTGGATTGACAACAGAGGCTTTAACTGACTATTCTGCTGAAATATTCCCGAAATGCTTAATCATACCATTTTAATTTTGTATTCATTTCGAATATTTTTTATGCAACTTTTTTTCCAAGAATATATTGTTAAAATTTGCTTTAGTTGTTTTGATATTGAGCTGATTTGGACATCACAATACACACGATGTTCCTATCGGACGCTTCGTGACTTGCCGATGCTTCAAACGCTCAATAGCAGTAATAAAAATAAATATTATTTTACCTTCAACTGCAGCAGGATCCCTCAATTTTTGTCTATACTATGTATGTACTATATATGACTTATTTATCAATACATTTTCATCGGTGGCATTTTCTATAAATTTATTAAATTTGCCCCAATTTTTTCTAAAGTAATCATTAACGTAGAGAATTCAGCGCTATTTTTTTCATCATCATTTCAAACTAAATTCTATTTTAATAAAACTAGTAGTAATACGCATAAAAACATAATTTACTTCACTTGTAATTATTTCACTTATGTCCCATATAAAGTTTGAAAGGGAGCCCACAGAAGGCAAGCCCATAAAATACTCATGAAGGTTTCTTTCCCACTGGCAGTATTTTTCTAAACGTATTGACTTAACAAACAAATACAAATTGAAACATGAAGTTCTATGAGTAGTTATTTCTTGGTAAACATTCAATACAGATAACACTTATCTGACATATTTAACTGCCATCGTAATTTCCATAGCAAGTAGCATCAACTTTAACTGGTTGATAGCAGTGACTCACATGCATTGTTCCGGCTTCTAGAAAAAAATAATAATGTCTATGAACGTACATTAATTTCGTAAATCCCTAAGTATTATTTCATATTCTGTAAAACGTTAACGATAATAGTTTTCGCCATAAGATTAAGTCCAAATGTGTGAAAGTTATTTACTCAAAAACACTCAGTGCATTTAGTTGAGTATTAAGTAAGTATAAGTACCCGTTCACATGTATTTATTGATTATTTTCACAGTATTTTTAACATATTAGTAAATAAAATAGTAAATACATATTTTTACTCACCTTCCTAGCGTCGCATTATTTATTTTATAATTACATTAATGCGAATAGTAACATTAATAGTAATAATAAATAGGATATTCTTGTGTTCAGTTAAGCAAAAACTGTAAATTTCTTAGAAATTTATAAAAAAATAATATGTCCCAGTTCGTACCATCCCGGAAATTATGAATAAATTGATAAATAAATACAAAAATAATAACGTAAACACTTATTTATTACAATGATAAATCAATATATCCAAGGTCTTACAATATATCATTAATTATAGTGTTAGATTTCTTAATACGATGACAAGTTAATCCTGAAATTTTTAATTTAAAATTTATTTAGACTTCCTTAACCCAGCTATTAAATAATATAGTAGACACGAATCACACGTATAATAAAGTTGTCATTGTTTCTTTTTTTGACTTCATCAGTTGGAACTACATACGAGTATAACGATGTATAAAAATAGCCTCACCTTTAATCGACATGGTATAATTAAATGTCATATAATAAAAATAGTGCCAATGTCATTATCCTCGTCCGAGTTAAGAGTATGATAGGTGAACAACTTGCTACCGCAATTAATTGTATGTCTGTCTACAACTAATGCTTAACAATTTCATTTTTTTCAGCTGTGGATATAGTTTATCAATCATTGTACTACTATACTATAACCATATTTATAAAACAAATAATTTATAAAATGTAAGAGTTATTTTCCATTCTTTATGAATCACTCTGAGTAACTTTATTGTAATGGGACCATAGTTTGTTGCACGCTGCACTTCTTCAGATATTCAAAGATACAAATTCACTGTTTATATGCAAATGGCTAACGATGTCATAGTCCATTTCTATTGAAGATAGTTACTTTACGTGATCCATATTAAAAAATATTATTTCATATTTTTTTCTACTTTTATAATGCATCTCTAAGTTAATCCTTAAAATATAAACATTGATTACTTTACCTTATTTTACAAAACAAATACATTAGTCGAATACAAAAAAATAATAAAATGATATATTGTTTAAATTTAAGTATTGTATTTTTATTCAATCATCGTACCTGCTGTATTCTATGAAAACCTATTTTAGACATTATCTTTGTGATTATTTTTATAGTAATCAAATTTAAAAAAAGTGAATCGGGAAAGGCGTAATTGATTTTTTTGCTAGTGATAATATAACCTTTATATTATACATGTCATTCGAAGTTTACCATATTGAACTATGTAATAAAAATGCAGTATGCTTTAGTTAATTTCATAGGTTAATCTGTCCTCAACTAATGTCTATTTTGATGTTTTTTTCCAGAATGGCGCAGTTAATCAGCGTCAGACTAAACAAACCTGACAATTGCCCTCTGGGGTTTCGACTCCAGGGAGGTAAAGACTTTGGAACTCCGCTCGTCATTCAGAAGGTAAGTTGTGCGTTTATGACTAAGATAAATTAATGCGAGTGCTTCCGATGATAGATCTATGAGTCACCATTCACGTCTCTCGAGAGTAATCGTCAGGCATATCTGTTCGGCTTGCCTGCGTGATATTTATCCTTCGTTTCATCTTCTAATACATCATTAATAACCACGAACAGCATTCGTTTGATGAACGAATGTAAAGATTTCATAGTTTAGTAACGAGGCTATTACCTACACGCCGATGCATTTTCGGCCCTCAATCATTTCAGCGCTCTTTTGAAATATAATACGAAACGAAAAAAATATTTGTGCGTTCGTAAATTATTGCACAAATATGAAGACATATTCTAGTGGAAATATTTAATATGACAGATATGTGACATTGAAATTACGCATGCCATATTAAGACAGTTCAAATAAAAGTTATTTATATGCATACATACTAGTATTTCATTTTATATAAATACGCGATAACAAGCTATTTCACATGATCTGTTAAAATCTATTTCATCAAGCGAAATGATATAGATTTCCTGATTTCGTAATTTTAATGAACAATACAGCTCATTGTTGTTATTGAAGGATCAAGTCGTTAGTTAAGTGAGAATGGTGAAATAATTATAAGTCTTGTAATTTGATCAATCTCATTGAGCAATCATAATATGGTGTTCATGTTTGCAGAATATTATTTATGTTTCGAATGACGACATGCGGTTTTCTGCACGTTAGCTGATTCACTCAATTAAATGCATACACATCCATGTCTCGTACTACGGTGAAAATTATGAATATTTTTTTAATAATTGTCAATTAATAACTGTGCACAATTGACGCAATAAAAATAAATATCTTTCAAGTTGACATGTGGTTTTTGATAAGCTTATCGCATTATTGATTAACGTGGCAAATGACCTACAAATAATATTAGGAATTATGCGCTTCATAATATGTAAGAGTTTTATGCAAAACAATATGCGCAAGGATAATATAAAAGGCTTAAAATAATACATATTTTTTAAATACGTGATAAGTTATATTTGAATACTGCGCTCATCATTACAAATATAAAAAATACAATTGGGCCTTTCAAATGAATTATATTTATATATTTATAATGTATATTTTATATGTACGAGTATAATGCATATAATATGCGCAGTACGTGTTATACTCGTACAAGTTTTTATTTGTTAGCATTTTTTGCTTTCTCGAGAGCGATCAATTGTTTAAAAAGTCGCTTGGACCGTTTCAAATAAGCTTTGAAATTAATCGATGAATGTTCTCGGCTAAGATTATTCGGCGTACATCGAGGTATTCGTGTCGAACCGACGCCTTCGGTAATCCGTCTCTCGGGCGTCGGGACGCCGCGACTGGGGAACTATGGGAGTGCTGGTGTGAGGGGAGCGGGGAGCCAAAGACGCGCCGAGTGCAAAAATCAGCGCTGAAATTAACTTGTCCCCCGCCGTTAAACGAAACGTACCCGTTAAAAAACCTAACGGCGCCCGAGCAACGTTCCACGAATGTCACGCGCGCGCCCGAGATTTTTAAGATAAAGCGCCCGCCTAATCTAATTTCCAATTTCCCAACGCTCATGTTTACTCTCGATAAATCATTACACTATCTCCGATCACTCTATTTAACAGTCGCATACAATTTAAAAAAAAGTGAAATTGCTACAACAATAGCGGGAATCGCAGTAATTTGTATACTAAACATGCTTTGCTTTTACCAGCATCAGCACATTAACCGATATAAGTAAAATCGATTCGAGAGACGTTCCCATATTATTTTTAACTTGACGTTTATTACTCTCGAAACTAATTTGATGCTTTACTGTGAGAAAGCATAACGAATGCTGTGATCTCGTTTGAACCGTATCACGGAAGAATTATTTTTTTCTATGCGGCGTCCGAAAATAAGTCGCCCGGGAGATCAGGGATCGGAATAGTTTTAACTTTGACCTTATGGAAGTCGCGTGTCGTTAATCTTGCGACAGTTACTTAAGACTCGACAGCCGATGAACTGAAATACTTTTAATAACAGAATATTAATGATCGTGTTTACTTCAATGCCGACTCGTTAATACGTCCATAGGAATAATTTAAAGATAAGCGGTATTTGAATAACTTATGTGATGTTATTTTAAATTACAAGGACAAATAAATACCAATTATTGAAAATCACTGCATATTTTCCGAAACATAGAATCATTGAAATTCGTGATTTCCAAATTTGTTCTTGAGAAATTATATAATTAAAAAAAAACAATTTTCGACACATAAAGTATATAAAATCAAATTCACAACATCGTCGTTTAGCTTTTTAAAAAGTATTTTTTTTATATGTTAACAGGTCGACCAATGAAGTATGCAATATTTTATCAAATTTAGGAAGAACTGCACTTCTCTTTGGAGTTCAATATATTTATATGCGTACTTCATTTAAGGTGAACTAAAAATAAAATATGATTTTATGTTTCGAGCCGTGTTGTTAGGTATGAGTAAGCGACGATATAAACGCAAAGTGCAATAACTTTGTTGTGTAATGGTCTTGAAGGATTCTGTTTGCGCAACATTTACCAACGGACTAATTTACTCTCCGCCAGCCCGAAAACTTCAAACGCAAAAAACTTTCATTTTCAAGTGGATGCGTGGTTAATGTCCACGTCACCGGTGGAGGATAAATCTCAAGTCCGCCATTGTAATGACTGTAATCATCGTAAGAGTGCGTGAAGTCGACGTCCGGTGTGGGCTTGAAATACCTCCCGCCCCCGCCCAGGACAACCCCGCCCCCGCCCACCGCACCCCGCCGATATTGACAGTGATATTTCGGTGCTTTATGATGCCGCTATTTTAAACCCGATTTCAATCTCGAAATACAAAATAATAGGGCAAGAGTGCGGCTGTCGCTACGTGTCTGGGATATATCGGACTCTCGAAGCGAAAGAAAAATAAAATTGCTTTTCAACTTATTTTTATATCTTGCTGTGTGAAGAATGTAGATGTACACTTTCATAGAAAGCCGTAAATGTAAATACCACTGCGTGTAATAGTATTAGTAAGACTGTATCTACTTCTAGGCACCATTTAAGCCGTTACGATTCCGATAATTTAAATAAAATAGAATCTTAAAATATTTATGAATTTAATGTGTAGATTGTAGGCAAGAGTTGGCAGCGGAAATTTTAGGACAATATTATTTATGATAATAGAATTTGCCATAGTCATGAATCATCATGCCAACAAAAGTTGTATGCTGTATAATATACACGTTTTCTAATATTGCTTTGTGAATATTATCGGTTTGCCTATATGGAGTGCGGGTATTCTACATATTGATACATTATATGCAAATATCATTTGGTGACTAAGTCAATTAAGTTGTACGGCTCTGTGAAATAACCAGTTGTTACACAAACTACTGACATCTGACTAAACCGAGGAATGCATTCGTATAAACTTCGAAACTAAGGGTTTCGCCGCTGGCCACTACGCAGTCCAATGACAGGCAATATTTTGTAAGGTTACATACAACAAAAAATATTTTCTTGTATGTAACCTTACAAATGCTGCTTTTGCATTAGTTTGATGAGCGACGCACTTTCTGCCAGGGTACTCACGCGGAATAAAATGAAACAAATGTAATTTTATATTGAAAACTCAGATAATGAATAAAGATAGTAAAAAAAATAATGAAAAATTGTATAACGTATTTACATTTATTCTTGGAAATGTTCAAATTCGTGGAATAATCTTAATTTCACACTAAAATATCCAGAATAAGGTGTTTATTTTTTGGGGGTTCTTCTTCGTAACATAAACTTATTGTAATAGTTGATATAACAAATATTCAAAGTGCTTTTATATCATGAATGGAGTAAGAGTAAATAAAACCAACGTTTAATGCAGATAAATGTTGAAAGTTTATTGAGTATTCGTCAATACACTTTTATCAGATACGCACTTGTGATAAATCATAAGGTTTATCAAACACTTGCATATCTAACCGACATATTATTTATTATATTATATTACGGGGTTTCGAATACTATGTAAAGTTTATATTCTGTAAAAAATAGTATCAATTGTTATGTTTTAATGGTAGGGTTTTAATTTTGCAATCTGTGCGAGTAATTGTCAGAATTGGTTGAATAGTTCATATATTATTAAAAGCATCCGAAAGCAGCTGAATTCTCTTGTGTACTTATAAATAAGGTTAATGGTTTGGTTGACTCTGCCAATAGTTGCCACGATTTATGTTAGAGTTTAACGCTTATAATTAATCAGTTAACGATACGATTCGTTTTACATTTTAACAGTTAAAGTATTTCAAGATCTTCAGAGCCATGAGCCGGGAGATTTAGCAGATTTTCAGACACAACTGTGAACAGTCAGTGGGTGTTGGCTCTTGGCTCGACCGCCTATTCGGATTACAAAATTTACAACACTCTTTTAGCAAGTATTCGCTGTTTGCTCCAATTAACCGATTTAGAACCGTTTACCCTCATCTGATGTCTATCAAATGTACGAAAATATAATATCGGTTAAATAGCGCAAGCATGTGGGCGAACATAAACGAGTATTCTTTTTTTCAAATTCACTCCAAATGGCCGCCACAAACTGCCGTCCCAAACTTTAGCAACACATTTATGTTAGCTGCCATTATCCATGTCTTATTCCACGTTATCTCAACACCCAGAGAACCTTGGATCCTAGGGGCTAAAAAAGAATGCAATGGTTGTATCAGCAGGCATCAGTATCATATTAGAGCATTTGTGAATCAGCACTTTTTATGACTGCGTGCCACACCCAAGGCCTACACCATCTATTCTTATGAGAGCACAACTCAACCAGCGACACGCAATGTAATTAGGCGGTCACCATTCAAGTGCGTCGCTCGTACAATGTTACTTTTTAATTTCGATGATCTAACAAAATTGCAACAATGTATTACAACATGATGGCCGCTGGCCGAATAGTAAGTGTCTGAAAATATTTTTTTTAAAAATCGTCAAAAATTGTCTTCTACCGATAAGTTTAATCCATAAGCTCAATTTTCGTTGAGTTTTTGTGACAAGTGTGACATCTAATCATTACATACTCTTTATTTTTGACATTCGAGGCATTACGATCCAAGACAATTTCACATAACGTAAATTGTATTGTCTAATAAATGTATTAGATGTAATGTTTATCGCCAAATAATATTTTGTGTTTTAATATTCCCGGAAAACAATGAGGTGAGTGAGTTGGTGACCGCACAGGATCGATGCGGTAATTTCCTATCGTATTGAAGCGGAAAGTGCAAAAAATTCGTTTCATCACGTACTGTTGCGGTCTACGCGGGAAGTTCATTAAAAACGTCCATTACTCATTTTATTCAAATTCTACTGACTAGTAATATTATTCTTACTACTCTTCTTCTTCCATAGCCGCTCCTTAGCCGGAACATATGACCATTTTTTGCGACAAAATAAAAACATATTAAAATTATTATTTGAAAAAAGCGTCCAGCGACACTAGCATGTAGTAAGAGCGGTTATCGTTAGATCACCAAGTTTAGGCTACATTGAGCGCAAACCAAAAGTTGAATGGTCAACGCCTGTAGCATTGTGTCGCTGGTTGGATTGAAACGCTTCTTAGGATTTTTGGTTCAGACTTCGGAAGCGTAGGGTTAATCATATGACCTCATTGAAAAAAATTATTAAAGAATCACCTTAAAAATACTCCTCTGTACTAGAAAACCCGTCTCTTCAAGTTCTCGCTTTTCAACACTTCCAGGTGGATCTTCAGATGCAGAGATTATTTGGGACAGGGAATGAATAGTGGCAAATAATAGAACTGAGTTGTGGCAATTTGTGGTGATCATATGTTCCATTAATGGAACGGATATAAGTTTTTTTTTTCAAAAGGCGCCTCCTTTGTTGAAATCCGTTGCCCTAAATGTATAGCGACTTTTTAGCAGTGTAAAAAGTGATAAGACTTATGTACTTGACATGAATAACACTTACAAATAATTCGTTTCGATACTTTTTCTGCATCTCAGATAGTAATACAATGCGACTTTTAAATTGGCTGAATTATCGTATCGGATATAAACAGTTGATAAAGCATTTTGCACGATCTGACCACGATGACGTGTAACCACCTTCCGCAAACATATTCCACGGTTGATTTACTGCTTTATTATAATTATTTAATTGTAGATGCAGTTCGTTGAGTAATTGAGCCATGAGACGATGATTCATGAAAAAACATCACTTCCGAACGGTTACTTCCGAAGACGTCTTCTCTTTGAATTTTGTAATATATCAACGCTAATTAACTCCGAGGTCATATAAAATCTCATTTCTATGACGAAAATCGATGTTTTGGTTATTTTTACACAAGTAGGTAATATGATGGTGATGTCACATTGTTTAGCATTAAATTACGCTGATTTGCTGTATGAATCATTATTTACTTATATAAAAAATATAATGACGCCATTTGACGTTAGTGCGTGTCTTAAATAAGTTAAAATGTGTTATTAAATCAAGTAACAATTAAATTTGATTGCATATGTACGGTACTGTTTTTTTTATAAAATGTTGATACTATTTTTTACTATTGCATTAAATACGTAATTTAAGTTGAGCCGTCTCTAATACTATGTGGTATAGGCATCGGAAATGTTGTGCTAATCATTAAACATTCTTTTAAATGCAGATTAAAATATATTTTTTTAAATATTCCTTGGATATTTCATCTGGAACAAGTATTAAGATACGGAAATTTACATATTATGGTACATACACATATTACGTTATAAGATGTATTCTTGTTTTATGTTACCTATTTGATACAATATCTGAGTATATTATGGCTACAAAATGAAGTGAATGAACACACGGATGCATCCTGTATCAGCTAAGAAAATAAAATAAAATAAAAATTTATGAATTCAACGCGATGTTCAGCGTTTAAGCGTCAGCAGTGAGTTAGCTCCCTTGCACCGGGCGTTCTCATCACTGACACCAGCGCTATCACTGACACCAGGGCTATTACTGACACCAGGGATTTCACTGACACCGTTGCTATCACTGGCAAGGCATCGGTGATCTTCCACTTCCGACAGTGACAATGAAATGGGAAATGCCTCTCATTAGATCGCCAGGCAGGCGCCATGCCACTTAAACATCCAAGGGCTTGGCTTTTGATGCACGGTTAAAATGTCAGATTAACCGTCTACTCAATAATGTATAACGTCTAAATGTGACATTTAAGACTACATATCTCACAGAATCACCAAGTTCAAACATTTCCTACAAGTGATGTTTATTTAATGCTATATTTTATTGTATATATTTATTGTAACATACTCGTAGATAACAATATCTTTATTGCTACTAACTTCTCAAGTAGGCACTCTTTACTTAATCAAGTACTGGATTAATTTCTTTCATTAATCATAAACTTTATTTTAAGTTGTTTGATTAATAATTATTATTGTTGTTATTGCTTTATGCTTTGATAATGTCCCTTGTCAAATATCAGATCTCACGAAGACTAGTGGCCTTTGTTACACAATGAAATACGAGTTTATCTTATCGCTTATTTAAACTCTGCTACTTGTTTTTTAAGCTATATAATTCTTTTGAACTTTTAGTAAGATTCTCAATCTAAAAACAACATCTAATTATATCACGATTTCTTGAAATTCAATATGTGCACCGAATTTGAAGGAGTGAGGATTGAATGTGCAGTTGTTTTTTTGATCTAAATCATTTTTTATTTGAAACCAGAGATATACATATTTACGCGGTTAATTACACTAACTAATGCTTATTAGCAGGTAACGTTGAATATCATTCACCGATATTCTTGGCATTTGTATGAAATTGGTAAACTAAGATGATCAAATATAGAAGCAGATAACATGAAACTTGTGGATTTCTTATAACTTCAAACTATTGTCACCCTCGTAAACCAGGAGCTTCTAAATTTCAACCACGCCCCAAATGATACATTTCTAAGAGGATTTTATCCGTTTTAGTTTTGTTAATATACGAGTATGTATTAAACAATATAAAATAAAACTATTTGATATCATACTGCAACTTCTACAAATAAGATCACTAAAGTCAAAGTTATGCCGTTCTTGAGAAATATTTATAAGAAATGTTTTTAGTTCGTCCGAAAGGAAGGTTGTGTTTACATGAATGTGATGCTATATTTAGCTCGTACGCCTCCGCAACAGGGAGCTGCGTGGTTATATTTTGGTTTTGGTACTTTTCCAAACGGGTTTAGCATTCGCCGAAAGATATTTTCAAAAGAAAATAAAAGTATCCGCGCGGTTTGGCTCCGTCTTAAATTTAAGGAAATGTCTGCATTGATAAATTAGCTGCACGCATTCTTACATTATCGATTCATAAATTATCAATTCTCATAAAAATGACAGAGGCGATGCGTGATTTTAATACCAGATTTAATAAATTTACACACAATGCTACATTTTTAAAGCGAAAAGGAATTTCGTATGAGGTTTTGCACCTTTGAGCAAAGATCTTTTTCTTGTTCAAACATGAGTTCTCATTCATTCGCCTATGCAACATTGAAAGCGAACTGTTCTTACACGGGTTTTTAGAAGATTCTTATTCAGATATGACTAATGTCTGGTGTAATTGATATAAATATCTTATATCGTTACTCAGAATGATGCATTTAGTGTTTGACAGCTCTCAAAAGTCCTTCACTATTACATTAAGTATGCTCAACGTTAATAGACCATTAATTTGACACTCGTAATAACGAGTGTATTATCCATTAAACATATTTACTTGTTTGACAATATTATAAGTCAATCACTACCTCCTGAAGGCCATGTGATTATTTTCGTTGTACTTTTTACTATAAGTTATTAATTTATTCATGGATTTTTCATTGATCAAATTAAAGAAAAATCGAATGTATCCAGAACTTTGTTTTAATAAAAAAAATCAAAAGATTTATAAATACATTATGTCGACGTAAAAAAAATACATAGTACCTACTTTAGTTATTTAAATTTTCTATAGTTGAAATGGCAACTCCAAAATACGATTATATAAATGTACTAGTAAATGATTGTTTTTTCCAGTGTTTTATTTTTAAACTGTATCCTTTAGTTATAATGAAACGTTGTAACATTACATTAATGTCATTGAGGACGCTTATCGACTGTATCTTTTTGAGGCCGTAAATGGTTTCGGGTTAAGAAGTGTTTATGTAAGTATTCCAAGTGACAGCGAAGCATTTTGCTTGAATGACGCTAAATTATATGTACACAAACTATCTCTTGGAATGCAGGGTAAATATTATTATTTTAATGTCATTTAAATACTAATTGAATATAAAATGTTATTTGGAGCAAGGAAAATAATCATTTTGACATGCGTGTCGCTCTTCGCTTAAATAAATAAAGCAAACGGCATTGACAACTCTGGTTTGACATTGAAAGTTTGACATGCTTAATGTAAACAAATTATTAGCAAATATTCATAAAAGAAAAAAACATTTTTGTTGCTGTATAAAGAAGCTTTTAATATTAAATGAGCTTTCAAATAATGTAAATATTTAAGAGTAATATTTCTTTCCTGAAGGTCTCTGCTGAGCCTGTCATAGTTGGCTTCTTGCCCACTACCAGGTTTATAGTAGTCATGAAAGCCTCGGATTGTATCTTCATTCATTTATCCATACGACGTTCATTGATAAAAACATTTTGTGTCGTAAGCCTCATGAATGGTTTCATTAAAAAATATCTAGTTGTTTTCTATACCGCGACACTACGATCATATAAAAAAACCTGTGTTAACTGTATAGTAAAAGAGTAACGATACTTTAAAATAAAAAAAGCGATGTAATAAATTTCGAAAACGTTTACGAGTATCGTGTTGTTTTCAGAATTTATATATACACCGTAGTCTTGGGCGAATGGATTTTTGAAAGATTCACAATATTTGTTCACTTTTTTTTATGCTCATCTAATTAATGGATCGTATTGTTTTCTAAAATATATATTTTTTTCCAAAGTACGTACTGAGTACGTAAACGGGTGATTTTTTGCTCACAAAATACCTTAAACGTTAATTTTGGCTTGTATTTTATTTTCAACATATTAAAGATTTAATGAGTAATATAATTATATTTATGAGTAACGAACTAAGTATATATTAACAGCTTTATACTCATCTTTGGTTTACGATAATGATTTTGAATGTTCTTCTACTTTGGGTGCAAGTGAGGTCAGTTATAACTCAAGGACAGATAATTACTGACATTCAGATACTCGATGATTGCTCTACCATTTCGCATCCAACCATTATTTTACAATAATAATAATATTCTGGGAAAACACGTTTTTTACGCGGCGCTAAAAATTTGTTAGCAATAGCTAATATAATGGACAATTCATTTTGTTGTTTATGTCTTTTTAAATTGTTTTATTTGAATGATGGAACTTGTGATTTATTCGCAATGTTGGCAGTCTTGACCCGAGGTGTGCATCATCATTAAGTATCGTCAATTGTCAACGGACAAAGGTTAAGCGCCTCGCTGCTGTTGATTTGCAGCAGTTGGCTGCACTAAAGCATTGGAGATCCTGTCAATAAAATTAAAAAAAAAAACAATCACTCTAACTTTAAATTAGTTTTCTCCTTCCTCATAGTTCTACCAGCTTACCCGTGTCTTTCTAATTCAGTAAGTACATCTTCTCAAGTCAAGTTAAGTTATCTGCACCTAGAGTTTCGTTAAGTACACACTATGTACTGCTCTCTAAGGGTTCCTAGGGTCGAGAGCTCACGGTCTTACAAAGTATAATCCGAAGCATATTTGAACGGTTGTTGATCATTATTTATAACGAGTTGGCATGATTAGCCTAACAATTTCGAGGCCTATACTATTTTGTACTTTGCTGGTAAATTGCTATAATTCTGTGATCAGACGATAATAGGAGTATGTAGTGGATTGTTATTCCTATACATTTATGTATACATAGATGAGAAAGACATGTAACGTTTATTGCGACTAATATTTGCCCATATCTTGTCTAATTGTAGTATAATGTAGTAATATAAGTAAGCAATGATAAAATAAATAAATATTATCCCGATTAGCAAGAACCAACTAAGCAGAACAATATTGACTTTAACATACAATAAAAATAGAATGTGATATATTTTAATTTTATCTACTACTGACTTACCTATTAATCATATATTTTACCACGTTCACATGTAAATACTGTAAATTTTTAGGCTTTAGCACCGGCAAACGCGTTGTGAGCTTAGCGTATTATATTGATATATGAAAAGTAATTCGTTAAGTTTTTTGTCATACGAAATATTTTAATAAAAAATTAGCGTATTGCATTCACAGTACAAAACAAAATCTTAAACAATAAATGCCTTGTAGTATTATGATGATATATATCGAGCAGCATTTCTCATACTGCATATAGCAAACCTGAAATGGTAAGCCTCATATAATCTTCACTTGTAGATGATATTCCTACATCGCCTTCACGTAATATTCTCCTGTATGTTTTTACATAATTTAATAAAAAATGTACATATTTTTAAAGATGACTACGTGTTATTTTATAAGCATTTTTTTGTCTGAACAATGTCGGATCCGGCTCCAATGTTGTGTTCTGAAACAAAAAGTGTTTGAAGCGGATTTGCTGTGTCCAAAAAACAACGTCTGCCGGATCACGAAGGCATTTCAATGAGACGAGGCTCCATTCCCCGGAACGTCGGGATGCGTGCCCTGGATCTTACACAAGTATCCACTTAAGACCGCGACTGCATGCAACCATAAGCTGCAGCTCTTGTTAAATAACCATATCTCTATATACTTGTATTACTCGTATAATACGAATACATTTCTCAGAACTCCACAATGCTTCCATTTAGTCAGTTTCAATGCATTTACATATTATTTTTACATTTATAATGTTTAAATATATTATGTTTATTAATAACTTGACCATTTAATGCTATTTAATTAACTGATTTATTTTTTTCTACAAGCAGACATTTGAATATCATCTGTTTTTAAGTTTTCCGTTAAATAGGCTTGGTTTTTTACGTTTTCAATTGAATTAATATATCCCATTATAAATATCACTGAAAATTAATACTATTAATAATATTTCTATAATTTTCATATCATAAGCGTACGTGCCATGTTATTAGTACGAGAAGAAACGTGGGTAGTCGAAAATTTAAATCCGGGAATTCGTAATTTTCTTACCGCCACGGCCGTATCATGGCCCAGTTCAAGATTAAAAAAAAAATATTTTCGTAATTATTTTTCATTACTTACAAATCACTGAAAAATACGACGCTGTAGCATATTTTAAATAAATTAAATGCAGAAGATGATACTTCCGCAGTACACTTCCATGAGTAAAGAAGCTCCTGAATTGCTACTTAGTTCTGACGGTCCCTTGCTGTTAAGCTGCATCAGGGAAATCGTCGGGGCTACACGAGCGGTTAGCGAGGCTTACATGGAATAGGCTTCTACGTTCAACTATTTCTCAGACGTATATTCTAACCCTGTGTGTAACTTGCAGGGTACAACACGCAAATATGTTTTTTTTCTACATTTTTTAAAAGTGAAAACAAAAAAGAGTAAAGAAGCATGCCGTGCACTTTGTGTATTCATCCATTGTAAAATTTCATGTATTGCTAATATTGTGGTAATTTTTTCGTTGATGTTTACTGTGATTATGAATTTTACATTCGAATAGTGAAACGCATCGTCGTACAAGTTCGATTATTGTGGTCAGTGTTTCGATACAGAGCTGACGACCTTAGTCTGCCAGTTTGGCCGCCGCCGCTCTGCAGTCTCTTTCCTTTTGAACGCGAAAGGACTCGCTTTTAATATTTATCTTCGGCCATTGTTTAATGTTTTATGCCGGCGTCATGCTTTGCATCATCGCGGCTTTATTTCGCTCTTGTACTTTTATTATTATTTGTTCTGGGCCGAGGTGCAGCGCTGGACGAATGTACGCGATGGAAGGTACACAGTACGTGAGACAGAGTTACTCAGTCAGCGAGCTCATCGCAACGCGCATGTTTCAGATATAATAAACATCATACAATGCAATGAATAAGAAAATTAGGCATGCTCTATCGATGTCACATACTCTAAAAACACATTATATTATGTCATACGACAGTATGTGCAAAAATTTATATTTACACATCTATAATCGTATTACAAAACAATTGATAGAACATGCACTGCAAAATATCGTATAAGTACGATTTGCTTCAAAACATTTTTGTCACTCTGAAAAATCATTGCAGAGACGTACAAGTACAACTATATTTCAGCAAAGAAAAGTGTTAAACAACAAGTGATTCATGTTCCATTACCGTTTTTATTTTTTCAAAAAAAAAAATTCTTTCAAGTGCATGTTTGTAATGAATTAAAATTGAATGTTTTACTTTTAATATTGTTTTGCTGCAAAGTTCACCAGCAGATAACTGAGTGAGTTTTTTGATTTTTTCTTTCAAAATTTCATTCGTTTTAAATTGCCGTGAAAAATATAAATATTGAAGAGTTTACGGTATCTGGCGACACAATTAACGAGGTGCCAGTCACTGTCGTTTTAAAGTTAAAACCCATTTACTCCATTCTTTTAAATGTATTACATAAAGATCCTTCGATCTATCAAAAGAGACGTGCTTCGGTCGGCGAGTTAATCTGAGCGCATGAAAAAAAACTTATTTTTTATTTTCGCCATTCAACAAGGTAACTTATTTATTATACGTTTATTTTTGTCTTACAGCGAAAAAAAACTCACCATCCGGACCAGGTTTTTGGGTCTCAGCCAAAAGTATCTCAGATAAAAAAGAAGTCTCACATCAATATTTTTCGTAATGAAAATTGTGTAATGGTACGTAATGTCTGGAAATGTTGACTTTCTAAACGTAACCAGAGCTGACAGTGAAAAAAGAGGAATGTCAAATATAATAGAATAGCTATGTAATATATAAATATATATGTTTATACTATTCAATTATATTATTAATAATAAGAGCAATATAATGCATGAACACATTATAAGGTAGATATGTTTTGTAATAAATGTTATTATTCCAATCCATTGTTAATATTAAAGCATCTTTATAATGACATGTTACGTTCATTATTATTATATTCAGTACTTAATTACTTTCAAAATAGCGTCTTGTTAATATCATAAATACGAGTATAATAACTACATTTCTAATGAATACTTTTCGCACAAAATCCAAAAAATATGCGATACTAGAGTTATGCGTGCAAATATAAAATCGGTTCAATGCAGTATGGAAGATGTTGGAAAATCACCACACTACTTTTTGAGGAGAAAACCAATGAAGAGGATGGAAGTGACTGAATTACTCTCACGATATCATTGTTTCATGACGATTTAGTCATGAACAACTTGATTTGGAATATTTTTATTCAATTGTTTACTGATTTTCATAGAATAATAAATGCTTACAAAGGATTATAATACTCGTAATATAAAAGCGTACAATTTTCTCCAAACGTGCGAGAAATTTTTGCATTCACATTTCGCGACACGGACCGCGACTAACCGGTTCCCGAGAGCGGCCGCAAAAATAAAGAAATAAAATAACCCACTGCGAAGTCAAATGAGAGCCTCGAGAGCCCCAAGGGAATGTTAATCTCGCCGCATCGCATCAGCCGCCTCAACTTGACATTGAATCTGCGCAGTCGCCGGCTGGAGGCCGCGCTGCAACACTACTTGCAACTCTGCAACAATTGCTGCAACTCCGCAACAAGCGAGGTACCATCGACCAACATTTGCGGGTCCGGATGGAACACATTTGTGGCGTATTGCAATCATAGAATAAGTAATACGTAAGTAACACACTTTTATGGTTGTAAATTGATACACTCTGCTTGCCGATCTTCCAATCTCCTGTAAGCGTTGCGTTTCCAGTGGATATTCAAATATGCTACCGAATTTATCTCTTGGTTTGTTTTTCTATTTGTTATCATGAGAACGAAAAACGATGCAAAACCAAATTTAAATAAAATGTAACAAATCATCAGATACTCTCTACTACTCTGCCATATTTACTGAATATTTGAAGGTAATCGCTAATACTGAGAAGTTCTAGTCCGCAGATCTCTTCTTCGATCATTTCAAATCCTAAAGAATTGTTGCCAATATGATCGTTTCCTCGTTTAATCACATCATCGACAACACAAGATTAGTTGACATTCTCGAGGCCTAGCCTATTTGATCCTAAAAAGCGGATAAATACATTCATTATAAAATAACTTTTATTTAGTAGTTCTCCTAATGGCAATGCAATCATTGTACAAGTGCTTTATTCGCCGCTGTCACAGTACTTGGTGATGACCACCAATGATGATAATACGAGTATGTAGCAACTTTTATCTCCCAGCCAACATGAAACTTGACGCCCATCATAATTCTCATATCGCATTTCCTTCTCGATTTATATTTCGTGTTGCAATTTCTGAGAAATTTGCTTATCCACAATTCATTGGAGTAGAAGAACTCACAAGATGATACTGCATCGCGAAAACACTTCCGTTACAATTATTATACTAGATTAACCACTAGTCAATTTGATAGACGTTTGAATCATGAAAAATATAAATATTTGAGTAATTACAGCTGTTTTCTATACTTGAAAATATAAATTATTTATTACGGAAAATATATTATTTCTCGTGCTTAAATCCGTTGTGATTCTTTAAAAACAAAGTTAAATTTATTAAAAATAATTTTTCGTCATAGTTATTTTCTCAGGCATTAAAGTAGAATAAGTACCCTTGTATATAATAATAAAAATGATTCATCTGTATTCAGATTTTATCTTATCGCACAGAAATCTTGCAAACTTGCAAAAATTGATTTATTCGAACATTCAATAGCGCGTCGCCTTGAGCTCGGCGATAAGAAAATAGTACTAAATGCACTTTAAGAATGAACAATTACCGGTTTCACCTTCATAGTATGACACGTATGGCATCAAAAGGTCCATTTATTGCAGCCTGTTAACTATTACCTTTACTTCTGCCCGCCGGGGTTTCTTTTCATCTGCCACTTATGGTATTGACCTCCGGGGTTCGTGACATTGGTTTTTGATTGATATGACACTGTTTGGGTAAATATCAGGCCCCGTGTGGCGACTCGCAAGGTACGTGGCGAGCGCAAGGTCTGCGCATACCCTGAATAATTAATCATCCCAAAATGGTCTAACAAATATCGATATTTTTCATACCTTATATAGTAAAGCAAGGCAACCGAACGCGACTGATTCATTAGAAGTGCTCAACTTATTTTCATGCATACGAATGCACAATACTATATGCTTGATCAAATAATAAATAATTATTTGAAATATCTATGAATTTTGTTAGCTACAATTTTCTTAATTGATTTTCAAAATATTAAAACGCATTTAGTTTATTGACATTAATTGTATTCATCTAAATGTGTGAGCGAGTGCCGATTTTGTGTTTGCAATGCAAATTTAATAATTAAGGCCAAATCGAAATGAGATCACTGACAAAGAGGACGATCGGAGGCTTCCATCTCCAGAGATGTTACATTAGTACATGACTCTCACATTGTTTGAGATGAAATGACCTACTTTTAACAAAAAGCTGAGAAATGTTAATCAAATCGGCCAGCGTTTATTGTGCAGTTGCTCACACTGCTCAGTTGCTCACACTGCTCAGTACACGCGCAGAGGTTATTGTTTCGTGCTCATTTGCCTACTTAATATATAATGCAGATGCGTGTGTTTCGGACTGTGTTTGTGTAGAGTGTAATATGGTTACCGAGAAACCCACCGGTGCGGTTGATTGCACCAACCAAACCAGAATTAGTCACCGATTGTGCTCCACTTGCGAATATAGGATAGCCGCTTGCAAAATAATTCCTTTGTTACCTGCGACTTGTGAGCGCAGACTCGGCCGGGTGTGATCTTTCTTTGTCTCGACTCCTTTTCCAGTATAATTCTAAGAATGTAATCTTATTTGCAGATTCGCGACGAATTAATGCACGCCTGTATGCTTTTACAAAAAACAACACTAACTTATATGATATGACGCGTATTTAACATACAAATATTCTGAAATGAATAAGCATATAGAATTTAAAAAAGAAAATAGTTTCGTCTACATTTATATTTTCGTAATATTTATTTATAACAGTCTTGTAATGAGAGGCAGAGAAGCGCTTTTGGAATGATCATTTGGTCATAAAAGAGCGCTATACAAATACTAATATAATAATAATAATGATAAAAGATTACTTGTCAATAATCAACTAACAACAAAGTAAAATTAATATAACGAGTATGTAGATAAAATAGTATTTTCTTTGTTTATATTTTCATATTCAAAATGATGAAAAGTATTGTATAAATTCTTATTTACATTATAAATAGTAATCGGGTAATAATTATCGAGTAGGTCATACCTGGTACTTACTGGTTCATTAAATTTACACTATACATAAACGTTTTAATGTGTGCAGAATGATAAATTACTTACAAATACAATTATTGATAATAATTCGCAACGTCAAGAAAGTAAACTTCGATATACTAAAAATTTTCAGAAATTTATTTTTATAAAATTGTGCAATTTAGTGTCTCGTTATTTTCGCTTACTCTCATGCCCCAGAATATTGTATGAGTAATTGGCCCAAAACGACTTGATTACTGTGTTGACACACGGCAAAACCCAGCATCTTATAATAATTTTACCTTAATATCTCCAGCATATATTGCACAATTAGTAATTACTATTTATTCAATGGCTCGTTAGCAAAAAGTCGGTCAGCTACATAACATTTAAGTGAAGCAGGTAATAATTACATGTGCCGGGTATACACAAAGAGTTCGCCTGTTTGAGGCATTATACGACACACCTTATTCACTTTCGTTTTCATCGTTACAAATGAGTTTGCATGGAAGAGAACACAGTAGAGTTAAGTAGACAATCCGGTTTCGCCGGGATAATGCTGAAAGAAATAAAAATGCATACAACGTGTTTGCGAAGTGCAAATCTTGTGGTGGGATTACATACACGTATACAGAATACCCAGCATGCAAATTTCAGCAATAAATTCCAGGAATTTATCTTTCTCCATTATTGGTGCTAAGATAAATTATTACGTTATGTTGCAAGTTAATTTCTTTTTGAGGTGAACACTTTCAATGAGTAATACAAGTTAAAATGTTAATAAATTAATAATTTATTGTTGTTGACGTACAACTGTGAATACGTTTACTAGAACATTAAAAGAATTAGAATAATTTTATTGCCATTTTATTAATGAACAATAAATTTTATTGCGGTTTTATGGTTATGCTGATATGTATTAATAATCAACAAATTAATTAACTTGAGAAAGCGAAATAATGGATATTATTATAAAACATTAAGCTCATGACGGGTTTAAGTCTACAAAAATGGTATTTATTTGTGTTGAATTGAATATTTTCGCAATAATGCTTTTTTTCAAATTATAGCACTCGAATGGTGCGCCCATCGCATTCAAACGAGTCGATAAAGTTTAGCATTATAACTAGCTCATTGACGTTTTTTATGTTGATTTGAAAGATGATTACAATTGTTTTTAGCCCCACGATGGCTTCGAATATATTTGTCCGTCGTATTACAATTTCACTGGTTATTGATAAGCAAAAAACAACGCAATTGGTTTCAAAAACGCGTAATGATTTATTGTGCAGGCGTTGTTCTGTGATTTTATTTTTATGGACTCTTGACATCAGATAACAATATATCACTGTTGGAGCCTTCCACGCGGCGCCTGTCAATTGTGTTTTTTGCTTGCACGGCAAATTTGATCGCTTCAATTTAGCGGGGTTATGACGGGAGTGCGCAAATCGGTTGCGCTCCAATTATTGATGGCGCGACTTACACCCGTATTATTTATGTCAGTAGTGGACTTGCAGTTGAGAGTAAAGGCGGCGGGCTATTTGGGGAGAGTTACATCAGAGGTGCGGTCTAAGGCGGAGACAGACTGCAAAGCAAATTCTCGACTGGCATACTCGAAGATATTCAAAATGGCAAAACTGTTTCGTATTACGATTAGATAATTACATATTGGGAATATTGGATTGATTTTTACAAATTTTCAGAACACAGTATCATCGATTTTATTATTATTTTTATAAATACTATGTACTATAAACAATACTACGAGCTAAGTTAATAAATGTTGTATTATATGGTTAACATACCTGTAAGAGCAAAATCAATTTTGTTTTTGGGGAAATTTTTTAATATATATCAATACTCTAATATTTATAGACCATTCAAGATCCATATCAATTGCTAAATAACAGCCATGATCCTTTCTTCTTTCTATGTAAGCTTTGCTTCTATCGAGAATGTTTTATATATAATTCTGACAGTCTCACAGAACGCTGAAAGGTTAGAAAGTTGAACAAAAGACACTAGTTTATGCTCTTCTCTTACGGCATCCTAAAAATATATCTCAACAACGTATACTTTCTTATCTTGACCGACTATATATAAAATGTATCCGTAACCTTCTTTTCTTCTTAAATACATAACGATAATCGATTTCAATCGGGAAGTGAATAATGAAAAAAAAAATATGACTACTAAAACTATTTCAGAGAAAATGTTAACGTTCTAAAAATCTGATCGCATTTATAAGCTACGTACTTTTTTCTTTTATAATATTCCTGTATACAGCAATGAGTGTAAAATCATTTTTATGTTTAAATACATAGGTTTATATTCAAATACACGAGTAGCATCATTTCCGCTTATAATAATACGATTTGTTTGGGTTTATGAGCATGATGAATAATGCTTTTAAGAAGCTCGCATATTTCTGCGGGAGCTTTTACTTTCAACTAAACGTAGATGTATTATTTTGTTAAAATAAAATATATTTTTTGTCCAAATTTCCTTACTTAAATATACAGTGATATTATTTACTTATTTTGTCATTCTCTTCTTCCCTATTCTCATCCCTGCATCGGAAGTTCCGCCTAGTAAATACAAACCGTATATTGTTTTAATGGTCCTCCAATTCGAGAGACATTAGACAAGTGTTTGGATATAAGCTTTTTATAGAAAATTAGGTGATTAGTCTGACGCTCTCGATTCTAAACTATTAAATTCTAAAGAGCGGCTCTACTCAAGTTTAATACACGAGTATATATACAATTAAAATAATTCGAGCAGGTCTGCATATTAATCTTGATCATAAAAGTATTCAGTAAATATTATTTGCAATTAGCGAGTGATAATGTTTGTCCTCATTTTCCGCTAATGATAATAATCTGTCACATAGTCAGCTGTGCTGCTGACGAAAGAGAAGATTCGCTTCCATTCACTCCTCGGCATTGGCCACAATGACTCTTGACCTTTTTATTGCTTTTTACATCGTGACTCAGCGACTACAAAAAACAACAAAAAATAAATTAATTTCGACAAAACCTCTTCAATATTATAATTGATGTAAACACAATACCGAGGAGTACGACTTATAAGCAAGGCGCCTGTTTCAAGTAGCATGCAACAGTAAATATTAGAATCCATAAAATTATGTTGCTTTATTAGATATATGAGTAGATTCTCACTATACTTTAATAATAATGAAACTAATATATCAGTGATTATTAACGAATGGTTAACGAAACATTGGTTTTGTGGCTTTTGGGTTTAGCCGTGTGTGGCGAATTTCTTCTATCCAATATTTCGACCGCCATTGCAGGGGTCTTCTTCAGAGTTGATGATTTTGTGTTGATGACAAAGTCATCAACTCTAAAGAAGACCTCCGGTGTGTAATGTCCTATTCTTTTACTATTCTGCAGTACGCTACTTGGTTTTTCTCATTACAAGATTTAATATTTAATTATTTTGCTGCTCCGGAAACTGACTTTATAAACAAGTGCTCCAAAAATTTTCACTGAGATTGTTATTCAGTTGTCTTTTTTTTTAAAATTATTAAGAATTAGGCTTTAACAGCTGCCAGGGCTGACGCCGCGATGATGCGGCTGCCCAGGTATTCGGAGTGCGCTGCGCTTGTTTCTACTTTCCACAGACACTGAGGATGACGTCAGCAGACTGATGAGTTGATGCCATGACGTCATCACAGAACAGCCAAGTCTAATCTAAAGAATTGGGATTCTCCAGCTTCTTACATTTTTATCAATAATCAAATAAAAAAATATATATGAAGAAACGACATGAATGAAGCGAGACGATTTTTCACGTTTTTTATGATACTTATAGACTTATGAAGAATGAAAAAATCCTTGTCATTTGTTGGACATTTCTGATCTTCTGTAGCACCAAAAAACCGTCAAAAACGATATTTATCATTAGTAAAATCTATTCACACGCTGATAAACAAACTCTCGAACAAATGCTTTGATTTTTGTATATGCGTTATCATAAAACCCCGGGCAACAGATATTTTTGATAGATATTATATAGATCTATTGCCCGGGATCTTTTCCTATATGTTGCCAAGAACTATGCACAATTACGACTAAATGCTCAAGCTAGGAAGTCAATACGGAAGACGAATAATTATATATTTTATATAATATTTAATTAACTCAATAATACAGGCATTGTTTCCATTTGAAAATTCCAACCACAAAAATGCTTCATCGTTCAAGTAAATACTAAATAGTTGAACGTATGATCATAAATAAATTATACGTATTTTCAGCATCAAAAAAACGGCGACCTCAAACCGCCTGTTCAAATAAAGATGGAATATGCAATGAATGCATTGTGGAATTAAGTGTTATATAATGTCTGCTGATATTTGTTCTTTCACACAATATATCATATCACGGCATCATTAGTGTGTATAATGATCTTATTGCCTAAAGCGTAATCTGATAATGAATTATGTGTGTGAGTACAAGACGAGGACATTCCTCCCGCCAGCCATAATAATACAATAATGATAACTCATTACATTTTTGACCAAAACAGGTTATTTGAAGACTATGTAGTGTCAAAACACAATGCTGTTGTAAGTTCTGGTGATCGCCCACATTCTGCAATAAAATGGATTTATTATTGTACATGTTTTAAAAAGATAATTTACAGTAAACTTCAATAAAAAATGTCATTTAAAATTAATTACACAATAATATTGTAGATCGTTGTATTTCAATATTTAAAAAAAAATACGTAAATAATAATATATAAACGAAAAGTAATTTTATTAGTTTTATAGTAGTTATAAGAGTTATTTATAATGATTATAATATTTGTTTTCTTAAGGTCAACAGACATGAAAAATTTAAATACAAGATTATAAATCAACAAATTACTAACAAGCTGTCACCTTTTTGCAAAAATAAAATGTTTTCTGAATTTCATAAATTTCCCTTGATATATTAATAAATATAAAACATTTTTTAGACTACTTTATTATTCATCATATCGTTTTATTGTCTTTATTATTATAAGTATGGTTTTAAAATACGAATTCTCTATTAATAGATAAAAACAAAAAATTGCAACTTGCCCTTTCATTGACTATCAATGTAAGAGACGCCATATTTATTAAGCCACTTTATTCTATCAAAGTGACAGTCACATGAGTGGCAGGTGAAGTGAAGGTGAAGCGCTAAAATTAGTAACTAAATGACATTCAACAAGTTGACAATCATTTTGAATAATTTGTATGAGATTTGGGAGTCGTAGACAAAACTACTTATAAAAAAACACTTGCTTGTTTTTTTGTACGTACAACTCGCTTATTCATACATCGACAGTACACTATTATCTTTGGCAATTGATCTGATGAATCAAATAATGGCATCGGTCTAGTACACTTAAGATATTCCAAGGGTAACATTCATTCTGGTCAGAAATTACTAGTTCCCATTCCGAATGAGTGCCATAGTTTTTTTGCCATGTGGCTCAGATAGCATTATATAGATGAATCAACTCGATGAATCAACTCACAAAATAATAAGTGGACCTATTATCAAATCAGCATAAAACAAACATTGTAATGCGATAATACGATGGACATAATCGCTCGTAATTATAGATGCTCAAGATATTTCCATACAAATGAAGAATAATTGTTATTATTGAAGATAGGTACAGGCACTTGCTATTCGACATTATTTCATATCATGGATATTGAATATCTTAACGTATTTTTTTACTCACTTATTTATTTGCGCTATGATAAAACTATTTATTTATTTATCACTTGACAGAAGTCTAGTGATAAACAGTTTGTTTGCTAAAGAACTGTGCTACTACTACATACTAGTGGCGATTCCTTTTTTTTATATAGCTTACCAAAGCGTTTTTTTTTTCAGGACATGCCAGAATAATATTTTGACCTATGAAATCATGAAACAATTGACGTTTTGAGAACATTTCTGTAATGATATAAATTTCTTGCACGCTACTATAGTTATTTCAGGAATACTAAACACTAATGAACATATTTATAGCAAAAAGGAAAGATTCACTATATTTTAAATAAATTCAGATGTGCAAAGTTATTTCGTATTACATCTAGATGAGTTTTACTCTATTAAGCCTCTTTTATGTAAAATTTTGAAATAAAAAGTAAAAAATATATTTTATGATTTCCTTGCGGTTAAACCTTTTAAAAGTCGGTACTAACATTTCATATGCTAATTACTTGTACATTACAACAGAGGTTACGCGACAGACGTTACGAAATAAAAATCGTAAAGTGAAGGTATCTCCCGTCTTTTTGAGGTACATCGTAATATAATGTGGATTCTATAAAGATGTGTCATAAAATTTCAGTGCTATCCATTACGTGTCGCATTTTATTATTAATATCGGAATTCCTGCGAGAGTTTAGGCCGGTGACGCACCGGGCGGGGAATCTCGCCAGGTATCGCATCTGGTATGCGGCAGGTCTACACCACCTGGGCGGGCTGCGACCGAGACCGACGTGATGTAGACGGCGCCCCGGCAAAAGCGCCCGCCACAAGAGCGCCTCGACGGTAAATGCGCCATTCCAAAACCGCCACAAACCTGAGGTGACATTCGCGCAATAGGTATCTGCGCCACCGTCATAAGATTCATAAGTGCCACCAAAAAGTAATAAATATACATATTTCTGTATAAGCGATACTAATTCAAGTAATTTACCGGTTTCTTACAAATATTAATATAAAAAAACTTCCTAAGCGATGATATTTGACGAATTTGTTGAGATTTAAGTAACCGGAGATCGAACATTACAACAATTTAATTATCAAAAAATGTATTACATATTCTACTTAATTTCGATGCAGCGGCTTACACACTCAGTATGTCAAATTTCTAATGAAACAGTTAAATATGATAAGTTTTATTTTTGTATGGAGGGGCGCTTATGCCGGCGGCACATTTGACGTGGCGCAATTATCGGGGCGCAATTACCGCGTCATCTGTATTGACCAGACCACTGTCTGCAAGAGACGCCTGTCCCCTGCCTCCTCTCCGGCGGCGACGAAAATGATCGACCGACCATGTTTTTGCAAAAGCTCCCATCAATGAATTATATCGCATTCTTGCGATATTTTGTTGTATGCCAGGACGGCTTGTTAAAACCCCTCCCAAGGCTTCTCAACCCTACCCAACAATGCCCTGTATCTAACATAAATACTGTCTTGTTAATCTAAAACCGTTTTAAATTTCAATACAGATCTGTGATTAACGTTTCTTTTATTTTATGTTAATGTTTAAAAGAGTTAACAATTAGTTATAATTTTTTTAATATATCGCTACAGGTTAATGAGAATAATGAGTTAGATTTATAATTACATTATTGTTAACAACGCAGGTACGCAGGTAGGCTTAACGGCCTAGGGACATACAATTTATTTAGAAATCACGTTGATTGATAAATGAATAGTAAAATAATACATACTGTGCGTACTCGTAGTTAGAATCATTTTTCTATAATTTTTCGTTATTTTCATTTCTGGATATTATGCCTATATATTATTCTCTCGTCTGCAACTAACTATAAAAGAGTTATGTATACTTTATAAGTCTTTTATTTATTTAAAAGAGTGAAATACATAAAAAATTATAAAAAATATTGACGTCATTTTTTTTGTAAATATTGTTGATTCAGTCATCATGTTTACAATCGTGGAGGTTCGAAAGTTTCCCCTTTTGAAGGCTGCCGTAGCATTAAAAGTTTCTCTGCGTCTAGACACGGACAATATCTCCACTTAAGATTTTAGCACCTTCACTTTTTTTTTTGTTCCCGAGAGACATTAAATGCAGCGTCCGCGGCATTCGAACCCAAAATAAAATAATATGACCCGCGATACCACCAATAAGCCCGGGTGACAGTGATGAATCGGCGGAGGTTCAACGAGAGGGTATTCGTGAAACCGGACATCGTTCATCACACTTTCTCTTCGATTTTATTACTCTTGGAGAGTGACTAAAGATTAAAGCATCGCTTTCAGCAATCGCATTTTATGTATTCCTTTAAATATTAATAAGCTCATTTAAAGAACCTTTCAAAATTTAAATACAAAATGTTACTTTTGTGTGTTAATATATTCGATTATCAATATATATTTAAAATAAACATAAAAATACTCGTATATACTTTATACATATTGCTATGTCATCAAATGTATCACTACTACGGCCTTCGCCTTAAGGCCTTCACCCAGGAGGTTTCGCACCTAAAACAGTCTGAAAAATAATTTTAATAAAAACGTTGATATATTTTTAATATTATAAAGAAAACATTATTCTGTTATTCTGCTGGTGGTTGCTGAGTTTTGATTGGCTAATTCAAGACTGGGTTACCAGCTGCAAGTTAAAATGAATAATATCGTAATATAAATTTAAAATGGATAAAGAAGGATGTTTTATTATAATAAATATTGTATATATCAAACATTTCATTTTATAAAAAAAGAATTAAAGCACCTACATTGATAAATAAATCACAAGATAAATAATATTTTTTGTTGATTTTAGGACTTGTAAGCCTGTTGAGAGCTTAAATTAATTAAAATAATATCAACATCTATTTAAAAATATTTTTTCTCCAATGATATTCTAATACGAATCCCATTGTGTCGCTTATTATTCTGAAACAAAGTTATAAAGAGTGATTTTGCACAATAAATCAATTTAGGTCTGAATTATTTGCAGTGAGAACTTTTCAAATTAAGTGTTCGCTCAGACTGAGAAAGGCTATTGTCTGAAGATGAATTGCAGCGATTCCCCAGAAGCATACATATTTGATGAAGGTTAATTATGTAAAATTGCATGTTCCGGTCTCGTAAATAAGCTATAGAGAGGCACACATTATCCTCTCTTTGTATACATACTTTTGTAATTTACTAAACAATAAATAATTTTGTACTTTAGCAAATACTTAGTGTATGAATATACGGTAATATCAAAATAGTAATATAAATACTATACTTAATACGTATTTTATTCAACTTATATTTAAATAATTGCAAACTACTTTATTTAATTATAAACACACTTAAAATATTATCATTTTAAGTAATATTTTTTCGATATATAATTTATTATTGACTCACTTAAAAATAATAGAAAATATCTTTAAGGTCTTTTAATTATAGTATTTTAGGTGTAAAATACAAAAATCTATTATTTTAAAAAGTAGTGTCTTGTTAACACGTATTTATTCAAAATACCCACTTTTCTAAAGTCGCATGAAAAAAATCACAACAAGAAATTAAATTCTAAACACACTCATACATTTGAAGATTTGATATTTACCGCGTTGTTGCACAATGATGACTTACCCATAATTTAATGATCACATTAATATTTATTAACTTCATTATCATGTAGTGTACACAGAAGCCAAATCAGGTTATACGACACGCTTACGTACAGATCGTCCGTAAGCTTCTTTGGACGGTGTTACGTCACACGGCGTGGAGAATATTCCACTAATAAAATGATCGTATTATAACAAGCCTATGTACAAGTAGGTTCGTAGACGCAACATTGATTATGTACGTGTGTAATAAAACCCGAAAAGAGAAGAGTATCATCTGTGACCGGTTCCCGAGCACTTTCACCCACTTATCATTCTCGGAATGCTGTTTAAAGTCTGGTCAATCGAAGTGCTTCGGGATGCACTTAGGGCTTATAACATAACACCGAACCGGAGGAGACATCTTAGAACACCTCTTGATCGGTTTATTCGGCGTCTTAACTGATAATATTACATCACAAAGAGTATAAATGCATTGTTAGGTTCGTCGTGTTTTGTGTACACTTTTTTGAAAATGAACAATAGGCAATCACTAGCCGGGCCCTTAACTGTTTTATATTACATATTTATAATATTTCAGTAATGCGCATGTGCAAGTTGTTCATAATGCAATATTGTTCAATATAGTGTATTCGTCACCTAAGGTCCTTGACGATTAATTATTTTAAACAAGAATTCGTACCTAGTTAGTAACGCGCAAGTGCAATACGCAATATATTACAATATAACTGATCGTCTACATCCCACCTTATATAAATGAAATAATTAATAACGAAATGTATGCTTTAGATTTAATTATTTTAATAAATTTTGTTTTTTAACATATATATTTTAGAATACCATATCTTAACTTCATGTTTTTGTCTCGCTATTTAAATTTGTTATTTAATTATAACGCAACCAATATTTCATATTATTTCTATTTATAACTGATATTATAAAATAATAGATAACTTTTTATAAAATACAGTAAGTAAGTAAAAGTGCACTAATTTACAAGAATATTCATTCAGTTTGTGTTATTCTATTAAATTAAAAGAAAGCACATTATGTGTATAATTAATACACCAAATTATTTCGGTATCATAAATTTATATTCAATTTCACGGTTATTATATTTAGGTTAATGAAGCTTTTACATTTTTGAGATGCTTGTCAAAGTAAACTATCAAGTATAATTACATGTCAGATATTTACGTTTTACGGGAATAAATTGTAACAACAAATTGTGTCAAATACACTTATTTTGTTTTCATTTAATTTGCTAGTTGTAATTATATAATAATAAACTTGATGAAACATGGAAACAAAATTTGATGTAAATGAATTCATAATATTTTATGCAGTGGTATATTATGATAAGAATTGTGCATTTTAATTTTTCGTAGCGTGAAAGGTGTGAGGTTAATCACCTGGGTATCTTAAAAATATCGCTTTTATTCCCACCACAGCAACGCTTGACACTGTATGCATTTTTAGCAAAAGTTATCTTAAAACCTGTGAAAACTTTCTGACTGGCGTACGCAAGTAAAATAAATATTAATCCCCGAGAAATTTTGCGAGTAAAATTTTTTTCTATTGTACTTTCAAACGTCACTTTAAAATCTCGCGGGCCGCCAAATGGGTGACCTTTTGCCTTATTTTCAAATCTCCTCTCGCTCTGTGTGCAGTATGCATAGTATATACTTGATGGAGCTTCATAATGACAGCTAACAGAACTGTGAGGTATCAATTTGTGACCATATCCTCCTAGTACTCGGAAAAGAATAGTGTCAAGTAGTAGTGTGCTTATTATATGCTCCATATTGGGAGTGTATTACAGAGAGATAGAGAGTAGCCAATGCACTAAGAAACACAATGCTCGCGGTCTTTTGTTTTAACAGTGGTGTCTGATATTTATAATAAAACAGTGTTTTTATTGTTTGTTCAGGTGAACGGAGGCAGCCCTGCTGAAAAAGCTGGTCTCCTTGCGGGGGATTCAGTCATCAAGGTCAACACCACCGACGTATTTAACCTGCGCCACAAGGAGGCGCAGGACGTCATCGTCAGGGCCGGGCAGAACATGGACATCACAGTCCAGAGGTAAGATACTTTTTTTGTACCATAAATACATCCATCCCAGAATTTAAACGAGGTTACTTCTTGGACAATGTATGTGCATCGTGGATTCTTTTGTCTTAGGATATTGTACATATTTGCGCAATAATGTGTTGTAAGGGCTACATGCTTACAAAGTAACAAAATTTAATAACGATCGTATCGGCAAGATTTTATGTTAATGTTTAACATAAAACATGTATTTTAATAACAGTTAATTTTGAGAACTTTTAATGTCTGCCAAAATTAACTGATAGCCTTTTTGTTTTTCTTGAATCTCTCACGGCACTTTGTTTATTAAATATATTTTTAAAAACTCGCAGCAATGTCTGAAGCGTGTTGTGTGAAACTGATAAAAAAACGCAAAGAAGTGGCTTAATGCTATCTACATCAAGAATACTTTAAATTCACCGCAGCGTGAAGGAAACAAGAGCACGGCACTTGTTGGAACCCGAGTAATGGAGGTGTGGGGAAACAATGGGATCACAGAACACGGTCAGGGTCGTGGGAAGCTATCACATCGAGAGATGTGCAAAGTTCTCTCACTGGCCTAGCATATACGCGATAGTCGCAAGTCTAACGCCATAAGAGTATTTTGGACCAGATCGATCGGAAAAAAAATGTTATAACCTTCAATAAAATTTAATCGTAGATATTATTTTGGCTCTTTAAAATTATTTTATCGATATTATCTTCGTAACTTTTCCTTTTAATATTATACGTTAATTGTTCAAGGACCTTCATATCATCTTCATCTGAGTGAAACTCTTAATGAGCATTTTAATGCGGATACTATGATTAATATTCAACGTTTTCGCCAAATCATAATTGCCACTGTAATAGTTCTTTTGGAATTGTGTCAAACTATCTCTGTTTACTCTATAATAAACTTATAATATTTGTAATAAGTATAAATATAAAGAGTTTTAATATTTTCTTTCCTTACATTAACAAATTATCGTTCTCATATGTCAGGTGCCATATAATTCCCTCGAGAACTAATATTTTTTGCTAGTAATCGCCTATATGGATATTTTTGTTCAAATGAAATATATAAGTAATAAGACACAAACAGTATTAAAGATAATGTTTTGACTTTGAAATCAATCAATATGAAAAAAAAGCCACTTACAAAATAGTTTCTGTTCATCGACGAGTTCATCTTACTCCTGAATTATCTGTTTCATCAGTACGTGAGACTTTTTTCATTCATTCGACAACATTAAACTTGTCATACTATTTATAAAACACAATATGTACAGAGAAAAGTATAATACCTCGCATAATTAAAATATTTTTGACTGTAAACGTTCGTGCACTTAGATTCACTATGGTCTTATACTCGCATGTAACTGCTGTCTAAATTTGCAAAGCGGTCAGTTTCCATTGATTTCCAGCTTACAGCAACTTACAGCAAAACGTGATCTCAACAAATCGAAAGACCTGAGCAAAATTGGATATAAAAGATGTGAAAAGTTACACTTCATTGTATTTTTAATGTTTAAGCACGAATTCCAATACATACTGTGAAGCATATATTATTGGGGATACTTTCGAGAAAGTAGTGTTACGTTGTGCATCTTTTATCTAATTTTGTGAAAACATGCCAAATAAAAATAATATAATAAATATTTATGTTTCTTTAAGCTTAAAAAAGTATTTTGTTTTTATTATAAAAGTGAAATTCGGAATGTGCTCATCTACAATATAAAACATATTCAATTCAAGTGTAGTTTAATACAAAGACACGGATAAATAAGACATTACAATGCAAGCTTTTTATTCTAAGAGTACGCGACAGGAATATAATTGAATAGAAAGAGTTTTATTCTCTTTTTATAAATTAGTAATTGGAAAGTGGTTCAAGTAGATTAACAATGGATAAAATTTCAGTTTTTTCTTCTTTCATAAACGGATTAATATTTTTGCCGTTCCATATGATGATTTAATTAAAATTATTTGTTGGAATTTCGTTTATTGTTATTCAACCTCACTGATTCCAGAAAATTCGGAATCGAAATCAAATTTATAAAAACCAAAAAATATAAAACTAATAAGTGAAATAATTACAAAATTATTTGATGGTTTTAGTGGAAATATACTAAAAATTTATTGCAAATATATAAGGAGCGGTAAAAAAAGCTGACGATTTTAAATCAAAATAACGACGAAAACCGTCAGATTTTTTTGCCACTCCCTTTAGTAAAGCAATTTGTTTCAAGGTTTTAACGATTTCTTTAGTATTATTCGTTTTAGAGCCAGAAATTTAAACAATATCCGTCAATTGTACAACATGAGGTCGATTTGTAGATCTCCGACTTCGTAATAAATCTCTAATCAGAACTCAAAATTGCACAGTTCTCAAATCCAATAAATATCCTTTAGTTTGTAACTCCATAAATATTAAAATAACGATACTTATTGAATGCAATAAATTTAATACGATAATAGTTGGTATTGCACTTTGTTATTTTATCGCCACTATCACGGTTACTGCTCTCTCACACTTGCTTAATTAATCCAGCCTCTATTATATACTGCCGTATGACAAATACAAAACCTTTCAGTCATTTCCTACATAGTTACAAGTATATGTATAGTTTATTTAGCTCTTTTTTCAACATTATAGAATGGTTTTTGAATTGTTTACCAGCGTATGTTTCTCCATCCCATACAATCTGTATATCTCTAAGAAATACATTTACAAACACTTGCAAAATATCCTCAATTCCTTCATACGCATACTTCCCTCACTTGGCTTTAGAGTATAAAGGAAAGCCAAAAAATTCTGCTGGCAATCTCTTGTGTGTTTACAGTAGCGTTCTTCCTTGTTGCAGTATTTGTACCCATCGGCTTTGTGTTGTAATGTGTCTAATTGTTTGTTGTGATGGTTGTTCCAGAGGTGGCAGCACATGGAAGCCGTCCGTGACCCCCACGGGCGCTCTGCCCTCCCCGGGCAAGCCCATGAGCTGCATGTCTCCTGTCACGCAAACCTCACTCAAGGCCGGCCATCAGCCCTCTCTCAACATCGGCTCCGGACACAACTCCGCCGCCAAGCCATTCAACTACGTAAGTCACTTGAATGATATCACTACACAGTCTACGTGTTTTGTTTATATCAACCTCAAACTGTATGCTATCTTGAAGAGGGTAGAGATCACTGAAAGATTCCCCACAACACGTACCCAGAGGATTCGTTTATAATTTTAATATGCTGCCAGAAAAGGAATCAGAAGTAAGTGGAAGAGTCATCAGAACACATTCGTTTAAAGCGAAACGACCAAGAGGATAACAATCGGGTCATTTTTATGTGTTAAGGCTCTAAGGTAATTAATGCACCGTGATGTACACAATAAATGATACTCCAAAAGTTTTCTTTTGTAAGAACGTGTTAAAGATGATTTTTTACAAACATGCTTAAGAGTATAATACAATTTCACCAAGACATAAATTACAGCTAGCAAGTTAAATATTATTCATTATGTATAAAATAAATTCATTAAAAAGAAAGATTATAAATAAAGAAATCTATTTTAGGTAACTCCATCTTGTGGCCCTCTTATGAAACTAGATTGTGACGATTGGTAAAACAGTTTAAATTCCATAATTATCGGCTTTGATGCATTATTATATAACTTTGTTATCATACTCATATCGATTACATCAATAGTATGATTACATTTCTAATATACGTATCTATCCGTGCATATCTAACAATTTGACAATATTCATTATTTATTGTCAGCTATATTTAGTGCAAATTATTTAGTATTTTAACTAATTTTGTGGATATATTTTATCGCCAGATTTTCAATTAAGATACTAACCTGAGCAACACGACTGAAAATTAAAAAAGGCAGTTCTTAGAAAGTAAAATATTTTATTTTTTGTAGAAGTATAATGATATTGTTTTTATCTTGAAATAATTACCGGCATATGTCGCGTTTGTGTGATAACTCAATATTTTTTATAAACACATTTTTTTTATGTATTATCGTTAGAAACATTACTACAGCATATAAAATGCAATCAATGTTATTCGTATCGAAAATCTGCTACTATAATTTTATAAACAATTTTTATCATATTTGCGAATTACGCTAAGATGGCTGCATCATACGAGTATTTAGAGAAGGTAATAAAAGTTTTATTTGTTGCAGATGAACGGAAATGGTGATTCGAACGTGAAGAGTATTGTGAACAAGCAGTACAATACACCAGTGGGCATGTACAGCGAAGAGACCATCGCTGAGACCTTATCTGCCCAGGCTGAGGTTCTTGCTGGAGGTGTTCTTGGGTAAGAAATAATTACATTTTTAACATTTTCAAAAACCATAACGACTGACTAATTTCACTCCAATTTTACATCCAATTATTCTCTCATTGGTTGGACTTTCGAATTAAACTTTAAATAAAGCTTTTCAAACCTTAAGACTCATGCCAAATGGCACTACCAAGAGTTATAACATTACTTTATTATTGTTTAACCTGTTCGTATCGGTACACGATATATGCCGTGTAAGATTCCCCTGCAGTTAACATCATATATCGTTTTGCTACTTTCTTAGAATAGTTTTTTATTTATCATCTAATAGCTAAAGGATACAAGAACTAATATGATGTATGAAAATAGACCAGATAAGTACATTTATGCTCCAAATACTAGTTTTATAATTGACAGTATTAGTTGTATCCCACCGAGCCGTAATTAAAGGATTAAAAGCGTAAGTAAATTGAATTTGAATTATCTTTTTAGATTGTGCTCATAGTCTACATGCCTTTATGTCTCAGATAGTATTCTCAGTAAAACTTAACTATTCGTTGCATGTCTCACATTTTGTTGTCGCTGGGTTGTGTCCTAGAAGAATCCGTCGGACATGTCAAGCCAACACCGGAGAACTACGACACTTTTACAAACATCATCAAAAAAGTGTCCAGAGCCCACATCCCCAGAGGATGTCGAACAAAATTTATTCCCGGTTTACAACCTGACACTGTAGACCTGCTCGAAAAATACACCTACTGCTTTGATACCAGTCCATTTGCAGAGGAAACTATGCAGCTGGGCAAAAAGGTGTCAGCTGCAGTGGAGCAGAGCAGACGGGAACGCTGGATCTCGATGGTGGAAAGCCTTGACCTTACCACAAATAGCCACAAGGCCTGGAGACTCCTGCGAAAAATGGATAACGATCCAACAGCTCCTGTTAAGCACGCGGCCACAACTGCCAATGAAATTGCTCATCAGCTCCTCCTCAACGGGAAGCTGAACAATAAAACGAAAAAGCAAAAATTGGACAGAGACCCTCTAATTGAACACAGCGATCTGTCAAAACCCTTCTCAATGGCTGAACTGGAGTGTGCTATCAAAGCCGCTAAAGACAAAAAAAGCGGCTGGATTGGATGATATATGCGTAGAACAGATAAAACACTTTGGCCCCCAGGCTAAACAATGGCTCCTTGAAATGTTTGATGCCTGCATGATCGGCAGTCAAATCCCAAAAATATGGAGAAAGTCCAAGGTCATAGCCATTTTAAAGCCAGGGAAAAACCCTGATGATGCTAAAAGCTACCGCCCAATATCTTTACTATGCCATATATTTAAAATCTTCGAACGGATACTACTCAACCGACTCACCCCTTTATCGAACCTAAAATGATACCCCCAGCAGGCGGGCTTCCGACCCGGAAAGTCATGCACTGGGCAAGTACTAAACCTGACCCAACATATCGAAAACGGTTTCGAACTAAGGAAAGTGACCGGAGTGGTATTCGTCGACCTAACCGCTGCATACGATACAGTGTCGCACAGCACACTCCTCAGTAAATTGTACAGAATGACAGGTGACTTCTCGCTAGTGCAGATGATCGCGGCTATGCTGCATAACAGGAGATTCGCTGTGGATTTTCAGGGGAAAACCAGCCGATGGCGTAACCAAAAGAACGGCTTACCACAAGGCAGTGTACTTGCTCCTATACTATTTAATATATATACAAACGACCAACCCACCCCCAAAGACACAAAATCTTTCATTTATGCGGATGACTTAGGTTTGGCAGCACAAGCAGTAACGTTTGAAGAAGTTGAGGACATCCTAAGCCAGGGACTCAACGAGATGTCCCATTACTACGAAACCAACCATCTCAAACCTAACCCATCAAAGACACAAGTCTGCTGTTTCCACCTTAGGAACAGGGAAGCTAACAGAAAGCTTCGTGTCACGTGGGAAGGTAGAGTACTGGAACATAGCGACCATCCAAAATACCTCGGAGTCACTCTAGATCGCACCCTCACCTTCAGGCGTCATTGCAGCAACACCAAACAGAAAGTTGCAACAAGGAACAACCTCATCCGCAAACTGACCAACACTCACTGGGGAGCCCAACCACCCCTTCTTCGTACCTCAGCTTTAGCACTTTGTTTCTCAGCCGGAGAATATGCGGCACCAGTGTGGGGTCGATCAGCCCACTGTAATCAAGTGGATACTGCCCTGAATGATGCATGCAGAGTCGTCACAGGCTGCCTCAAACCAACACCCATTTCTAAACTATACCCCTTGGCTGGTATCGCACCACCGAACATAAGACGCAAAGTCATATGCGCCGAAGAAATGCGTAAGGCAATCAACCAACCGTCCCACTGCTTGTATAATCAGATACCCCCAACACCAAGATTGAAGTCTCGAAGCAGCTTTCTGAAATCCACACAACCTCTCACATCCGGCCCTGAAAATGAGAGACTCCAACTCTGGCAACAAATCGCACCAGAGGATTTCATTACTCCAAAGGAAGGCCTCCCAACTGGCAAGAGCCTTGACTGGCCGACCTGGAAATCCCTAAACAGATTAAGAACCGGAGTTGGTAGAACAAAGGACAACCTCGAGCGGTGGGGAATGCTTCGGCAGGGAGAGACACTATTGTGCGACTGTGGAGACCTGCAGACCGCCTCACACCTACGATGCTGCTCCATGTGCCCAACAAGTTGCACATCTCAGGACCTAATGCTGGGCAACACACGAGCTATCGATGTTGCCAGATATTGGGAAAAAATAATTTGACGTCGCTGACACGAAGAAGAAGATGTCTCACATGACACAACACAGTGAGGACGAATATATTTAAACAATTTAATGTATTTTTTATTTATGTTTTGTTTTATTCTGGTAAAACTTAGGCAACAAAATGGGCACCACAAGATAATTAAAGTAAAAACTCTAACTATGAATGTAATTAGTGAAGGCAGAATATTATTATTTCTAACATTATAAAAAATAATAGAATAACGTTAAAATAATATAAATTTGAAGTTGATAGAATGTTTTTTTTTCATTCGAAATGTAATATTTTATTTTTCTTTCAGTGTGAACTTCAAGAAAAACGAAAAAACTTATGACGCTGAAAAAAGCGAAGTATTCAAAATGCTTCAGGAGGCAGACAACGATCCGGAGCCTGGTAGTTTACCACTTAGTCTATTTTTAAATCGTTTAATTACGTTTGCATATGTATTTATTATTTTTTAGTCAAATTTAATATTCATACTCTAAAAATTCAGTATACATTCAGAAAAGAGCAAAATTTAAGAAACTCTGAATTTCAGGCTTTGTGCTTAAATTTCCTTCTTGCAGTAAAGTGAAAAAATAATCATTTTGTTTATAAACGTGATTCGCAATTCTGTATGGTTCTAAATAATCATTACTTTTAAATTTATCTTATTGTCTACGAAAATAAAACAATGTTTTGATGATAATGTAATATATTCATATCAGCATCATTCAAGTATCTAGAATGTTGGTCCTTACTAAATTTCATAGTCATTCATATCAGAATGCATGTATGTACTGTAATTTACATGTAGATCAGTGTTTCTTAAACTGTGTTCCACGAATCTTTAAAAAATAAATATCTTTTTTGACAAAATTATAAGACCGCTGATTGAATCGCACTTTGAAATGAAAAACATTTGAGTATAGTCGTTGAGATATTTTAATTAAATACTTAAATTTGAAAATTACAAATTTAACAGTTATTGATTTCAGTTTGATTTTTGTTCTGTTTATGATGGAAGGTAATTGACCATATTATTTAACGCAAAGAATATTACGTATGTGAAAGTAAATTATTCACAGTAGTCGACCTCTCAGCGTCGGTGCTGGGGTTGAGAAGAAAATTTTGATAAAATTTCGATTTCGCAAAAATCGACCGATCGTCTGGCTGATATATGTTTTTAAGAAGCACTGTATTATATTATTTGTCATATCGGTGCCGCATTTAGACCCCGCGGCGCCCTATTGTTTATGTTTTTAACATCTAAGTTAGGCTGCCTACGGCGCCCTTAGGTCATTCGGCGCCGTAGGGCGTCGCTTCACTGCGCCGCCACCTAAAACTGGCACTGTGTCACATCACGCATTATCTTCACCGCATGTCTCCTTGTTGTTCGTGACCCCGTAGAGCCGGCTAATCACTCGCCCGCCCCGCCAGCCAACATCGCCGGACTGAGGCACGTAGTGGCGCCCGTCACGAGGCCCGACGCTCCCGTCAACAACACCGGAGGGCTGCCACCGGGTCAGAACATCTGCGAGGAGTGCGAGCGGCTGATCATGTGAGTCTAACGCAAACGTCAACGATGAGACATTACAGCGAATGAACTTTTAGGTTCTCGGCGAGGGGATCGGCAAAGAGGGTGATCGTGGAAAAGCGTAAGTACAATGTAACTCTCCTCGTGCACTTTAACGACACACGCAAAGTAACCTATCGACTAACTTGATCTGCAGCATTCATTATACATTGGCGGAATTTATCGTTGCTCAACTCACTTAAACGATGCCATTTAATGGCTAGAATTGCGAGTGCGGTTGCGTTTTCAGATTTTATTTGTACATAATTGCAAAGTATGCTAGCGGTTTGACCACTTAGTACAAAAAAAAACTAGCAATCATAGTTAAGGGTAGAAGCGCTTGCTTATCAAGCCAGAAATCAAATAATAGATCAATGTACAAAAAACAAAATTTTACATACTCGTATACCTCCGGTTGGTGTTAAATTGATCATTCGCTCGTTAAATTATATTTATAACATATTAATCAAAATTGTTGATATAGAAAAATTGGCCTGTGAACACTATCCATTTATAGTAGGTACCGGTATAAATGATAGATCCATGAATGTCGTTTCCGGATCCCTAATTCAAATACAGCGCTTAGCGAAGCTCAAAAATGACCCCATACGATTCTAAAGAGAGTTTTTTTCATACATGTCTGTCGGTATTCTCTTGTATGTATTTAAATAGATATAAAAAATCGCAACCGTTTCGCGGACGCAGTCGCCAGTGTGAACAAGTCCTAAGTGACTCGGGCAACGTAAATTCTGACCATTCGCTAACCTTCTCCGCGGTCACAATCGAAATCACTCGCACACACCCCTCGCAATTTGGTGTTTTATAATACGAGTATAACGGTGGGATTGGTTCAGAAACGTCGCAATTTTACTCGTCGGCGAGCCGCGTGCGAACAGCCAGCCCTCGTCCGCTGTCGCCCTGGCCGCGCTGCACCCCCCAGCAGCCCAAACGTGCCACTCACGGCACCCAGACGCCGACGCCAGAGCCTCCGCCCCCGACGCCACCCGTACCGGAACCACGTCGCCCCAGCCTCCCTCTAGGCTGCCACCGCGTGACTCCTGACGGCCATGTACTCTTAGGCGCTCCGCCCCCGTCTGCTGAAGATACAGAGCCTCTCGGCCCCGTGGACGACACTCCCGACTGCTCGGAATGCAAGGATCACATTGTGTAAGCTGCAGTACCTGGAATGCCGCAGCTCGAACGTCCTCATTCGCTAGTATTCATGTGTAGTAGTTTGCATTCGAGACTCTCCTTGCATAGTAGCATTACGTAAATACCGATTGATACACATCCATATATATAATATAATGTTGAATTATAATTTACGGATAAAGGAATGCCAAAATATTTAAAAAGAATATCTAATATGTAGTTAATAAATAATATTTAGAAATATGAAAAAAGTCACTTTTCAAAACTCTCTAATGGCACAATTTTTTGATTAATCGTGTATTATTTCAACTCGAGCGTAATGTTATCTTACTAATATTAATATATTAATATCATTATAAATCTAATCATATTTATTTGTTATTCATTATTTACATGAATCATATTATTGTTCGTTCAATTCATATACTTGAAGTAATAGTTATGTAGTCTCATAATATCTGTATTGTACATAATCACATTTTAAAGAATCTCAAGATAGAGTTTTCACACTATGTTTAATATTTTAATTTATTATGATGACTCATCTATTCTTTTCGAATAATAAAATATAATAACGTAAAAGAATAAAAGATTTTTATTTTAATAATCAAAATGCTTCTTAGAAATGTGTTACATATTAATAATTCTTCCTAATAATTCAAACCAGTGCTGGTTGTAATTACAAACTTAGACCAAAGATGATTATTATCTACACCCATGTTAACCAAAATGCTTGATTTGCTAACGATGAAAACTTAAAATTTTGAAAAATATTTCGAATGAACATAGGTGCTTCGCTTTTAGTCTTTTTGCTATCTTAACTAAAGTAGAACAAACTTTCTGATTATAAATATCTTGTAAACAGTGTTGACAGATAAATATGATGGTTTAAAATGAATATAAAAGTGATAAAATAAATACATTTGTTGTGTTTGCTCTTAGAGTATAGTAATCATAGATGATTTAACTGATTTTCCGGATACCTTTTTTCAAAATTTATTCATATCCTGTATTAGTCAAATAAATAGTCAAAGATAACGATAAAATCGCGAGCTTTATGACTTTACACATCATGCTGCGTCACCCATCCTATTGAATAACAATCGCCTCACTCGCAAGCTATAATGTCACTTATGTTGCAGCGGTGTGTTCGTGCGCATCAAGGATAAGAACCTCCACGTGGAGTGCTTCAAGTGCGCCACGTGCGGCTCTTCGCTCAAGAACCAGGGCTACTACAACCTTAACGGAAAGCTCTACTGCGACATCCACGCCAAGATGGTCGCCCGCCAGAATCCACCTGGAGCTAATATGGAGCCATACACAGTGCCACAGTGAGTACAACATTATTTTCCTAATAATAATTGAGCTCAAAGACAACTATGTCGTTTAACTCAAATCTTAGAGACGCATTCTATTGTAATTTCACTAACCTTATTTTTCTTCATACCTCCGGGTCGTGAGTGTTACCGAACGACGTACCCATACACGACTTCGACCTCTTTCTTGCGAGTTGCGTCCCTTCAACCCAGATTATGCGAGACATTTCCCTGGACACGATACTGAAAGTTTATCCTATCGTAGAAAGTGCAATAGTCAAATATCGTGGAAGAGGTTTGTAATGTAACGAGTATTATAGATATATGTACCACGTCGGGTAACTTTTTAGTGGACTTGTTGCCTGACATATTTATAATTTGAAATTATTATTATTTGAATAAACAAAATGCAAGTGAGTGCATCTATTTTACTGTGGTAATTGATACATATTTTTAGGGATAACCTACAAATATAAATATAATAAAATATTTCTGAAAATAACAAAGACTGTAAGAGTGTAAGCAATGACGAGTTAAATTACAGTCGGAAACAAAATATCATGTAAATAATTAACTAAAATAGTATAGAATACGTTAATTGCTTACTATTTTTCACAAAATATGTAAAAAATAAAATTATATCATAAATGTATCACAAAAGTTTTTTTTTACTTTTAGACATTCCTGTTAACACATTCGCATCGAATTTGTTCGTAAAAAATATAATCTTGCAATATACTCGTATGCTGTTTATATTTGTACGACGTTATTAATTTTTTTATTGGAATTTTGTTTAATTTTCAGAAATAAAGCTTCTAACAATATTTCGTCTGCTTTGTCATCTCACACTGTGCCACTTCCACCGCTCTCGACGTCTTTCCCGGCTTCCGGTAATGGACCATCTACATTCTTGGTAAGGATTTACTCACTGAAATGTTGTACATTTTTTTATTGTCCAGTAGGCACGTATTGGTGTTTACTAATTGCATTAATTTATTCCCATTTTATTGATTGTTGTATATTTCACAATAATATTTTACAAATAACGATTAACGTTTTTCTAAGCCATCCATTGCGTGTTTTGAATATTTTATAGAATTTTTCAAGGACATTTGTGCTAAATAATTTTAATTAAGAATAAAAATGTATTTTGAAGTCACTTGAATATTATTTATTAAAAATATATTGCCAATACTTTTCCCTTTATTTTTTTACAATATTTGCAAGATTTCCTATTGCTTTAAGTAATTATATTCAGTACGTTCCAGACATTTGTTTATTTTATTGTAATTAGCGACCCCTTGTTACCATTTTTGACACCTACAAAAACAACAACAACAAAACATTATTTGTGATACAAAAATAATGAAAGATTATGCACCTGAAAAAAATAGGTTTCAAATATTAAATTAAAATATCGTAATTACGTTCTTAATTTTAAATTCATTTAAAAAAAAAACTTGATTTCATTAATGTAATTAGAAATGTTTTGGATTTAATATTACCTTAACAACAATTTGATTATTTTTAACTCAATGCTTATAATGATAGAATAATAATAAATAATCATCATAACTTTTGTATTTTTCTATCGCATTTTTATTTACACATTCACATTGTTGCAGTGATTTATTCACATTCACACAATCATACCTCGATATGTTAAATGTATCAATTTGTACAACACATATTGTAATCTTCTGATGACCATAACCTTTATATTATAATTTATTCCACACTCAGTTTTCATGTATTTCGAGACAGTATAAAGAATGTTTGTCAATTGAATTGTATGTTTGAGTATACGATGTTTTTTATCGAGGTAACTTTGTGTAGATATGTATTGTCATCACACATTATTGAAAGCATGTATACTAACGTCGATGTTGTATTGTCCTTTTGCATAATTTTCAGCCCGCAGAAAGCAATTTTAGTGAAGATCAATTCGATAGCTCGTTTAACTTGAAACAAGAAAACGTGGAAGCGTTCGCTAGCATCCTGAATAACGGCGGGGAATCCAGGGAGGAACTTCCGGGCGGGGCAACTGGCAAGAGCCACAGTAACAGTAGTACTCTCGAGAGGAACGTGGGGCTCTTGAAGAGCGTCAGCGGGAGTAGGGCGGTCCCGACCCCGCCCCCGCCTCCGGCTCAGGCCCCGGCTCCCGGCCCCGGCCCCGACGATGAACGGATCTGCCAAGACGACCAATGGAATAAACTCTTTCACAAATGGTGTAAATTCATCCATGAGTCCTAGCTCAGGATTCAATGCCCCCAATAACAGTGGGTATAAGAAGGTTGTGCCCCCTCACATGGGAGGTACTTACAAGGTACAACTATGTTCTCATTTTTAAAAATACGCTTATAATCTCTAATTATGATACAAGTGATCAACTTCAAGTAAATACAGTGGAACCCCGTTATTTAGTTTTTCCTGATAATTTGATCATTTTGTTTGATCCCAGAAATTACCCATAAGAAAAAATCTTAAAAACCCCAAATAAATTGACCGATCCATCAATTTCTTCAATCTATCGTGTAAATATTATGCTGATTAACCGTTTTTTTTTTTTGCAAAAATTTCAAAAAATATTCGTAAATATTATAAAATGGAAACGCGCAACACGGCGATGACGTTTAACCGTTTTCTAGACTAAGTATCCTGTATCACGTCAAGTGTTTGACTTGTTGTCTGTATTATGCGAGTATTATGAAGCTTTATTTAAATTGTAGTGCAAAACTGCAAAGAAGCAAGTTAGTAATACGGATTTTTGAAATAATACGTTTATATGTATGTACGATATAAAAATAAATGTTTTTTAAAGTTTTTTTTATTACTATCACGTATTTGTAGGGTTCTCGCTTTATACATTCCCCGCACTTATCGGCTATAAAGGTCCCTTGAAAAATTAAATAACGAGGTTTCACTGAGTGTGCATTTATAGATTCGAAAAAAAACGAAAAAAAAAACATCTACGAAATAAAATAAAATATAGCAAATTTCATATAAAAATGTTAATTTTTAAGTTATTTTGTTTGTTTTACAATTATTTTTTTTCCACAGCCGAACAGCAATGTTTCGGGCCCCCGTCCGTTTGGGGCTCCACTGTCTCCCATGGCGCCCCTCGCGCCCCTGTCCGCGTGCTCGCTGTCGCCTCGCTCCGTGCAGTCGGCCCCTTCGGCACCCATGTCACCTGCATCTACTCTGCAGAGGCCCTACCAGCCCCCGGCCCCGGCCCCCATGTCCCCGGCGTCCACACTGCAGCGCCCCTACCAGGCCTCCGCACCGGCCCCTGCTCCCGTACAGCAGTCCATGGCCATGCCGGGTAAGCGAGTCACTTTTGCGTTCTAACCTAAAATTGAACATCAAATGAAATATCGCCGCTAAAAACTGAAAAGAACAGATTAATATTTTAATCAATGGCTTCCAGTACACAGTAAAATTTGTTTGACTAACCGCGAGCTTCTTAAAATATCCATTCGACACGGCGTGGCGCTAGTTTTGAAATGATAATATTATTTTTTAGCTAACTGATTTTAAAACATTGATTTGGTTTTACTTGAATTAATATATATTTATAAATCTATTTTTACAAAATAATTAATGAAAATTTTATAACTTAAGCCTAGTATAGCTAAAAAATATTATTATTAAATTTTGAAATCAGCGCCACGCCTCGTCGAGCGGATATTTTTAAAAGCTCGTGGTTTTTGAAATAAATTGACCATTTATTGCAGCCAATTTAGGAAGCAAATATTTTTTTATGATACAGACTGCATCGCATTAAAAGACTTATTTATTTTTTAAAAGCCTCAAAATTCGGTCTCTCAAATTAATTGAAGATATCAAATCTCTTTTTATTTTAATAAAAACGATTTAAAAAAAGGTGATGTATATAAAAAAAAATCAAATTGAAAATTATAAATATTAGAAGCAATGTCATTATAGTCATAAAGTGACGAAATTATTTTCTGTTATTTTTTTTTTGGGCGATATGTTCACTTTATTGTTGGTTATCTCCAACATCGGAGGGAAAATATTTAATTATTTGTGAAGTGTCAACATTTCCGTTGACCTTAAAATGTGTCATATATTTGTCTACAAAAAAGAAATGTAAAACTTATAGTACCTACCTACTTATTAATTATAAACTCTTAACTGATGCTTTATATCATATTTTTGATACTATAATATTATGTAAAATCGTGGTTTTATAATTTATTGTTAAACATAGTAATACATTACGGTTTTGATTGTATTAATTATTGTTGAATGATAAGCTTATGAATAAATATATAGTTTAATACTGTAGTGTTTTTACATTTGTTTCAAATTTATTGTTATAGTTTTGTTATGTTTTTAATAAAGTTTTTTTTTTGACATTTTGAAGTACCCACTGCCATTTTTCAAAACAATTATGCGTGTTACTTGCATAATTTTTACATTCAGCTAATCTAAAAAAAATTTGTACAAAACACAACGTGTCTTTTCAATAAAATCAACAATGTTCTTGTTTGCAACTATTTATGGTTGGTTTTTATTAAGAAATGAGATTGTTTTGAAAATAATGCGTCTTAAATCTCAAAATATGTTCTATATACATAAAAATATACACAAAATTTATGCAACTTATCAGGTTTTAGTTAATTTAAAATCATCATGTAAATTTGTAGTCATGTAAACATTGTCGGGGTAAATACATACTTTTAATGATTATAGTTCAAATCTAATGAGTGCATACCAGCAGGCAGATAGTAATAAATTTATTTAAAACGAAAACTAATATGAGACATTTTATTAATAGAATTTATAATTTACACTTAATTAAATGTTTAACTTTGTACTTGAATACTCTTTCATAATTATTACTAGTAAATATAACTTAACCCTTTTCCTGCCAAGGAAATATACTCTGTCAACTATGACACGCCAAGCTATTTCAGTATTCGAAACATTCATACTGGCGATTTACGTCTATGCACGTAGATGGCAGTTAAGGCACGGATTGCTTGTATGTAATGGCAGGGTAAGAGTTAAGTTCACACTTAAATACCTATAGTAAAATAATTATTTTCTACATGTTTCATTATCACGGTCAAATCAGTAACGGCTTTAGACCCTGAGGCGCCCTAGGGCAGCATTTTTCCGGCGCCACATATTGTTTACATTTAAAAAGAATCTCAGCAAGATTGGTTGCACTGGGTCAAACCCACCGTGAGCTTTAATAAATTGATAAATTTCAAGTATATTGTACGAATATCTTAATTATATGTTGTACATACAATACGCGGAGTTATCATCTTTTTGGTGTTGTCCGTTTTTAGAATTGAATTGAATATTAAAACTGATTTTTAGAATGAACTATAAATGAATTATTTTTTTACCTACAGGTATGAATGAACTTAAGTAACTTGCAGGGTAGTATTCAAATAATTCGAATGTGGTTTTTATGTGTTAAAACAATGAATAAAATCAGTTAAATATTTTTTTACATGAATGCGGTGAAAATTTCAACAAATTTAGATTTTAATACAATGATGATTTTAGGTCAATTTTCTACGTTAAAAGCAGCTGCACCTTTTAAAGGTAATTTAGGAGTATGCTGACTGATGTATTGTAACATACGTACACCTAAAGTACACAAAAAATCTTCTTATTTTATGTTTATTTAAGTCCTCAGCCTAAATTTAATAAATAGAAGAAAAAATGTCTTAAAATGTGTAATGTTTACTTAAATATATGTATATCACTATTTATAAAATATTTAAGAAGATTTTTTAAGCTTTCTAACAATTTATTTTTTTACAGCTTAATTTATAAACCTCCTCATATTGCCGCTGGATGCTGTATTCGCTTACATTCTTCAAAGCACCAAAATCTATTTTACATAATTATGATTATGTACTCGTAGTACAGACACTATAGTGAACCAGACATGCTTAGCCGCTTTAGAGAACGTGCAAGCAGTGGCGTAACTTTAACGCAAAGCTGGGAAGTTTACCACCACTCAATGCTCAAAATACTTCCTTGAAGTAAATTAATGCTTTATATGTTGCTAAGCAATAATCACCTAGAATGTAAATATATCACATAACTATTTAAAAAATCCCTTTCCCGCTTAAATTGAGATACGCCATTGCCCATTTACTTTTGCTTTGCCAATTGTGTTCATTTAGTTGAATAATAATGGATATACTTAACATAAATGATCTTACTGAAAATAAAAAGAACACATACTTACATGAAGCAAAACACGCTTTATCTTCACCTGACTGATATTTTTTTATAATTTTCCACCCTTCCCTATTTTTGTGTGATCCTTTGTTTCCGTGACTAACGTTTTTAAAACCACAATGAATAACATTTTGTAAAAATGATTGCTCTTTTAACTTTTAACACGTATCTATGAAAAGCCCAAAAAATCAAAAATTTAGTTTGGCCCCCTAAGAATCCCCCAGAGGAAGAAGAGTCAGAAGGCGAGTTTTCCCTTCCGAATCCCTCCGAGTCCGCTCCTGCCGAGTCCTCCCTCAAGCCCAACCAGCCCGAACCTCACCCTCCTGCCCCCTGGCTCAGGAAGCACTCTCGCTCTGACCCCGACGGCCACCACGTGACCTTCGTGGATGAAGTCATGCAAGACCAGCTCTCAGTGAGCTCTCAGATAAGTCAGTCTGCTATGTCATCGACTTCCATGCAAGTGACGAGCTCGAGCTCTGTCCAGTCTTCCATGCAATGTATGCAGTTCTCAGAAAGCGTCGCGAATCAAAATATATCGAACACCGTTCACGAAACTACATCCAGTGAATGTTCTATGAAAAAACAAGAGGAATCCATCAGTCAAAAGACGATTTATCAGTCTCAAACCGGTATGCCTATACAAAAAACATACGAAACGCCTTTGCCTGACTCTATAACATCGACTGATGTGGTTAGTAAAATTCAAGAAACCGCATCCAAAACAATAAATGAAGTTGATGTATACAATCAGGCTCAAAATTATCTTCATCACAAAGAATCCATTTGTTCAGCGGAAGTCACAAATATAACTGATAGGAAGTCACCTGCAGAATGTGTTGAAAAAGTAAGTGAAGTTCTCGATTGTCAACAATTAGTTAATGCCGTAAGAGCTAATGAAACGCCGCGACCACCGTCTCCTACACCTGAAGACAAGGCTAGTCCCGAAGAAGAAAAGTGTGTTGAGAGTATGATTTCTAATGCGTATCAGGAGAGCAACGAACAAAGTCAAGTAACTGAAATTAAAGAAGAAATTTCTGAAAACCTATCTGTGGCTGCAACATGTGGTTTAGACAACCCTTCCATAATTCAACCGACATCTACTTGTAAAATCCAAAATACTATTCCAAGATGCTATGGCAGTCCCCTACTAGATGCGTTGACAACTGCACCGGAAAGGCCGTATTCTCCTTTGCCACAAACCACACAACCGCAAACGATATGTTGGTCTGAAATACCTTTAAATGAAAGATCAGATTACAATGAACGTAGTTCTAGAGTAGTAGAAGTATGTTCTGAAGTCAAGGCTGAAGAAGAACAAAGCATCGCTGCTTCGTGTCAAATGGAAGCTGTATCTTCTAACACCGAATTAATAGAAGTAACTTGCATGAATAAAAATACATATGCACCAATTCCACCAATTAAACCGCACGCTCCCAGTCAAGCTCCTCACGAAGCAGTGCCTATGCCAGAAGAAACTGTGCCTTACTTCCCACCCGAAATACCGATTACCATCGAACCGAAGGAACCTAGAGGAGGAGCAGCGTCACCGTTCGTATCTGCTTTAACTGTGGCTCCGGCTAGACCGTATACTCCTTTAGGAAGCCAACCCATTGAAAGGGGTTCATTGCTAGAAGCACTGACTATTGCTCCTGATAGGCCATATTCTCCATTAGTGTCTGAGCCTATAAAATCATGTGGTAATATTTGTCCTATGACGCAACCTACGCAATGTGTCAAACCAGTCGCTACGCAAGCATCTATGATACCTATTTCACTACCTCAAGAATGCATCCGGCCGGTTGCCACACAACCGTGCCAAGCTACAAATGTACAGACATCAAAAGCGCCAATCCAAACTGTTTGTAAACTACAATCTTCTACGCAGTCGTCAGCTTTTAAGCCTGTAATGAAATCTGTGCAAAGTTTTCCTCCTCCACCACCTGAAGAGTTTTCTAGTCAAATTTCGTCATTTCCTCCGATAACTGACGAACTTAAAACATGCTACGGAGCTTCATCTGCTGTTAAATCGAGTTGCAGCTCTACTAGTGAGTCTTATTCTCAAAGTTATCAGTCATCTCAGACTCAGCAATACAAACAAGTAGAAATTCAACAATATTCTACGTCTTCTTCTGCTACCAATCAATTATTTGACCAGAACCTTAAATGTGAAAAACTTTCATCTTTCGCAAAGCGTTCTTCTTCTGGACTTCATAAACCATCAAATATACCTTGTTATCAAAAAAATCTTGAGCAATTGCCTTCTCAGCGAGGCCAAACACCGGACATGAGTAATGAACCCGCTATCCTGCAGGCACCGGTAAAACAATCTATAGCACCCGAATCTATCGATCCGCATGTGAAAAAAACTCAACTCGCCGATTTACACCAAGATGTCCCAATCTCAATGACGTTTCAGCCGGTAACGGAAGGTTGCCATAATCGAACCACTCCCGTGTTGAGAAGTCGTTCGACGACACCCAGCATGATAAATAAGCCAGCTCCTCTTATCCCATATTATCAAATGAACTTGGTTACTATAGAACATTCGGCGCCGGAGACGAACTTATTTGAACCGTCCAGCCCAGACGTGAGCCGTTCGCCCACTCCGAAGCTGCGCTCTAAGTCCCCTGCCTCGGGTCCCCCGGCTAATCCTCTGAAGGCGCAAGCTCCCCGTCTCAAGGACCCTCCACCTCAACATCAAACGACCCACAATTTACTTTCTCAAGCTACGAGCAATCTTCGCAAAGAACACGAAATGGAAAAAACTATTTGCCATGGAAATAAGGAGGTTTTCAACGTGTCCGGAGCCAAAAATTGGCCCCAAAATCAACAGTCGTCAATGTGCTCACAAAAACAAATGACTAAAATCGGATTTCATGCCCAAGAGATGTCAGAATCCGGTAATCAACTCTCGATAAGAAAATCATCTCTCACGAATCAGCAAAACATGCAACAGAGTTCGCAATCTCAAGCATTCTATGAGACGGGGAACACGTCAGTGCAGAGAACCAAGAAAGTTTTTGAGGAATACGAACGAACGCAATCGGCAAAAGTCGTAGAAATTCGTAGAAATTCAGGGGGCATCGTATCCCAGGCCGTTTCCCAATTTCCTTCGCTGTCCGAAAATAGCTTTATCCAAAACATATCGCAATCGAACAACATTCAATCGCAGTGCAACGTTCCATCGATTTCCTCCTGTCCTTATTCTCGGTCCGCTCCCGCACCCGGCGCCTGTCCACTTCCTTCGACAACTTCGGCACCAAAACCCCAACCGATCTGTGGGGGGCCCGCTCCTATCATCGGAGGCGATAACATTAACCCCAGTGGCCCTGGCCCGGTATGTGACCCCACCCCCTCCGCAGGTGGCGCCGGCGCGGCTCGCGGCAAGACCTTCGGCGTCTCCTCGGCCCCCAAGCGCGGCCGCGGCGTCCTCAACAAGCCGCCCGGCCCGGGCTCCCGCCTGGCGCTCTGCGCGCACTGCAACGGACAGATTAGGTACCGCCACCAGTTCCTGCATCAGCCTCAGCCTCATTAACGTGTGACATTAACAATATTATATTTTATTTTTCAGCGGAAGACTAATTTTTGTGACTATTAATGTTGCATGTTTTTATTGTGTGCACAAAATTGTTTTTTTTGTCGACTAATTTTGAATTGACGTATTTTTCAATAGATGAGCCCAATAACAACTCACACCTGCTTAACGCAAAGTTATCCGAACTCTCCAGCAATGGAATCACGAAGAACACCCTGATGAAACAGTTTATCCAAATACGCTTTCGACGGAAACTACGAAATCGGAATACAGCGCAAAATAAAACCCGGAGATCACATCGCCAACATGGCCAGTAAAATCAAAGACACCGTGGTTATGAAGCATCCATTAAACAATGCCGAAACATTGAACGATCACAAAAGCAATCCGAGTATGAATTTTTTGCAAGCGAACAAGGCTAGTGTGGATGGAGGAAAAAACGTTATAAAAAATATATCTAGCGATAAGCTGGATTCGGTCCCGCATCACATTATCAGCAATGGTAACTGTAATGGCTTCGTTCCTCCTCCTCCCCCGCCGCCAAAATTCAAATGCGGGTCCCTGTCACCTGCCAGCAGAAGTGCCTGCCTGACTGGCAGCTCACCTAGCGCCAGCCAGCACTCCTCGCCCTTCACCAGCTTGTCAGGCAGCGGATCCCTCTCCCCGGCCAACGACAAGCTGTTCCACGGAGATCACGTGTCCAATGTCCCACCGAGACAACTGACGACCGCTCTACTAAGCAAAGTCATAATAAAAAATGATTATATCAATAAAGAAAAATCGGATAGCGAAAAGAGTTTCAAATCGACAGATTCCCTGCAAAAGAATGGTTTCAATAATGGCAAAATGATACACAGATTTAACGACAACGGCGGTGATACTAAAATTCTCAAATCGTACGAAATTAATCCGGCAAAAAACAATGAGGTGCAACCCGGCAAAGTAAATGGCTATGCTAAAAATAATGAAACGAATATTAGCAATGGGATAAACGACAATTCTCTTGTAAAGCTTCGAGAGAAAAAAATGTCTACCCAAGACATTAAAAATTCAGGAAAAAGAGACTCCCACATGACGTCCAGACCTTTGAGCACAATAGCGTCAGTAGATCTCGTCGAAGGAGAATATCCCATTTGCAATCAGTGTAACAAAGAAATCACAAGGTAATGAACTTTAATTTTCTTTTTAGGTCCTCCTTAAATAACGTTATCTCTTTATTCCACCACCGATTAGGTATTTAGCTCTAAATTTTATGTTATTAGGCATGAATATTTAAGATTTTATTTCTATGTGTGGTATAAAATATAAAATAATAAGTATTGTGGTTTGAAGTTCTAGAAAATAATAATTAACCTTAATTTATGGATTGAAATATTTAACAATTTTTAAAAAATACAATAAAAATACCTATTTAATGTTGTGTATTATTTAGTATTTTTTATTTTTAAAGCCGAAAACGAAAATTCTTTCGGTTGAGGTTTCTTTGAGGCAATTTCGTTCAGTTTTTATTTGAATTCAACATAATATGATATATAGTAAGTAATTTCGTGGAGTCTTCTGTTAAGCGAGCTTCTGGACTTTTTAATAATTGTTTTTCATAATCATAAATACCTATATTTATAAATTGTTTCACTTGTATTATTACTTATTTTAGGATCGTATTAAATAAAAATTGTAATGTTTCTGAAAGAAATAAAATTAAATTAAAAATCAATGTAATAAAGTCAATTTAATTTTAACGATTGCTTGAAAAAACGCTCTAAAATTATTTAAAAATCTTCTATAACTTATATATCCCGATTAAAACCATCAATGAAAAAGAATGAACGAAAAAGCTGTAAATCCATCGCCAAATTTTCTCGAAAATATATACATATTATAATAATTACTTAATTGATCAGAATACTAATACTTTTCATTATTCGAACAGGGGACCGTTCATCACCGCTCTTGGACGTATTTGGTGTCCAGAGCACTTTATCTGTGTCAACAACACTTGTAGGCGCCATCTTCAGGACATCGGATTTGTTGAAGAAAATGGGCAACTGTACTGCGAGTACTGCTTTGAACAATTCATCGCTCCTGCATGTGACAAATGCCATGGAAAAATCAAAGGGGTAACTATATTTATATAAAAACAAAAGGTTATAATCAATATACATCTTCTTTTATTACAAAAGAGTAGTAGACATGGTTTAACTTACAGCATTAAGTTATTGCATATTTTTATCAATTAATGATAATCAAAACTTATATATTCGAACAGGATTGCTTGAATGCTATTGGAAAGCATTTCCACCCGGAATGCTTCAACTGCGCTTATTGTGGAAAGCTGTTTGGAAACAATCCATTCTTCTTAGAAGAAGGATTGCCTTATTGTGAAGCCGGTAAGCCTAATTATTTTATGATTGATTTTTTTAAAACTAAGATGAAGCCATCAGTTGTCATTATTATTTACAGTTATTATAATTACTGGTAAATAATTTAGTCCTCGCCCCCTACCTGCCATACCTAACAAAAATAATAGGAGGAAGAACATAAAATCATTGTAACTACAAAAACATGATATGATATAAATTTCTCAATCTCACGGAATTTTAATTGAAAATACTATAACGACCTACTTCCTCCTTCTTCTTCGTAGTATCAATCCGGTGGATTGGTTGGCAGCAACAAAATCTTGCATCTCGATCTCCACTCCCAAGCGCTTTTGGAATGATCATTCGGTCATAAAAGAGCGCTATATAAATACTAATATAATAATAATAATATCCTCTCGGTCCTCCGCAACCCTCTTCAGCTCAGCATAAGAGCTACAACTCACGTCCTCGAACACTTGCTGCAAATACTCCCATCTAGGGCGTATTTGCAGCAACTTAATCCTATGATATTATTTTTATTAGGCAACTAATTATTTTATCAGTATTTAATTCAATTAATGTGCAGTGATTATTAAGCAAACTGTCATTAATAAATTCCTGAGAAGGTCAATAATAATCATTTGGGAGTAGAAACATATAAGTCGGCAGAATAATAATAATTAATTGACAGGAATGGCAGAAATAATAACAAAATGGTCAGTATTGTTTTTAACAAAAGCCAGTAAATCACTTAATTGTCAATTGAAAAGAACAGTAAATATGTATGTTTATGTTTTTTTTAATTATAATAATAATAAAAGTGCATAGATGTATATTTTATTGGCGAAATATAAACTGTCCAAAAAAACTTAGGCTGCATAGTCCAGTGGTAAGAGTGTTTGTTTGTCATTCAGGCGCTGTCGGTTCAAATCTTGATCAAGCTTGATTAAATTAAATTTATTTAATTAAATCTAAGTTCTATACATGCCCCTGATAAAGTTGAACGTTAGGTTAGGTTACAGTAGGTAAGATAGTATTAACAGATGACAAAATTAAGAGCTTTGCAGTACATAAAAGTAAACCAAACTTTTTTAAATGTTAATTTGGTCTAACTAAACTTGGCATTTACCGATCATCTAACATTATTTACTTACCATATTGAATATACAACTGCCATTTTAATTTTATTACTGATTACATTCATACTGACACAGTGAATAATGACAATTGTTTATACTTCGTTCATTTTAGAGAGATACCAATCACAATTTTATTACCCTGTGCTGAAAATCCTTTTATAGTCTAGTCAATTAATTTTATTTACTGCCAATTGATTTAACTTACTGCCAAAATCTTGAATTAGTTCTGAACTTAGAAATACAGGTCTTATTACAAATAAAAAAATCGGTAGGGGCATTACTGGAATAAGTCTGTTAGATTGAGAAATTGTTGTGTTATATTATTTTATTATGGTCACAATACAAACAAAGAAAGGCAAGCCTTAAAAAAATACAGATAATATTTTTGTTGGTAAAATATGTATTTAAAATAAAAAAATTATATATTTTATCACGTCCCTGAACTTATAGAAACGCAATGCCTGAGACATTTTAGTTTTAATGTGTATGATGTTGTAGTTTTGTCTTCGCATTTAGGATATTGTAAATTGATTGATATGCCAGGATTATAATGATGGATTGTTTGTCGGCTGGCAGACTGGAATGAGCTGTTCACCACCAAGTGCTTCGCCTGCGGATTCCCCGTAGAGGCCGGAGACAGGTGGGTGGAGGCCCTCAACAATAACTACCACAGCCAGTGCTTCAATTGCACGGTGCGTATGCTCCACTTACACATTACATAATCGCCATCATTGTATAGTCATATCACCCAGGGGTGCTATCAAAGTTGTGTTCATTTAGTGTGACGCCAGAGGGCTGTCATGGCTTTAATCCTTTCACCACCATGACTAGGTTTAATACAACGATTATGACATTATATTTTATTAAAATGTCCTTTAAATCATCGCTTTTAAAATTGGAATGTGATCTAAATTTATACATTTCCTGTATTATGTAGCTTTATGATAAAATCTGATGAAATGTGGAGGTTTTTTTGTGTAGATACTTTAAAAAAATACCTCTGAAATAAATTTATCTTCTTGACTTGATTTTGTAATTTTGAGAGCAGTACTAAAATCTAATACATTTTTAAAATACAAGAATGTTTAAACATTTTTTTTATCAGATAAATAAGATAGCTAAGCTAGTAATAGTTTATATAGTCAAATTTATTTATAATTTAAATTTCAGTACGTTCATTTAAAAAAATTGTACACAATAAAAATGAGCTTATAAGACTTAAAAAGATGCAGTGAATTCTTGATCTATTATTTTTATAAGAGACTATTTTTATTAAAAAGATCTACCTACCATATTACGGACTAGAACCAAGCTCCGTTTTATATTTACATATAAAAGTGTCTAGCACAATGTTACCACTGTGCTAGACAGTTTTTATTTTGTTAGTTTGGCTAATAACTTACGAGTATATATATATTAATTATAATCCTGAAGTAAGTTGAGTCCTTTGTTGTATAAAAAATAATATACTCGTATATTATTTTTTATTATACGATAATATTATAATGTTAATAACAAGTGAGTAATGTCAACCTTTGGTTCTGGTCCATAATATAATTAGTTCCATATAAAAATAGATACAAATACGTACCGTAATGTCATGATGTATTTATGTTTATACCTATTCAATAGTTTTATGTTTTGTGAAAAAAAAAAAATGTAGGTACTTAAGTATTGTCAACTAAAAAAATCAATTAAAAATATGGTTCCTAAAGAGCAGCTTCAAGGACTCTAAAGGCTGAAAACTTCATGTGGTGCAACAACCTTAAGATATTAAAAGAGATAAATTTTACATTTTTTTTTACAAAATATTTTTTTTTTCAAAAAAATTCCAAATCTTTATTATCAATTATGATTATCAATCACATTTACCACTAATAATATTTATATAATATACCTTAGGACCCTTTCCCACGGACATCCAGTTTTGCAGGATCACGTTTATAGTATACGTGCTACTATGGTAACATTCACATGAGCATCATGTTATTATCATACTACTAAACGTGATCCTGCAAAACTGGACGTCTGTGGAAAAGGGCCCTAAATCAACAAAATATATGGTAATTAATAAATTGTAGGTACTGATTGAGTTATTTTTTTATGAAAAATATAAAAGTAAGAAAATAGTAGGTATCTATGCGGATTGTATATTTAATATAAATTCAGGTTTCTATTTATGAATACTAATGGTAATATCTAATAAACGTTTATTAAATTCTTGTGACTAATCGGTTATACTATCTATCAGAATAATTTACATGATTACCTGAATTGTAAGTCATTTCCAATAATATAAATTGCGTACACAGATCTTAGTTGTTTAAGATCTATGAATGCATATTTTTGAAAGATGTGTGTATGTCTATCAATATATAAAATGACATTTCAAATATGCAATTAACATTATTAACAAGTTCTTACTTGTTAATCTAATAATTATTTTTAAAAATAAACCATTAAAATTCCTGTTATATTAGTAAGTCAACTCAAGATGGTGAAATGCATTTGAGCGATAGTGTATCATCTAAAGTAATAATTTTTCATCTGTCATTATTTCATCCAACAATATACCTACAGTCCCTGCTTCAAAATAATCATGCTCTGGTTTTGTGGTTGATTTTAACATCTTATAGTATGTATGTTTACAGTTAATTAATATTACTGTAGTTTACTTGCAAGTAGTTCTGTTATAGTTTTTTTAAAAGCGTATGAGTTTCAGTTTAAAAAATATTAATCTTAATTATATTGAAATGAACAATATTTAGCGTCATACTTCAATATATGTTTATTTAATGACGTATTTAATAGAATATTAAAATTACTTATTAATTTTCAAAGGGTATTTATCGGTTTTAAAAATTTCATTTCTACAATTAAATATGAATGATAGGTATTTGATTTTTGTACATTTTCCTCCTGCTTAATGCATTAATACATTCAATTATAATAATATAAAATCATTTCCTTCTACATTTATATTAAAATTATTAATCAAATCATGAAAGTCATATTTAATCATAAATTGAATTGAGATTTGGAAAAAAATACCAAACGGATGAGTGGTATTCACAACTATTTATCAAATAATGAGAAAATAATACCATGAGAGTATCACCATGTTTCAAGGATATTGATTTTTATATTTTAAGCCTAAAATGAATTTATAAATTTCTGCAGCAAATTGTGTTTTGAGTAAATAAAATTTCCTTATCGCAGCGTCATACAGTCTCGGCAAAACCCCTTACTGATATTTCTCCGTTAGTGTGTATATAATAATATGAAGATATTGACAGGTCTGCATTCCAAATACAATATTTAGACGTATTTAAATGCCAGGAGTTTTAGAATCCACATAATATAAGATTTTTATTTTTTTACATGTAGAAATATTTGATACTTTAATATATTTTAAGCTTTTTAATTTCATTAAAACATAATACTAAAATTTATATATTTATAACATGTAGATCACATTGTTTGGAATGTAGAAAATACTGACAAGGGAAAAGTATGATATTTAATAAAATGTGGGTACAAGAACATTACACAAAATTGATAATTTTTTGGAAAAAAATTACTAATAGATGTTTAAACTAACTATATTTAATTGTGTAGATTTTTTAAATTTTTCTTTGTACATAGTTTAATAATTAATAGCCAGTATTTATCATATTTATAATTAGTGAATATTGCTTTTATAAAAATAAATGGGTAATGATATTATTAAAATTAAATCAATGAGTAAATTTCGTTACAACTTCTTTTTAATTTATTTAATTAATACAAGAATATAGATTGTAGACATTGTGTCATATTTATTTTATCTTCACTAAAATATATACTATGTTATTGTGGCTTTTGGGTTTAGGCCGTGGGTGGCGAATTATCTCATTCCAATATTTCGACCGCCATTGCAGGGGTCTGATGATGAATTTGCTATATATTGGTACGAGATAATTCGCCATACACGGCTAAACCCAAAAACCACAAAACCAAATCTGGCCGTAAAAACCTAAGAAGTTAATTGAAATAAATATCATTTAATCTATAAATACGAGTATATACTTTTTTTATTGTCTTCGTCAGATCTTTTATATCAAATTTATAAAAAATATTATCTACAAAAATGTTATATGGAAAATAATATATGCATTTATTTTATTTTTAAATTAAATTGAAATTCATTATATTACAGCTCATATAATTAGGTTTATCTTAAAAATTATATTGGCATCATTAACAGTTTTATTAAAATAATATGAATGTACTTAATTTGTCATTGCAAATTTTATGTTATGTTGACAGATGTGCAAAAAAAATCTTGAAGGACAGAGCTTCTACGCCAAGGGAGGACGTCCATTCTGCAAGACCCATGCACGCTAATATGTCTCCAGCCCATGAACACATCTCACCATCTTGCATCTCATCCTTTAATAAAACCATTGATGTCTATCCGCAACCTGACATCATGCACAACTCATCACCACAAATGAAGGAGGGTATATTTAACGATATACTTAGTTCTTCGGGAAAGGTTCTCAGTAAAATAACAGTTGACAAAATTCACAGTTCTACTTTCTGTGATGTAACAGATGTGCCAATAACGGATGATATTTCCGCCATCGAGAATGATGCTTTGCAATCATACGGTATATATCCAAAATCTGTGTGTGATACTTTACGCACTGAGACTTATACAAATGAAGATATTTTAAGAATAAAGCTTACACCGACTCTAATGGAATTTGATGAATATCTACAAGGAAGAATAACTCCTAGGGAGAACACTCTTCACATAACTCACTTAACACCAGATTTTATTACAGAAGCCACTCTCTCTAGAAAATGTACTCCAGATATTTTTGAAATATCACAACTACACAATCAAGGAAACGTGTTCTATAAAAGTGATGTCGTTGTTGAAGAGAGTAGTGTTCTGCCGATGAAATGTGAGACGAACTCTAAAGAATACATTATTACAACTGAAATTCAACCAAACAACAGGATTAACAATGGTGACTACCAGTCGATAGTCAACGATACTAATTGTTTGTCAGAAAAAATGACAGAAGACAATTCATATCTTAGTAATGATAAAAGAGGTGAAAAACTTATGATGTTCGATAAAAAGGAGAAAAACGGTCGAGTAAATATAAAAAATAAAAAGGATGTAAGTCCTCTGTACTCTATGTTGTCGAGTATACCTGTTCACTATTATGCCGCCATACTTTGCTTCTTGCTTGTCGCATACAATGTTTTATTCAATATTTTTAAGCAGTATTATTCAATCAAATCTAATGAAACAATTGATAAATAAAACTATCAATTGACATTAAATATTCAAATCACATTATGTATTTTGTTAATCTATGAATAGACTATTCTCTATCTATGTATACTATTTTATCCACAATTTCAATTGATACACAAAAAATAATGAGTTAATATTATTAATTTATATGTCAATATTATTTAATTTTAAGTACCATCTCTTATGGATCGAGAAGTATATTTTATCATTTACTTATTTCTATGTACTAGTCAACATAATTATTTATTAATTTTAAGAAATTATGAATCATATAAATTATCATTACATACTATTTATTAGACCATACGACGAAAAGTTTAGTTTAGTATTCTTCAAAGACCACACAAATACTTGGGTATTAACATGTCTCAAAATTAATGAAAATAGGGCTAATAGAATTTATAATCAATTATATTGAATCGAGCCATTCTAACCTTAGTTATAAGTTAACAGTTTGGCTCTTGAAAATGTTTTTACTAATTTATTTACTTTATATTATTTACTTCATCACTATCTTATAAAATGCATGTAATTAATTATTTATAAATTAAAACAAAGAAAATGTTCTAAACATTATCAATAAGAATCAGTTGTTTCAAAAATATTATTTTTGTGGTTATAAAATGGTGCTCTTTAATGAACATTCTAATTTAGTTAACTTGCTTATAATTGTTGTATGCCGCACAATCTTCATCTATGGCAATGAATATTTTAGATATTGCATGATTTTAAAATAGATATACCTATGTATCTTATTATATATATTGATGAAATAATTAATTACCTATGTTCTATATTTGTAAAATAGCATAATTAATAATATATGTAAGTATTTTTTCGCTTTTTGAATAAAGTATAGCAAAAAGTTACTGTTGTTTTTATTGAGATTATTGAAAGAGAAAATCATCAAATGGTAGATATTAATGATACACATGTGATAAACCATACATATCTTTCCTTCAAAACTCCAGCGTCTCAACCTGATGAGGAAATTTCTTGCTGCCTGTAATTATAGTCCATCCAGTGTATGAAGAACCCCAAAATAATAAAAAATATATACATATTGTTACAAATTAGAAAAAATACGGCAATTTGTAACTATAATAATACAATATCTGACGCATGTAGAACGCCATCTCGCATTGCTGCGAAAAGCAGTGTTGAGGTATAGATAATCGTATTTTCGATTGTTTTTGTTAATACCTACTAAAATGAAATATTAGAATTATTATCAATTATAAGTGAATATTAACAGGTTTTAAGAGACATGTAAAACAAACTTTAAATAATAATATTAGTAATATGAAAGTTATGAAGAAAAGCGAGAGATCCGATAAAGCAGTACATTCTAAATTGTCTTCGTCACTATCGGAATCAGAACTACAACTTTCACACACATTTATAATCAGGTTCTGTTCACTTAAATTGTCAAAGCGTACATCGCGATCCCAATCTGCATAATATTCTCTTTTTGTTTTGTCCACCACTTTTTGGCCAGTTCGTCCAATACATATGTTGGTGTTGGAGGTTTATACAAATTAATCAATCGGAGCAGCTCATTTTTTAACATTGCCTCATTACTTGGCACTCATTTGTCACGAAGCCAACTTATAATTTCATTTTTATTGTTTGCCGTAGTAGGAACTTTGTTGATTTGGACAGAATGGTACGAGGCGTTGTCCATTATTATGGCGTGAGGCTCATGTAAATTTGACAATAAGGTCATAAACCACTGTCTGAAATTATCAAAATTCATCTCTTCGTGATATTCTGTCGTTTTAACTGACTTAAACGCCAGAAGACATTTATTTTTCTCGATGAAAATAATCACGCAAACGTAAAACAAATTCACGTGATTCACTGCTGAGAATAGTTCTTTTCTGTCTCTTCGGCATTGTAAAAACACAAAAATATGATTCAATAAAACAACTTTAACAATACTAACAATAAATATAATAATTGAGATGTTTATATACGATTCACTTCGAATTCAAATTCGATTTGTTTTTGAAGAAGAAGAGAAAAAAAATCGACTAATCGAAATAAATATTTTTGCCCCGTCCCTTTTACAAGGGGCAATAAATGTGTCATAGGGTTCTTCATACACTGGATAGACTATAGTTGTGTAATAAAATATTATAGAATATTAAGCACCTTTAGAACAAAAATAATAGTATAAATAAATATCAAATTCTATTTTATTTTCCTGCATGTTTTTATGTACTACTAGCGTGTACCCGGCATGCGTTGCAATGCCACTTAAAAAAAATAAACCGCGAGTTTTTATGGAAGCGCCTCGCCGGGAGCCTCTCGTCTTCCGATTGGATACGTTGGACTTGAGGCGTGACCGGAGCCAATTAGAAACAATCAACTTAGGTTATGTTGTTCTTACCTAAATTTGACAGTGGCGCCCGTATGTGTTTTTATTTATTGGAGTGCTTTTGGATACAAAATGTTTTTTGTTTTTCAGCCATCATTTACAGCTGCATCGCGTAAATGAATATACCCTTCTTGTATCACCCGATACCAACGTTAATAAAGGTTCGAGTGGTGAATGTAATTCTGGCAATTTCAATTTTCCACTCGTGCAACACATTCCTAGTGTTTCATTTTTAAATTTAAAGGCACTACAATACACGCATAATTTATCAATTTTTCCAATAACAATACTTGGGTGCAGACTGTATTCATAATTAGGATCGTAATGGAAAGCACTATGATTTAAATCAGCATGCAGAGTACGTCTGGTATGATCTACGCGTACTCGATCTGTTTCCAATCCTGCTTCCCGTTGCTCTTCTGTTTCAGATGAACGGGTTTAAGCAGTGTGTACTCTAACTGTTTCCAATCTTGCTTCCCGTTGCTCATCTGTCCAGATGAACGGGTTTGAGCAGCGTGTACTCGATCTGTTTCCAATCTTGCTCTCCTTTGCTCGACTGTTTCTGAAGCTCGAGATGCCCTTTTCATTCGTGCTTGAGTTGTACTCTTGACCTATTGCTTTTCGTTTGGGTGGCATAATTGATATCACAGTGAATGTTACGTTTTGAAATTCACTTTTGAAAAATAAAAATAAATTGATTGATATAATACTAACATTAAGGTTATCAACTGACAATACTTGGTGAACTAATTATAGTTTTAGAATTAATTTTAATTAAAAAAATATAATACCTAGTATTTCATAATATCTTTTTAAATTGAAAGCAAAAAAAAAATTATTGTATAATGTCTTAATACATTAAAACTAATCACATATCAATAAATTTAAAAAAATTTAAAACCTGTAAATATGTGTGTACTAATATAGGATATTGTCCTTACCTATATAAGCCACGGCCTGTTTTTATTTTTTCATTATTGAAGATGGTCTTCAGGAAGGCCGAAACATGTTAGCATTAAAATAAATTGTGAATCAAAACTAAATATTTTTAATTTATTATTTTTTTACTTAAAATTAATTATAAAATTATAATATAATACTATCCGAAGCCGACCAGCAATTGGAATTCCAAAATTAACTCTTTCTACTGTATATCACACACAATTATTACGTTATATTTATTTTAATTCGATAAACAAAAAAGTCGTCAAAAATTCAAATATTGAACTAGTTTATTCGAAAATCGAATTTTGTTTCTAAATATTTAGTACCTTACGTTAGTACCTACTTATAATAACTTCAGGTGAGTGAATTGTTGTTTACGGCGTTGCCAAGGAAACACAATGTTCTAAATTGGCCGTTCTGTATTACAATAGTCTTGTATGAAAACATGTTTTACGTAAATATTCAATTAATTTTTGTAATTAAATCAAATTTTGAGTATCCTTTCTTTTTCCTTTTAGTATCAGCAATAATTCGACAAAGTATTATCGATATCGGCTTAATGGTGTCGGAATGCATCAAATACACACAGACAGACAGACAGACATTGATTTTTATATATATAGATTAATGGGATATGTGACAATAGACCATTGCACATGTAAAACCGATTTATATCTAATATACTTTTTGAATTACCTTCTATTAAATTTACCTTCTAGTATATATTTAAAGCTTAGTCTCATCAAAGTTCCTAGTCAATTTTCTGAAAAAGTTATCTTAAGGTGAAGTAGTGCAAAGTTCTAAACTCTTTTCCTCGGCTAACTTCCGATACAGGCTACACTTAATAGCTCCGCAGCTGCATTACAGTTTATACAAAGAGAACTAAGAATAGTTATATTTCAGAGAGCATACAGCATATTCTTTGATCATTTTAATAATATTAAAAATAAAAAAGTACTATGATTGACGCCGACTGCAAGATACTTAAAATTGCATGTAAAAAAGAGCAGTTAATCTCAAAGGAAATATACCAGGTTTGATAGACTTGAAATAGGATCAATCTGGATCACTGATTGGATAACTATTTTATTACCTATACAACATAAGTTCAAAATACACAATACCCTTACAATCCCACCAAACACAAAGCATAACTTTTTTTATGAATTTCGGCTTTCGAAGTTGTTAATGGGGCTTGTCCAGGTTATAGCCCATGACTTTTTCTAGTAACGTTGTTGTACACGACCCATTTCTCATCTCCCATTACCAAACGATGCAAAAAAGATTAATGTTTTTGTCTCGCACTCAAAGCAACGCACGTTGAAAGACGATCCAATAAATTGGCAGCTGACAATTAATGAGGTATCCAAACGTCGTTCAGCGAAACCATCCCCATACGCTTCAAATGTCTTAATACTGCTGTATGGTTGACTCCCATCATTGGCGCGATCTCCCTAGTGGTTAGACGTGGATTGGTGTCAATTATGACTTTTAACTTGTCGTCATCAAACTCCAATGGCCGCCCGGCACGTGGTTTATCAATTAGTGAAAAATCCCCAGATCAGAATTTTGTAAACCATCTTCGTACCTGTCGAACTTTGATGACATCTCCTTCATACACTTCGCAAATGTTTTTGGTTGCCACACTCGCGGTATTGTCTTTATGGAATTCATAAATTAAACAATGACGTAAATGCACTTTATCGACCGACATTTTAAAAAAATACAAAGCCTCTTCATTGTACACTGGTCAGGTCAAAACTGAATAGAAATTAGAGGAAAAGCATCCTGTATACAATGGAGTCATTCAAAATAGGATACTATTCATCGTTTCAGAAGTTTTTTTTTTACCCGTGACTATAAAAAACGGTCATAACTTTTGCATCAACCTAAATATCATTTGCCTTATGTGTAACGTTAGAAATTATTTATATAGTAAAAAGACTAACGAATCTATATTTAAATACAATAAACACAGTGGTACCTTAACATACAAGTTTAATTCATTCCGCAACCTTGCTCGTATTTCAAATTACTCGTATCTCAAAGCAAATTTCCCCATTGTAATTAATTGATCTGCCATTAATCTGTTCCATCCCCCAAAATGACAACCCAGTTATTTTTGATACGAGTTATTGAATAAGAAAGAAATATTTATAAATGACAAATATTGTACAAAATATAATAAAAGAGAATGTAAAAAATAAACTACATTTATAAAGTGTTACTTTGGCTTAATTTTCGTCACTGCTTTCTCTTCACTGGTCTTTGCCTTTTTCGCCACGCTTTTCTCATTTCACCTGTAGGCCGTTTAAAAAAAACATGTTCAAGAAGGTCTGTTTCTTCCTCCCTTTCAGAATGTTCCGGAAATAAGTAAGGCAAGTGTCATTAAATAGCTCCGATGTACGACCAGTTGCAACTTTTTCTGGGCGATTCTTTTCCTTAAACTGAGAAACTCTTGTGAAATGCTTACGATAAGCATTCAGTTATGTTAATTATTTTTAAAAGAAGCGATCATAGCTGGCGACACTCATTGTGTCATAACATAACCTATGTTTACAATTTACTGCTATCGTTAAAGCTAGAAGTATAGAAATGTTATCATTAATCTAACGGAATAATCTAATTAAAGAGTGTAATACTTACGGTCGAATACCTAAATTACCAGAAAGTAAATTTAATCAACATATACTAAAGAAAACGTCACATCAGGTGCGGAATGACAAAAACTTCGGACATAAAATGGATGACCCTCTTCCAAACTTTTATTTTTTTCTGGCATTCCTTTCTTAAACTGACATTTACCGCGTTATCATTAAATTTATCCGCTAAAGTATACTTTTGTAATTGCATACATAAGACGATCTATATATATTGTTAAATCATCCGCAAAAACTGTGTAAAATCATCTTGTAAAAAAATCAATTTACAGTCTACAATAATATCCTATAATCTCAACATGGTTTCAGATTGAATGTTTAATAATTAAAATAGTTAACTAAATGGGGGTGGCACAATACATGAAAAGCTAATTTATTAGCTCTAGTAACCAAGATCAAATACTTAATATCTCAATATTTCAATTACAAACATTACTCATGTCTCAATAAAAGTACGTAATAATATTTCGGATGGCGCAAAAGAGCATAAACTACATTCATTCTGGAAGGCCGTCGAACTGACATTGGATGAGGCAATGACTATGGCAGCTCACAGCTTTATGGCTGCAGTTCGTGATGACTATATTCTCCAGTTAGAGAAACGGGCATAGTGATGAAGTTAATATATCAGATGTTGGTATTTGTGTTTAAAACCTAAAGTCGACATTAAGCGTAATCCGAACTTTATGGGTTAAATATTATTATTGCGTACCAGTAAATTTGCCTTAGTTCAATTATTCCTTAGTATTGTAAAATGTTGTAAAAGAAAATATATAACACACAAACAGAAGAAGACAAAGAGAAATTAAATGAACCTAAACAGAAGATTAAATGAATTATCTGTAGTGTAATATAATATTGTGGCTTTTGGGTTTAGCCGTGTGTGGCGAATTTCTTCTTTCCGATATTTCGACCGCCATTGCAGGGGTCTTCTTCAGGGTTGATGACTTTGTTAATATGGCCGTGAAAACCTAAGAAGTTATGTAATATAATAATTTTGTTCGAGGTTAACATGTTATTATGTTAAAATGCGAAAAAGAGATTATACCTGTTAAATCAAAAATAAATACATTAAAATATGAGTTGTCTTTATTTTCACCTCTATTTATATAAATTAACCAAACATAACCTGCATCCCGAGGGATGTATTCAGCCCGCCATGCTATGAGGCTAGCACTCCCTAGTACTAAAAACACGTTAATTATCAGGAATTTAGTAAAAAAAGCTGTCATTTGAAATTTCATAATCTAGATTCCTAATAACATACAAATAGTGTCGCCCATGAATTGTCATTACGGTTCACATCAGATCTCGTAAAAGAATGTTGCTATTGTCTCTATGTAGGAATCGACTTACCGATTCACAACTTGATGTATTGAAGGAGGCGTGCAGCTTTTATAAACCCAATTTGTCTAAAACTGTTGAAATTTTATCTCAATTTCAAAAATCATACTTATTTAAAAATAAAATAAGTACCAAAAATATCTGAAAAACAGGAAGTTTGATAAATGTTTTTGTCATACCAGTAGTGTTGCGGCCTGCCTAACTTTACAATATGTATACGGCCTGAAGAAAAAAAGGTTGAGTATCATTGGCATAAATGATCAATTCTCATTACTTTAAAATCATTGTATGTAACCATCCATTAATTCAGTTTTTTTCATGATTATGATAATTAGGTTTTAGATTATTTTAATAGAAAAGAGGTTACTTTTAAATACACCACCCAAGTCATTATTTCATCTAGTAGTTTTATTGAACCAATGCAAAGTACACATTCTTCAATAGTTTTTTATAATTTATATGTTGCGTAATGTGTAAAACACAAGATCATTTCAAATGACTATTTATGCTATATGTAAGCAATTATATATTTTTATGGATTTTTAAAAATATTTTCGATAAAAGTGCTAAATCATTTGATATTATTTTTTAAACATTATTTTTTTAAAAAGAGACTTAAAAAGCTAGATTATTATTTGCCTTACATATAATAAAGTATTTAATAATTATAGTATATAATTATTGTTTTATTATAATGGAAATCTTAATGTGTTTAAAAATATGATTTTCTATAAATCTCATAATAACCCTAATTTAAAATTATTATTAATTAGAACTCTACAGAGTATAGAGAGTTGTATATTATTTGCTAGCATTAAAGTGCACTATATAGAGATATTGTGGCACTTCCTTTGACGTTTATCAAATGTGATAACGCAATTGTTATTTAAGGTGATATTGTCAAAGCGCCAAGTAAAGTGTTTATATGTTATTGTGCTGTGAAATTATTATTCAATTATAACTGATCATCCATCTCCGAGTTTCTGGCAATTTTAAGTACTAAATAAATCTAAATGCAAAACATATAACAAAAAGTTTTTAATAGGTATATAAATTTGACAAATAGGTATATTATTAAGCTTACCTAAAGTATAAATAATACAGATAAAATAGTGGGCACATAATTATGTGCGAAACACACAATAAAACAACTGAAATAATCAATAAAATATGATATATAAAAGAATAAGACAAACAAAAAAAAACTAAATACCGAGAGAGAAAACCAACTTGGAGGTATTGCTGAGATTACATTGGTCACTTATAAGAACATGTAAATTTGTCAACATTGCCTTTCACATGCTTATGGTACGGCACCTCCACACAATGATTTGAGTGATATATGCATTAACATAATAAAATGAGTAAACATATATATTAGTATACACATAAACAATTTTTAATATTATTAGTTATCAAACCACATTCTTAACAAAAGGAACGATTCAGTTATTTTTCAAATTGCCAAAACAGTGTTTTAAGTAAATAGTTAAATTCAGTAATCAATGCCAGAGACTTATTCAAGTATCAGTTTCTGGCTCAAATATGGCGGCTGCTGTTTATCCCTCTCCTTCCAGAAGAAGACAGTGGCTATTGACAGCTGGTGTTCGTGATGTGATCCAGAGGAGCACCACTGACGTGGCGTGCCCATATGGTTTTATAGAGTTTCTCTAGATTGCAAGTAAACTGCTTGCAGTCAAAAAGTGGACTCTCCAAGCGAGCCTCCCACACCTTGTCTCTCATCTTTTTAAGACTGCAAAATACAGAACACGTAAAGTCAATTATTGAAAACAAAAAAGACATTAGTCAAACAAATGTTCTTGATTGTGAGGGATTTTCAATAACCAGTTTCCTAGAGGATTACTCAATCACAGACTAGGGGTAAAAATCAGATTTTAAAAATGTATTGATGCTTAAGTACTCACTATTTTCTATTTGTGCCAAGTTTTATGGCAATGTCTATGTAATTTTCCTTTGAAGAAGCAATCAGCTCCGGGCAGCCGAGTGTATTAAGCAATGACGCTGCCACTCTGAAAAAACACATTCCTTGTAATAAACATTGGGATGTTATGATTTTAAAACAATAACATTTTCTCAACAATACATACTTTCAATGCAATGAACTGATATTGTCCATTTATTAAAGTTGATTGTTACTTGGATATTAGAATGTAGTGAGTATTATAGGTATTGAAAGAAAAACATAAATATTACAAGAATTATGAATTCAATATTCACACATATATATATGTATTGATACTGACTGAAATAACTGATAAAAATTAACCAACAGCTCTACTGTCAGGCATGACAAACTGAGCTTCCATGTAACGCCACTGACACATAGTGGTCGACGAAGGAATCGAGCTTCCCTGTGGCGCCACTCTAGGATGTAGCAGTCAAGGAAGGTGCTATTTTGGAAGGTTTTAGTTTAAATGGTATCAGTATATCAGTTTAAACCCTAAATGCCACACTCCACACTACCAGAAGTCAAGTTAGAGGTTGGGTCTTAGGTAGGGCATCCAAATACTCGGGTCAATTACACTACCCGAGTATCAAGCTTTTTACAAACAAATACTTGAGTACTCGATTAAGTATTTCATTTAATAAAATATAATTGTAAATGACAGTCATTTTATACAAATAACGATTTTATTACACATTATAACTATTGAACATTTTATTACATTTATTGAGAAAACATCTATATTATAGTAGATTTAATTACATAGAATATATACATGTAATATAGCATAATTAAAAAACTACATTTGATGGAGAAATACGGTGAATCTTCATTAGAAGAGAAAAAAATATTAACACCAAATAAGAAACGACAGAGGAAATGCTCAATTACAAAACCCGATAGCTTTAATTTGGCGGCAATTCGGAATCACGTGTATGCATACTATGACCACAACGAAATACCAACACTTCTTAAACTGGTAGGTTCTCTAAAGTCATCTCAGAGAGGCGAGCCCGATGGATTGGTCACATCATGCGCCACGATGGCCTTCACGATATTGCGGAGGGGATGGTTGAGGGTAGAAACTGTAGAGGGCGCCCTAGACGGGAGTATTTGCAGCAAGTATTCGAGGACATGAATTGTAGCGCTTATGCTGAGCTGAAAAGGGTTGCGGAGGACCGAGAGGAATGGAGATCGAGATGCAAGATTCTGTTGCTGCAAACCAATCCACTGGATTGATACTACGAAGAAGAATTGATAATAATTCTAATATTTCATTTTACTAGGTATTTACAAAAACAATCGAAAATACGATTATCTATACCCCAACACTGGTTTTCGCAGCAATGCGAGACGGCGTTCTACATGCGTCAGATATTGTATTATTATAGTTACAAATTGCCGTATTTTTTCTAATTTGTAACAATATGTATATATCTTTTATTATTTTGTTTTTATTGGGATATATTTACCTAAATAACTTATTATATATAAGAAGAGAGGCTTTAGTTAATGTTGATAAAATTAATATAGGTATAAAAAAAATATAACCAATTTTCTATCCATCTTCCCCTCACCTCATTATTTACATGTTAAGATAGCCTCGTTTAGCGCTGTTTCGCATTACGCTCTACTTTGATGGAACGTATCCCCCGCGTTAAGCGGGGCCTTATTGTATTCTTCTTCTGGCCTTGTGTTAGAAAATTCGCCATGCACACCTTAACCTAAAAGCCACAAACCAAATCTGGCAGTAAAATCGTAAGAAGTTATACGATTTTCTTAATTTTTACCTGACAGCTGGATGTTAGCCTACATCTATACTAGCGACTATTGGTAGTCATACTCAATGTCAATTATTTATTGAATTACTTTAATTTTACTGATAAATGTTGTGTTTTTTTACAAAGTTTCTTTATCGTCTACATCAGCGGTCGGGGAACTTTTTTAACCATTACCCCAAAATATTTTTGAGTAAGTCGATATTACCCCTTCCCCCCATTTTGAAAAGAAGACAATCAATGTTTATTTAAATAATGTATTGAATTAATTAATTTACATGGAAAATAACAAAAAAGTTACATGAAAATAGTTAGTTTTATGAAATAGCAAACTAGAAAAATTTCCTTATTACCCCAAAAAAAAAAAATACCCCATTTGGGGTAATTTACCCCGGTTCCCCGACCAATGGTCTACATGTTCTTACTTTTAAAATTTTCATTTATTTCTTTGGAATTTAATTTTGTCGCCATTAACCGCTAATCTTAAATATAATAAAATGCACGTCAACATAAATTGTGCGAAATGTACACGCTTACTTTCTAGCTTACTTACCTTAAGTGTTGTTAGTGTTCAGGCCAATCTTATTGAGCTGTTGAGCTGAAGTCTGCTGAGCATACACAGTGGCCACGATGCACACACCTGACCTATTGCACATGTACAGGTATAACATTTTGGATCGGGCTTAAAAAGTAAAAACATAAAATTTCAATAATCCACTTGGGCCTCGTATAACACGGTTATATGGTTCCACAAAAACACCGTGTAATACAAATCCGCCGTGTTTTGTAAGGTTTGAAGTTCATACAATATAAGGGGTTCCGTTCCAAAAAAGAAATAACAATGATAATTTATATAAATATATACTTTATTAGTAATTAAATATACAGGTACACTTGTATTAGATATGATTTTGAAATCGTTTGTGCGTTTTCATCATCAGAGGACTCTGGATTTCTTAGGTTTGAGCCTTCAAAAAATTCGGTAATAAGCGATTGTCTGCTTTTAGCGTATAAATTCACTATTTCATTATAAGGTTCCAAAATCTGATGCCATTCCCTCTTAAATTTCGAACTTCTTTCCATTATAGGTTCTATTTCAATTTAAAAAATTCTAATTTTAAAGCCAATTCCAAACCGTCATTTATCGTTTTTAATGTGAAACATGTAGCTGCTTCGCTGCAACTGCTTTCTGAATTTGTATTTACATATTTATTATATCCATAAAAAATGTATTTTTTAATGCGCGAGTACATTAGAACTCATCACATAACAATGAAATAATACTGAAACAAGATATAAAGTGTAAATTTTGAACAGATTTTTAAAAATAATAAACAATATCATTTATAAATATATTTTTTAAGTCTAATGAATAGAAAGGATGGTCCATAAAACCATTTAATACTACAATGGTAACTTGTAATATTTAGTACAAATACTTGATAATGTAGCTTTTAATTTATATTATAATATACGCTAAACCCAAAAGCCACAATATCAAATCTGTCTGTAAAAACCTAAGAAGTTATTTAGCTTAAATTTAATAATAAAAACATATCTTTGCAAAAAAAAAATATTATTTATTGCTCAGTGCTAGAGGCTATCAATATTATAGGAATTGCTATAATAAGTCTTTTATCTCTTTCTTAAAATTTAGTGTTCTTGTGATGATAACGATGTGTTACAAAAGGGATATAACTAGACAATACACTTTTATAGAGTGCTTTTTTAATAATTAAGCAAACCTCTGACAGCCTTTTACATGTTCCGTCTTCATAACGTCATCGGTTACATTATTGCTTGTGTACATTTGCTCAGCCATTGGTTTTACTATAAAACAATCAATTTTGTGTCAATTACTCTATTTTAAATTTATCTTTACGACATGGAACACAGCATATTTGACAGATTTTTAAGTAACTTTTAAATGCCATTGCATTCATTAGCTTTTTATCACATTAGAATGCTAAAAAATTACATTGAATGGCAGTTATAAGGCAAAATTTAACAACGAAAGTGATCACAGCCAAGATTCATGGTTTTGTTTAAAGAATGCAAAACTTACAATATAAACAACAAAAAATATGAGTATTCCCATAATGTAAGGCGTTTTATATAAATATATATATTTTTGTACATTGTATAAGTAATAGATCAATAATGCCTCTATAGAGGATAATAACTAAAAAAAAGATAATACATATTATTAAATCATTCTTTTACAACTTACAAAGTTACTTAAAGGAATGATAATGAGTATTGCGTTATTACTACCGTCTTGTGACATGATCCATTTGCCAAATGAATCATGTTAAATGGAATACATAACTAAAGCCACAAAATTGATCACAGCCAAGATTCATGGTTTTGTATAAAGAATGCAAAACTTAAAATATAAACAACAAAAAAGATGATTATTCCCATAATGTAAGGCGTTTTATATAAATATATATTTTTTACATTATATAAGTAATAGATCAATAACGCCTCAATAGAGTAATACAATAAGTATAAGTAAGTAAGTAACAATAAGTAAAAAAAAGATAATACATAGTATTAAATCAGTTTCAAAAAAAAAAAGAGTTATAGAGAATAAATGAAAATATTTTAGTTGCGTTGACTCAACACTCGTTCCATAAAACCAATTACATAATCCGCAAGTTTCGATGGCTCCTCTTCGAGCACCATCCCGCACCTTGCAATCTTTAACCAGGTTGAGTTGGTTGGATTCAGGCGGTCGTGGAGTTCTACTATCGAGGACATACGGACTGAAGGCTGCTGCGATATTCATGACGGGCATTTGCAGCTGAAGGTTCAACTCCGTACGCTTCATGTATGACATAATAAATAATGCGACACCTCGCATAATTCCGGACGGTTTCCAAAATGCTTCCACATAAGATAACCATAAACTCTCTCCTTTAGATATTGATGGAAGGACGTTTTAGGTAAGTTGAAGATCATCGTTTCGGGACTTTGTGCTCGGGGCTTCGTCGGCACACAGTTTATCAGAAGTAGTGCGACTACCTTCTCAGGGTGAACAGGGCGAATCGTGCGAGTATGTTGGCACCGACTCCTTGGCCGATGCCGATGCACGACTCTATTTCTGCGCATCCAAGAACAACATTCAACTGTTCGGCTAGCTCGTCCATCGTAGGATACTTGTGGTCACTCGGTAGAGTCTGTGCATTTGGCTCCTGACCGGGTGCATTGACAAATAGGATGCAAAATTTTTGGAGGTAAAGTTGCATCGCCGGTGTGTTGAAAAATCGCAGGAATCCTGCATTATACTTCAGGCCGAAGTCCTGGTATGTGAGGATGACGGGCTTGCTGCGGTCTCCCTGAATGCGGATGGTCAGCGGTCCCTGTGGAGTCTCCACGCACTGCTCCAACACTTCAGCACTGGCCGTGCTGTGTGGCAGCGACCAATCATCCTCAAGATCCACATTTAATAAGTAAGGCCTAAAAAAAACATTTATTGCAAAATAATTTTATTACCTATAAAGATTTAAATACAGTGGTACCTTGAGATACGAGTGATCTGACATATGGGTTATTTGACATACCTGACTTGGAAGTCGTCTGGCAGCTGCAACCATTCTAGATAATCAACTGTCAAGTCGAATCCTAAAAAAATACATTTATTGCTTAATAATTTTATTACTTTCTTCTTCGTAGTATCAATCCGGTGGATTGGTTTGCAGCAACAAAATCTTGCATCTCGATCTCCACTCCTCATTAATTTTTGCTGATACATGGATTTATTTTTTATTACTTATAAAGGTTTAAATACAGTGGTACCTTGAGATACGAGTGATCTGACATTTTTGAGATACGAACTGTCGAGCGAGCAAAGTTGTTTGTTAGCAACATTTGATATACGACACAAGGAGGTTTTGCAAGAAAGTGGATTCGACAAGGAGCCAGAGGTGTTAGTGGATACCCTTACAAGTGAAATGAAGGAGATTTTGAGAATGCGGAATTTGAGAGTTTCACAGTTCAAGAAGCCTCCTTGGACGGGATTTTTTTTATTGAAAAATAAAAGGACATAATCATTGTTAAATATTAATAAAAACATGATTTGGTAGAATGTAATACTGATTATACTCTGTCAGTTTATAATAAGTCACGGATTTAAAAAATATATCGTGAAAATAGAAATGCAATGTGACAGTTATGCAAAACGGCATGAGATTATTATTTATTATTATTATATTAGTATTTGTAAAGCGCTTTTTTATGACCGAATGATAATTCCAAAAGCGCTTCTTTGCCTCTCTGAGTAAAAAGGTGGGTCTTAAGTCTGCTTCTGAAGGATGCCTCCACTTTAAGCTCTCTTATGCTTTCCGGTAGCGAGTTCCAGGCCATTGGTGCCGCGTAGCTGGAAGCCCGATTGCCAAAGACCGTGCTAGGACAACCTCCCGTCAGCTGCAGGGTGCTTCTATTTGCTCTAGCCGATCTGAGTGTCTCTCCACGCGCACTTATTTCTGAAGGCTTGATAAGTTCTGTCAAATAGCCCGGTGCAGTTCCGTTGAGTGCCTTGTAAGCTAAGAGGCATAATTTATACTGGATTCTAGTCGAAACTCTCAACCAATGCAGTCGGTGTAGTATTGGAGTAATGTGGCAGAATTTGGGCGCGTTGTAGACTAGTCGTGCCGCGATGTCTTTCGCAATCGATTAATGAAAATATTCGAAATGAAGGACTTCAAATCAAATGGGATTACTCACGTTTCGGATCCGACTGACGAGATGTGCCAGGCGAATGGTTATTTTCGGACATATCAAAGCCGCCAGGAACGTGTTTCAGTGGACTCGCCGGAAGATGGACACACTTTGAGGTTATGCTTACGGCTGTACAAAATTGCAATTGTCTGTACATACTCTATATAGTCTATGACAAGCGGAAATCTTCACAGATGTGTCAAAAAATTAAATTATGAGCAAACTAGCGTTTCATGGTGCGCGTAATTATAATAATAATTTTTAATAATATAGCAATATTATTATTAATAATATAGCAATAATAATTATTGAATATGGTCTTCAGGAAGGCCGAAACATGTAATCATTAAAATAAATTGTGAACAAAACTAAATATTTTTAATTTATTAATTTTTTAATCAAAATTAATTCTAAAATTATAATTATGCAGTTTCACCAAGTATTGTCAGTTTATAACCTTAATGTAATTACACAATTTATAAGCCACATTTTTTTTCCGTCATTTCACACTTTGTTCACACAAAATTATCGACCCTGAAGAAGACCCCTGCAATGGCGGTCGAAATATCGGAGAGAAGAAATTCGCCACACACGGCTAAACCCAAAAGCCACAATATCAAATCTGGCCGTGAAAACCTACGAATTTATTCACACTTTGTTGTTTCTAATAAGTTTAAGAAATGTATTGGTATTTCTCATTCCATATTTACTATTTAAAAGTAAAGAATAAAGTTTATCGCACATTTTATATTGATTTATGTAGCAAAATCAAAGACTAGAAAATACCTAAACAAATATACACATTATAATTTTAAATTAATTTTAATTAAAAAATTAATAAATTTAAAATATTTATTTATAAGTGGTTTTTTTTCAGCAAATTTTTGCAAAATTAATTGAATGCATTTTTTTAAACGTGAAAGGTTTTTAAGGCATATATGTCCGAATACTTTCTCCTGCTTGCTATTTTTTTAAAAAATCCATCCTATCATTTTGCAGGATTCTCATATTTAGTTATGTATTATCAATTAAATGGGTGTACACAATACAATCAATTCAAATGTATGAAATAAAATTTGAATAAATAAAACATGATTAAGTTGGCCGCTTCAGTTTTTTATTAATATTTCATAATTACATACATGATAACTAAATTGTAATACCTCTATCAGTCATTATCTTAACAATTGATTTTCATAGTCTACTCAGTACCAGACAATGAGGTTTAAATAATAAATCCCCAAGTTTGAGGACATAATATGGTTTTTTCCTTCCATAATATGGTGGAGTAACTTCAAATTTAACTCGGCATAAATAATTGCCTTCACATTCATTTAGAAGAGTTATTTCTATAGAAAATGTATAATGCAAAAATCATAGTAAATTCGTCAATGTGTATTTTTGTATTATGATTTTTTCTCTAGTCATAAAAAAATAGTAAAAAAAAAGTTTTCACTATATTTTAAGATTTCCACAGTAAATTATTTTCACATTCAGAATAAATATAGAAGATAATAAATTTGCTATTATTTAAGCTCAGTATTTTTTGTAATCACATAATCAGCTGGCAGTGGAGAATGTTTAACATTAAAAAGAATTGCAACTACAGACATTACCTTTTATAATAGAAATATACAAAAATTTAAACACCGTATGAGGGCAGAGAATAAGTTATGGAGGTAATTATGTTTCAATAGTTCTCTCCCACTTTAAAAATTAAACAATTTTTATCATAATTCATATCACTTATGTGAGTAGCCCTCTGTATGAAATGGTTAATACACATTGTTTGATATATAAATAGCCATCTTTCAAAAGTAACTGGAAATATTTTTATTAGTTAGAGATCACATCACATTAATATTATAATAACTAACATAAAGATTAGTTTAACTAGGAAACTATTTTATGAGTTTTAAACCAAACAATTAATACTATATTTTATTTTAAACATATCTTTAATATTAACTTAGTTAAATTACATTACTGAGTAGATTCACTATTAATATTTCATATTTGCTGATAACACATTTTTATGATAAAAATGTCACAGTTTATTAAATACAAAAAACTGCAAATAAGAATTGCAATGTAATAAATGTTTTTAAATGGTAACAAATTTAGTGCACTAAAAAATGTAATCCACTATTGAAAAGTACTTGATTACGGAAAGTATTATTTCCATTCAAGATACAAAGTTTATGTAAAAACATTATACAAATACTGGACCCATTGAACAATTTATATTACAATAAACAAAGAAATATGTAATTGCACAATATAACCAAAAATAATTGAATAATTTAATACATTCCTATATACTTGATCTACAATCTACACGGACAATCTTCAAATTAATTCATTTTCTCTTCCATATAATTTAATTCCAAATAAGAAAAATGTATTCTGTAAATTTGAATACAAAAATAATATCATCAATTTTGGCAACAAAAGAAATATAGAAAGCACAAATATATGCAATGCCAATATAGTAATATTACTTTTGCGCATTATAAATAAAATAAATAATTTTTCATATTTGGGAATTTCCATATTTATCTCTTTATCAGCATTTTGAACGACTTAATCTGCCATGTAAACTGAGGTATATGTGTATATTATGTATCCAATTATATTCTAAAATTAATTAAATATATCATCTCAATTGGTATTTTCTTTATAAAGCTATTGCATAATAAACTA